>JAGFMF010011599.1:339281-479076 GCA_019455555.1 Galemys pyrenaicus | reverse complement strand
CCCGCCCTGGCCGGCAGCAGGGATCGAACTCATGCTGCAGTGACTGCGGTTTGTTTCATAGTGCGTTGCTTAACCCACTGCGCCACCAGGGAGGCCCGGGTTTTTTTTTTTTTTTAATGTATAAAGGGAAGCCATCTCTTTTCAGCTTTTTGACAGCTTAGAATATTTTTCTATTTCAATAGGGCTCATTAGCTCTCATTATTCATCCTAACTTTCCCCACTTTCACATTTCCTGGTAATTTTTCCATGTTTATTTTTCCTTATAAATTGTAAACTTGGTTTGCCAAATTCCAAGGGTTCTTTTCTAATTCACCCCCCCCATTATTTTCAGAACCCCTTTACATTCATTATTCCAATTAGCCTTGAAGTCACTGAACGAGGGGGTTTTGTGTGTGTGTGCACGCACACATGAAGGATGGCCCAAGAAGAGGGCAGCTCTTACTCTGGGGCAACCCGAATGAGGTCTTAGATAAAGCTTGACTCCATTCTGTTTTCCTGTGTCTAGCTCTCTCCCTCTCTCTCCCTTGTTCCCCTCTGCCTCTTTCTGTCTGTGTTACTGTGTCCCTGACTCTTACTCTCTGTCTCTTTCTCCCCTTTATTTCCTTTTTTCCTCTGTCTCTTGGCCAGTGATGGTTTATGGGACTGAAAACAAACACCCTACCCAATTAATTCTCCTTTTTCTCTCTGTTTTTAGTCATAGGCTCCTCAAGGCCCCTCACCAAATAACAAGTAAAGATGCTCTTTGTGGAGAAGTGAGGAAGGCATGTTCCTGGCTTCTCATCTGCCCCACTTGAACATTAGGTGCTTCCCGGGAGGGAGAACAGAGACTGGAAATGATGGGAAGTAGGTGACAGGAGCAGTGGACGGAGCCCTGCAGTGAGTGGGGCCTGGCTTTGTCCCAGCCCTGCATGGCCAGATGGCCCAGGACAGGTCCCTGCCGTGCTGAGGCTCTTGGATGCCCTGGTTATCATGGTGCATGGCTCTCTGAAGTTTGTAAGGTGCAGATGCACCCAGAATCTCCCAGAAAGCAGGGTGGCACAGTGTTCAGAGAGGACACAGGCTTTGCTCAATGACACACAAGACAGTAGCAGAGGTGTTTAATCGCCTCTGCTATAGCAGGGGCCCACCAGCTCAGGGGTGGTGCTTTATGAAGTGCTTATAAATATTTGCTGAACCATATCAGCCATGACAATGATGACGGTAATAGTTAATATACTAAGTTCTTACTATGTGCTATGCAACAACATGCGATGCTTCACTCCCCCTCTCTCCTCCTGGCTCTCAGCCATCCCTAACAGCCAAACCTTTATCACCCTCATCTCATATGTAAGAAATGGAAGACACAGAGAAACTTAATCATTTGCCTAAAAGAAATAACTAGTAAATGTCACTGTGAGTGAGATAATGGGTGAGTGGATGGATGGAGAGATGGATGGAAGAGTAAATTAATAATATTAGTCACCATGTATTAGGTACTTACAGGCAGAGATTAATCCAAGAAAATATGTGTCGCTTCTCAAGCTATCAGCCTACATGGACAAGTTCATGCACAGGAGTCCTGTTCACTCACAGTCAAGGATAAATTCACACTGGCCAGGATGCAGAGAGACAGACACACGCACTAGACAAGAACAGAAATCTTACAACGATACACAAATACAATGAATACAACCCAGTTACACACACACCCATACCCATACACACTGATACACTCAAAGGTAAGGCAGACACAAAGAATATATACTACTGAAGGAAAACGCAGCACACACCCACCCTAACAGATGCAGCCACACAAAGATCAGGACATGTGGACAATGTACAGACAATGGACAAATGAAAGTGGACTCACTTAACACAGGACACACACCTTGCAAGGACATGCTCTAAAACAAGGTCATTCACACACAAGGACACAGATAAGCAGAAATGTCCACCTATTTAGAGACATGCACACATAAAGGTATTACGCACACACACGTACAAACACACACCAGCAGGCAGAGAAGACCAGTCTTTCTCTGACAAAATAACACAGGGCCCTATTAACTGTAGCCACTTCTCACGTTCCCGAGGTCAAAGACATGCACCGAAGTCTTGGTTAATATGCACAATTTAGGGGCTGCTTACCCCAGCAGTTCAGCTTAGCAGAGTGGTGTGAAAAGGAGGGTTTCTTTTCCTCTTTCTTCTCTGGTTGCTCCTGAGAGGTACATCCCTGCTTTCCTTCCCTGTCCAGTCTGTCTTGATCCTGGTCAAGTTATCTCTGCAACTTCCTCAGGCCCAGCCCTCCCTGCCTCTCCCCAGCTTGGGTGCTCCTTGCTGCCCACCCACCTTCCAATGACCACCTCCATTGGCCTAGCCCCTGACCCCCTCCATTTCACCTTTCCACCCAGGGTATTCTTTCTTGGCTCCTTCATCTTTTTTTTTTAAATTTATTTATTTATGCATACAAGAACTGGGATACAGGCCAGAGATGTGGGGGTGAGAGGATTCACCAGAGACAGAGTGGGGAGCAGAACAGGCAGATGGACTGAAATACACTACTGAGGGGAGCAGTGGGCAAGCAGGATTGGTCTGCTGCACCATGTGGGTCCCTCCCTGGCCGGGGATTGAACTGCAGTGCTGCAGTGGTTGCAAGTGCTTCCTAGTGCGGTGCTTAACCCCTTGTGCCACCAGGGAGGGCCCCCTTCATCTTTTTCATTTTGAAAATAATCAATGACTTTTACATTCAAATCAGAACTGTTCTGAAGAGCAGAAGGAAGGCATCATGAACATTCACTCCAATTCATTGCCCCGGGGATTATTTTAAAGGCACACCTGAGAGCAGAGACTTTGATTTACTGACATCTCCTTGGGGCCAAGAAGGGTGCCCAACACATAGTAGGTGTCATTTTTAACTTAAATGTCACCTCCCAGGAAAAACTTCGAAGATCTCCTTCAACTGGGTTAGATTACCTCTGTTTTATTCATTCCTTTTCTGTAGAGCTAGGTGCAATGACTGGCAATTGACACTGGAGAGTTTTATACAATGAATGTGCGTAGTAACAATCTACTGCATGCCAGGGACTATACATGCAACTAATCTTTACTAGGACTATGCAAAGTGAGTGCTAACTATACTTATTTTTTTATGAGAATACTGAAGGACTTGCTCGAGGTCATGCATTTAAAATAAGGACAGGCCTTTGAATTCAAAGCCTTGCAGTACTTTAGCTCCAACCCACAAAGCCTTGTAACCCCAGGCATCCTTCGCCTCGCTAGGTTGGAAAGCCCAAACTCAGAAATTTGTCTTCAATTCCCCACCCTTCTCTCTTCTGGACTCACTACTTACTTTCCCCACCACTAGGTCATTCGCCTACCATAAAACCAGATCTTTGAACACATCGTTCACTGTAAGAGAGTCCTGCAGTTCACTTGAGGGAACAGTGTTTTGGGCAGAGGGAACAGCAAGTTCAGGATGATGGGTCTGGAGCTGAGTGAGTCAGGGATTATGGTAAGGGGTAGGACAGAGCGTAGTATTTAGGAGTTAGGATTACAAAAGACTTAGACTTTGACTTAAGTCCAAGTGTGATGGGAGCCACAGGAGGTTTGAGGCAGCAATTATGACTGCAGTTTTCACAACTGGATGCTGGCTATGGACAAGCTGTAGGGGCCAAGGGCAGAAGCATGGAGCTAGAAACATTTCTGCAAGACTCCTGGTGAGAGATGACATGACTTTGACTCAGGACCATCAAGTCCTAATGTTGGAGGTTTGGAGAAATGGTAAGATTCTGGATAGGTATATTTTGGGTATAAAATCGATAGGAATTACTGGTGGCTTGGATGTGGTATGTGAGCAAAAGAGGTATCAAGAATGACACCAAGGCCCCCCTGGTGGCACAGTGGGTTAAGCAACGCACTAGGAAGCAAACTGCAGCCACTGCAGCACAAGTTCGATCCCTGCTGCTGGCCAGAGAGGAGCCTCACATGGTGTAGCAGACCTCTTCTGTCTTGCCTGCTGCTCCCTCAGCAGTGTATTTCAGTCCATCTGCCTGTTCTGCTCCCCACTCTGTCTCTAGTGAATCCTCACACCACCCCCACATCTCTAGCCTGTACTCTAGTTCTTGTATGCATAAATAATTTTTTTTTAAAAAAGAATGACACCAAGATCTATGGCTTGAACAATGGACAAAAATAGAGTCAACAATTATCAAGATGAGGATGACTGGGGTGGGGAGGACTTTTAACCACACCAGGCCTTGGTTTGGCTCCTGGGAAGAAGGGGAGAACCAGGAGGACTCACCTGTACCAGCGGTGCAGACTTCTGCAAACAGAAGTCTATGATCCCCACCCTGTCTAAACATCTCCTGTTTGAGGGTGAGTAGAACTTGTGAATGTGACAAAATACCGCTACCTCGATGATGTCACATTAGATGGAAAAGAGATTATCAAGGGGATTTAAACTGATTACAGGAGTTGTTTAAAAGCAGAATTTTCTCTGGTTAGTAAAATAGCAGGGAAGTTACGTGCAAAGGGTGAGAAGTATTTGATATCCTAATGCTGCCCTGGAAGGTGCAGCGGCCATGAGCAAGGACCAGAGGGCCGCTTCTAGGCACTGTGAACAAATGGAGTCAATGGCCATTGAGAAAAAAGGGGCCTTGGGTTTATAGCACCACCAACCTGAATAAACCTGGAAGCAGATTCTTCTCTGGATCTCCAGACAAGGCCCAGGGCCTAAGCAAAGGACCCCTTTGTAACATGTACTCACCATAGAAAGGGGTGGTTCCAGGTTCACTGCCCCACATAATGAAGGGTGGAGTTGGGTAAACAGGGGAAGCTGAAGAAGGGGATTGCAGAGAAGACTTGGACACAAGAGAGAAGACTTAGAGGAGGCACATGGAGTAGAAAGACATGAAGAAGTGCTTGCTTCTCAGCTTTGGAGTTGGGGAACATGTGGGTGAGAGACCCTCGGGTAGGCTGGCAATGGCCAACTTATCTTGACTTGGTTTTGCTCCTTTCCTTCCAGACTGGCCTGATCCCTTCAACCCTTTCCCATGGTTCCCCACCAAGAGGTGACTTTTGGCAAGCTTTTGGGCCTCACTGGCCCTGCGTTGGGCCAGCCCCATTTGACTGGGTATTTGGCTATGAGGGGATGGGTATCTTTAGGTGTTTCATTGGTAAACTATTATCCTTTCTTCTCTTCTCTCTCTATGCACACTAACTCTATTAAAGTTTTTGTCTATTAAAGGTCTTACACACTAAGCATACACTTTAGTTTAAT
Organism: Galemys pyrenaicus; assembly: GCA_019455555.1. Lineage (NCBI taxonomy): Eukaryota > Metazoa > Chordata > Mammalia > Eulipotyphla > Talpidae > Galemys > Galemys pyrenaicus. The sequence goes on along the minus strand of JAGFMF010011599.1, from coordinate 473,819 downwards.
GCAGTGGATGACAGAGCCCGTTTAGAGCATGCAGGTTTAGGGGTCCCAGAACGCCCCTCAGTCTGCCCACAAACACCTTGAACTTACTGAGACTTCTGAGCTGTAGAACTGCAAACTGGGAAGTGGTTGTTGTTTCTCAGCAATAGCAATGAACGCACACATCATCTCACTTGGTCCTCACAACCATGTCAAATCGAGAGTTCCTGTCATTGTACAGATGAGGAGTCAGGTCAGCGAGGCAAGGGGCTTTGCCCAAGATCCACAGAAGGATAGTGCCTCAGTGGGGACTGAAACTCTGGGCTCTTGTCATCTCATGGGGTTGTTTTATAAAAAGGGGAGCTGAGCTTTGAGAGAACGTTCAGGGCCTGGTGTTGGTTGCAGGCCGGGGAATGGAATGAGGGTTTCCAGTGGCCTTTGTGCTAACCCTTGCAGTCTGCACGTGGGAGCCTCTGATGTGTGTGGGAGTGTCTCGGAGTGTGCGACACAGAGTTGGTGTAGGGGTCTGAGGGCATCTGTCACCGGGAGATACCCCCGTGTCTGTGCCCCCGTGTCTGGGTGAGCACTTGTGTGTAAGTCCATCTGAACTCTGTAGATGTATGTGGAACCTGAGGTGTCTCAGTTCGAGTGGCCACGTGTGACCCTGTTTGTCACTGAGTCTGCAGGTCTTTGGATGTGATTCTGTTTGTCCTGGATGTATTCACTCGTGTGGGTCTCTGGGTGTGGCCCGAGGGGGTTGGTGGGTGTAGCTACCTATGAGTTTCTGGTGTCTAAGGGTGTGTGGATCGGTTCTACAAGTGTCTTTAGGTGTGAGTCTGGATGAAATCTGTCGGGGGGTGAAAATGAACCTGAGGGGCTCTGTGTGGGAGACTGAGAGCCGAGGGGCGTGTGCCTGTCGCTCCGAGTGTGACTGTCCCTGGGTGAGGCCTGTCTAGGTCGGTGACTGGATGCCTAACTCGGGCTGAGTCTGAGGGCTGAGTGCGGCGATGGGGACAGCGGAGGCCGGGCACGCCCAAGACCGGGCGCCCGCTCTTCCCTTGGGGCGCGAAGGTTGGAGGCGGCGCGGCTGGGCGCCGCCTGCGCCCTCCGGGCTCCCACGCCCCAGCTCGAGTCGCCCCCTCCCCGGACCGCGCCGATTGGCTGCGGCGGCGGCTCCGAGCCCGCCCTGCGCGGCCGGCGGGGGGCGCCGCGGGCCAGAGCGCGCTGCGCCGCCACCGCCGCCGCCACCGCCACCGCCGCCGGGAGCCCCGCGCGCCGCCAGCTCCCGGCCCGCCGCCCGCCCGCCGGCCTCGTAGCGCCCGCCAGCCCCGCCGCGGAGCCCCGGCCTGGCCCCGGGCAGCCGCCACCACGCCGCGCGCCGTACTCCGCGTCAAGAATGGGGCGGCCAAGCTGCCCAAGCCGCCCGCCGCCGCCGCCGCGGCCGAGGCGCCCGGCGCCGGCGCGGGCATGGAGCGCTCGCAGAGCCGCCTCAGCCTGTCAGCCTCCTTCGAGGCGCTCGCCATCTACTTCCCGTGCATGAACTCCTTCGACGACGAGGACGCGGGTAAGCGCGCGGCCCGCCCCCCCGACCCCGGCGGGTGTCTCGGACACCGGATCCGGAGGCCCCCTCCCGGACCCGGTGCGCTCTGAAAGGGGGCCACTCACCTCCCAACCCCCAGTCCGCTCGGGGGTGCGCCCCCAGGGTCGCCTTCCCCATCCACGGGCCCCCAGGGTCTCAGAGATGCCGTGTACGCTAGCCTCCAGCCGCCCCCTAGGGACCCCTAGATCATCTGCATTCACCCCTTTCCCGCAGGTGGGCCCTTGGGTCGCCTGGCCCCAGCTCTCTCTACTCACCTGAGCCTTCTAGATGCCCCCTGGCTTGTCCCTGGGTCCGATCTGCCACCCTCCCTCAGTCTCCTCAGTGCCCTCTCTGCAAACGCGAAGCTTTGGCCGCCGCACCCCTAGAGCTCCGACGCGCCCCCCGCCATTGGAGGTGGCTCGCAGACCTTACTTCTCCATCTTTGTCTTGGCTGCATCCAGACCCCAGCCCTGCACCTAAGACCATGAGCGCCTCCATTGGTCTCCCCTCCCCTACCCAGAGATCTGGGGGTTCAGGACTCCTGGCTCTTACCCGACTGGGTGGACCGTAAGGGGAACGGCGCCCGGGTGACGGCCTTTCCTTCCCGCTTGCCGGGGAGGGAGGGAGGCATGAGGCGGCGCCAACTCTACACCTGCGCGCCCTCCCAGTGTGCCCCTGCCCTCGGGTGCTCTTGTCCCTGCAGTAACCCTCCGAGTGGGCCTGACCCTGTTTGGCGTCACCACTACCTGCCGGCAGCTCAGCCACAGCCTGGGGGTGGGAGATGTGGGCAAACCTACTCTGTAGGGCCCTGAGACTGGGCAGAGGGAACTTGAGGGCTCCGGTCTAGATCTGGGGTGAGGAGGACACTCCATCAACAGGTGGGGTAGCTAGGGGCTCGGGTGAGCGTTCCCCAGAATGTGCCCTTGTGGAGTCATAATCAGGGTTCAGTCTTCTCTACTTATTAGCTGTGACCTTGGGCAAGTTACAAATTATGCCATCTGACCCTGATTTCCTCTTCTGTAAAATGGGCTGCAGTGCCTTAGACACAAGGGTCTATTTGGTGTGAAGATGGAGTTAACTGCGTTTTATAAGCTGAAAATCTGAGACTATTTCAATTCAGTGAGGGGACAGAAGAGGGGGTGTATGTGTTGGGGAGGAGCAAAATGGTTTTATGGACACTTTTGAAATCTGAGGAAGACAGACTATATGGCCAAAAAACATACTTATGCACCACCCACAACATTTTATCTTCAAGTTTGAGGCAGTTCTTGGACCCTGGTTTTAAACTCCCCACCTGCAGGGACCCCGGTCTGGTCAACCAGATAGCTGGTAAACCATGGCCAGAACAGCCCATGGTGGGTACTCAGTCTTCCTGCTGGAGCAGGAGGCTGGTGGGGAAAAGGAAAGAAAGAAGGCTGTCCAGAAGAATTGGTTAAGGAAATATATGGGGGGGATGCAAGGTAGACGTGTGGCTGACCTGGTCTCAGGAGGAGGTTTGGGGGGGTGAAGATGGTTACTGCAGAGCCAGCCATGTTACAGAAAAAATAATGGCGACCCAGAGGCTTCACTGCCCCCTTGATGGAGCTAAGGGAGGTTGTACTGTTACTCTGGCCAAGGCAAGGAGAGGTGGAATGGGGGCTGCTGTCTAGCAAGTGACCTCCGCTGGGGTCCCCACCAGCTTAGGTGAGCTGACTCTCCCATCACCCTTCACTGGTGGTCAGAGTCTCTGAAGTTCCACAGGCCACTGAGGTCTCAAGGGTCAAGTTGGGAAGGGCATGGTTTGTAGGCCTGCCAGTGGCAGTGAGATGTTTCTCCAGAGTCAGACTCCATCATGAGGACACTACCTTGGTTATTGATGCAGGTGTTGCAGGCAGCTTGCTCTGGTTTTCTTAAGTCAGAGTAGATAACTTCATGCAATATTAAAGATTTTTCTAAAGGTCCACCAGAGGGTTTTTTTCCCCTGTGGGATTATTTGTATTCTTGGTTTTCACTTGGCTGAGACCTAGAAATTATCCAACCCCCTGTTGTCGCCAGAGTGTGTGTGTCTTCGTGTGAATGTAAATGTATGAGAGAGACTGAACCCAGTGTGTATGTGTGTGTGTGTAACCCAAGGTCATCCAGCCAGGCAGGTACAGTGTAGACTAAAGCCAGATTTCCTGTTCTTCCAGTAAAACAGTAACCCTCTCTTTGAAAGAGGATTCTTTTCAAAAGCCAAAGCTCACTGTATAGAAAATGGTTCCCAAGTGAGGAAGCTCCAGGGAGCAGTCAGCAGCCATGAGTTTGGTTTGGGTATCTTGGCCTCACTGTCTGCTCAGCTTGAGGGGTGCATTGAGTGCATTTGGGTGGGGGAGGGAGAAAGTCAAGTTCATTTCCGGAAGACTAATGAGTGTCTGATGAAAATCGGAAGTAGGGAACGTTGTCTTGGTGCTTAATTTCTCTTGTTCTCCTCAAAGTCATTAATTTTCTCCTAAAAAAAGCCTTTTGGATTTATTCTTTTAGAACAGCACCGTGTTGAACTAATTTCTAAAAGCAGTGTGAATAATTTTTCAGACACTGGACAGAGATTGGTGGGTAGGAGGGCTGGCTGAACTGGCTTCATCTCCCCCTTCTTCCCCCTTCTCCTTCCCCATACTTCCCCCTTCCTCCTCCTAACTGCTCTCTGGTAGCTCCTGGGTGTGACCCTGTTGGGTCTCTGGCTCATCTTAGTGCCCCCACTCTTGCTTTGTTACTGTCTAGACTCTGTTGCATGCATCTTTTTCATTAATCAGACCGAATCAGACCCATCTTCGGAGCTTCCACACTACCCTTCAGCTGGTTTCCTGAGAAACGGTGTGAGAAAGAGACAGTTTCATTAGCCTTAACTGGGCCAGAGCTCTTTCCTGCCTTGGGCTTGGGGGAGCCTTAGACATTTTGTGGGTAGGACTGCTGCCCCTTCCCTCCACCCCTTTCCAACCACCCTGGGGCTCAGCCTGCTGGCCAGCGCTGATTCCTAGAATCTTTCTCAAGGAGTATCTATCTTCCTGCACACTGAACTCATTTCTTGTATTGCTTGTGCCAGTTTTCACAAAGATGCTGGCACTCTAGAGAGGCTTGCACTTGGGGGCATTTTTTGTGTCCCTGTATTCCTGGCTTAGCATTGCTGGGTTTGCAGTTGGTGGAGGTAGGGACAGTTAGACCCCGACCTCAGGTTTTCTCATGGGTCTGCATAAGAAAGCAATAGTGTGGCTCCAACAGAGTCAACATTTTAAAAATGATTACTTTTTTCCAGACATCATACTAAGCACTTTAAATATATTATCTACATCCTTTCTTCACAACTGAGACATTAACACCCCATTTTCAGATGAGATAACTGAGGCACCGAGAGAGTGATCTGTTCAAGGTCACTCAACTGAGAAGTGAGGGGGTTAGGATTTGAACTTCAATCTGACTCAGGCATTTCTGCTTTAAATTGTATTATTTGTGCTTGGTAAAGGGCTTAGTACAGTACCTGGGCCCAGAAAGACTCTCAATACCTGTTAGCTGTTATTACCAAGTAGGATGTGTTTCTGAGCATAACTGTAAAAGAGATCTTTGGGCTTGGGGAGGGAAGAGCCTGATACTCGAAATGTTGGCTTTTATAATTTCTATAAGCTAATTTTAGTGCATTGTTACAGCTATTAAGGCAGAGTTGGCCCCTCCTTGTTGCAAGTGGTTTAAGGATGGGATCTGGGGGCTTGCATGCTTAGGGAGAGGGTGGGGAGCATTTCAGCTTTCCATTTCCCTGCTCTTCTTAACAGCTCATTTGCATTACTTCTACAGTCCCAGCCCTGCCACTCTACCTTGGGGCACAGCTGGGAGTAGGGGTGTCTCCAAATTCTAGCAAATGCCAAAGGGGGTTGTTACATCAGAGTCTGGAATTGAGAATGGTGTTGTTCCTGAGTCTGACCAAGTGGTTTTGGCGTCCAGTTCTCCCCCGCCCAGGAGAGGGGCGGAGAAGCTGGAGCAGCCAGCTCCTATTTGCCCAAAGGATGCTTCGATCCAGTGCAGGGAGGAAGTTGCCATGGCAACACCGGCTGGCTACCCGGCCCTCTCCTAGCAGTTTGGGCCACATCTCTGGCTTGGAAAGTCCTTCTCGGCACCCTTCTCTTCTGCTTCAGCCAAATCTGGTGGGTGGGGTGGCATGGTGGCTGGGCTCCACAAACTACTACAAAGCCCACTCCCCTTGTTTTTGGACAGAATGGAATTGAAGGAGGTTGTCTGAGTTACCTCTCCCAGGTTGTAGGGTAGGGATACCCATATCCTGCCAGACAGATCCTGGCAGGGGAATCAGAACTGCAATTCTGTCACCACCCCCAGCCCCTCCCCAGGCACCTGGAATGACCACACTGGAATTCTACCCCCCACCCCATTTTACTCCATTTGACTTGAGTTTTCTTTCCCAGACAAACGCTAACTTTTGTCCTTGAGATATGACCTGAGCTTTTTCTGAGAAACAAAATATCCTTCTGTCCCACCCCTTTCCCCTGCTATGGTGGGAACAGAGTGTTTCAGCCCTGGGGTGGGGGGGGGGGTTCTGGGGCTGGATGGGAAAGGAGAATGATGGGAGGCGAGGCCTTAAAATATCCTTTGGGATCGGGGCCTCTTGAGGATGTGAGGTTTAGATTTTGACTCTCATCCTCAGCACAGGCTACTTCCTGTCACACTCCCCCTTCAACCTGCCTCACCCCCCACTTTACCATCAAGTTCTGGGTGAGATTATGGATCCAAACTGCTTTATCTTAATCAAATTATCCAGTGAGAAGTCCCCATTACACAGAGCACTGCCCTCCAAATCTGCTCTTATACTCTTAGAGCTTTTCCCTTAAATTTTCTTTCCTGCATGTACCCCTCTTCCCTGTCCCCATGCTGCCAAACTCATGGTCTGACTTCCTTGGTGTTTGCAGCTACCAAAGGCCCACCTGGTTCCATTTGGTGTGAAGAGGAAGGAGCGGTCCATCTCCCTTGTTTCCCTTTGAGGATGATGTTCTGCCTGGCCCCCATGTTCCCCACCCCCACCCCAGAGGCAATGGTCGTTCTCGCTGAAGGCTGTGTGAGGGTGGACTGTGGGTGGAGTACAGCGAGAGCCCAGGAGAAGCTCCCTCAGCAGCTGACCTCTCCTGTCTGCAGGTCTTTCTTTGACTTTGCTCCTCTGGCATCTTTTCATTATGGCCCTAGTAACCCTTGCTCCAGCATTTCTTTTAGGAATGGTTGGAAAGATGCCAATTTTGGTGAATGTGCTCTAATGGGTGCAAACATCTCCCCGACTGTGATCTGTATCTCCCCCATTCTCATCTTTCCAGGGCTACATTTCAATTCCACTGTTTTATGGTCAGAACTCCAAGTCTGGCCCCCACTTCCTGGAATGGCCATGCTGGAATTCCCTCCCTGACCCACCCAATGTACCCCAAGGGGCTTGAGTTTGACTCCACTTTGGCTTGGGGACCTCAGGCAAGTCCTATGACCTTCCTGGGCCTCAGTTTCCTTATCTAGAAAAAGGGGTTAGTTATCCTTGTCTGAGTATCTCTCAGGATTACGAAATGAAACGACAGAGAGACATGCTGCGCTGTGCTCAGTGCTTTCCGTCCCTGAGTGCTCCTGAGTCCCATAGCAACCAGAAGGGCTACTGCTCCTGCAGATGTACCCATATTGCAGATGAGGAAAGCCAGGCAGCTTGGAGCAGTTTAATGATGTTCTTGGATTGCACAGTGATTATTTAAGCCCAGGTATCCTTGACTCCTGAGGCCACCCTGTGCTTCTGGGCACAAAATGACATCCCAGGGGGGAAAGGCTGCCTAAGCCTCGGCGGCTGTACTTGTGCTATCAAAACCGGGGCATGGGAACCAGTTCAGATTCTGATGTACCCCTCCAGGTTCCACCACCCTGCTTCGTCCGGCATGGCCTGCTTGTGCCTTCCTGGCTGTCAATTCCTGCTTGTGCCTCCCTGGCCATCAATTCCTGGATGATCCCTATCACGGGGCTGGCCTTCTTGAGGAATCCAGTTGTCTGCCCTGGCCCTGGGGGCCGAGCCGTCACCTGCCTCTCCAGACTGATGTAGGCCAGTGCTGGATTATATTTAACGCTGCGCTATTTCCACTTGACAGCTCCAGAGTGCCAACCCCCCTCCCCTTTTCTTCTTCCTCCCCCCTCCCCTTCTGATTCACTCGGAAACTGACGAAGCTGATGTCAGCGCCTTATTCTTAGCCCCCGTAATTGTAACTGCATTTAGCAGTGCGCACTTCATTAACAGTTTCTGCAACGGGGGAGTGAGATGACTGTGTGGCTGGGCAGGGATGCTGGTGGAGGTGGAAGGGGCAGATGCTGCAGGGGCCCTGACCAGCTGCCTCTTTGGGACAGAGCAACTGGATGAAGTCCTGGCCTGGCTTTTCAGACCTGCTGTCTGGGAAGGACCCTCGGAGAGCAGATGGTCCATTCCCTTCATTCAGCCAGGAGGGAAACTGAGGTCCAGAGAGGCAAAGTGACTTGCCAAAGTCACATCAAGGATCCAGGACTCTGGTCTCTAACTCTAGGTTTCTTTTTCTCTTCTTCAACTGACATTTAATTGGCTGCTTAGTGCCAAGCAGTGATTCAGGTGCTGGGGTTATATTGAAGAACAAGGTAGACACAGTGTCTGTGCTCATGGAGTTATGTTCCGGGGTGTGAGAGATAGACAGGAAACATGCAAGCAATTAATTAATAATTTCAGATTGTGTTAGTGGAATGAAGATAAGGCCGGTTGGTTGGAGAGGAGATAACCTTAAGTAAGGTAGTCAGGGAAGGCTCCCTGAGTTGGTGACATTCTAGTTGTGAAACCTAAATGACAAAGATCCAGCAGTGGAATTATGAGGGGGTAGAGTGATACAGGCAGGGGAAACAGCTGGTGAATTGGGGTTCCTGGACTGAATTTAGGTGATTAGGGGACCAGTGTGGTTAGAGAGAGTGGGTGAGGAGAGACTAGGTCAAAGAAGCAGACAGGGGGCAGATCATCCTGGGTTCATAGACTATGATAAGGAGGACCAGGTGGGGAAACTGAGGTCCAGAGTGGGAAGAAAAAAAAGCCTCCATCTGGGTAGAGTCAGACAGAAGCCAAAAACTCATGTCTCCCAAATCCCTTATCTTTTTTTTTTTTTAAGATTTATTTATGTATGCACACAAGAGCTGGGGTACAGGCCAGAGTAGCCGGAGGTGAGATGATTCACCAGAGACAATGGAGAGCAGAACAGTCAGACTGACTGAAATATACTGCTCAGGGGAGCAGCGGGCCAGGCAGGAGAGGTCTGCTGTGCCGTGTGGGTCCCCTCCTTGGCAGGGGATAGAACTTGCGCTGCTGTGCAGCAGATGCTTCACAGTGCAGTGCTCAACCTGCTGTGCCACCAGGGAGGCCCCCAAATCCCTTGTCTTTTAATTCCTGACTGTGCCTTGAGGTGCATAACATGGCTTCCTTTCACCCTGTAGCTGGAAGGTTCTGTGGAGTCACACTCTTCTGTCCACCCTTCCCATCCAGCTCCCTCCTTGAATCTCCCCTGACCCAACTTTGTGACATTCCAGGCTGGTACAGGGACAGCTTCCCTGGTGAGACAGGAAGAACATGGCTTCAGAATCTGACACACCTGAATTTCCATCCTGCCTGTGCCACATCTAAGTTGTGGAATCATGGGCCATTGTCTTCAACTCAGGCTCAGTTTCCTCATCAGTAAAATGGGGCATAATCATAGTAAGTTCTTTCAAGGGTTATTGTGGGGAATACATGACATCATGCACAAGATGCACCGTGCCCAAACGGCCTCTCAGTTGTAAGGAGTAATGAGATGGAACATTTAATTTAGGGCACCTAGTAGGTGCTCAGTTAGTGGCAGCCACTGCAGTTGTCATGTTTTTGCTGTGGGTTTTAGTGAGTCAGACTCATCTAGGGGTTTGTTAAAACCCAGATTGCTGGCCACCCCCTCTTCCCCAGAGTGTCTCATTCAGCCTGGAGCGGGGCTAGAACTCTCGCTTCTAACGTGTTCCCAGGTGATGAACACTGATGCTGGTGGCTTAAGAACCACTGGCTTCGAGAAAAAAGCTGGAAAGCAAGCAATGAAGGGCACTTCTGAACTCGGGCTGACTCCTGCTGCCTGTGTCTTAGAGGCTTCAACATTGGATGCCAAATTCAGTATCTGGGTACAGTCTTCAGGGGCCCATTTCCATCACTGGAAGTTGGCCTCTGGACAAATGAGCCTTAGCTGCTGCCCTGCGTGGCACTGGGTGTATGCACAGAACCCCGTCAATCCTTCTGGAAGTTCTCTGTATGGAAAAGTGAGGCGGCGTGAGTAACACCTCAACCCGTCTGGTCCTTTTGTGTGCTGTTGGGCTCAGACAGGTCCGGGGGTATGAGGGGCTTGGGTCTAGCACCTTTTGCAGAGGGAAAGGAACGTCACCTCTCTCCTGCACTGGGAGAGGCAGGGCCTTGTGCTAGAGTCAGGGGGTTCGTTTGAGGACAACTCTGCTGGGAGTAAGGAAATCAAAGGAATCATCACTTTACAGGGGCAAAATGCCACGAAAGGCCACCAAATGAGGTGACTTGGCCAGTTTTTTTAAGAATCTCCCAAGAGAGGGGTCACTGGTCATTCTCTTGGGAAGATTGAGCTTTAGCTCAGATTGGAGACAGAACCGATGATGCATTAAGATTCCCACCCAGTCCAAGACTTAGAGTCTGAAGATGAGGGTGGGTCCAGCAGTCTCCAGGTGGAATTTGTCCTCAATTGAAATATTCTCCGAGAGGCTTGGAAACCCAGAAAACTGGATTTGAGTCTTTACCAACTATGAGCTATGTCTCTTGATGCTGATATGTGACTGTCCTGGGCCTCAACCTGACCCTTTGCAGAATGGAGCAAAGTGACTTCTACCTGTGAGACTCGGACGGTGAGACACAGCAGGCACAGAAATGAAGCTGCTGATTCCCTGCAGACTCACCGCTGGCAGAGGGTGGAAGAGGGTGGGACTTCCGGCTCTGGTCTGGGCAGCTGGTTTTCCTCTGTGCCCAGAGGAGCCTGGGAGTCTCGCGGCATTAGAAGAGGGATGCCAGTAGCTGCTGAGTCTCAGCATCTCCGACTGCTACTTCTTTGGTCTTTGAAGAATCCCCATCTGCAAAGCAAGGGCTGAGTGGACTTGTTTGAGAAACCACCAGAAAAGAGGGCACACTTACCCAGGCCCCATCTCCTCCTTTGGGTGCCTCCTCCACTCTGCTATATGTCCTCATGTTTTCCCTCAAGAGTTCCCCTCCTGCCTGAGTTTCTCTCTAGCTGATCTTTGGCTGATTTGTCCTTGAATAATTTTTAAGAGTATTATTTGACTTAGGTAATACATGTGGGTGGTACAACTTTTTAAAAGTACAAAAAATATCTAATACCAAGTGCCGCAGCCGCTCTCCTGTCTTCTAATGCTCCTGGCCCCTCCCCAGGCAGACAGCACTGGTCCCAGCTCCTGAAAACTGGATGCTGCCGTGACTGGCGATAACCTGTTAAAGTAGCCACATGGCATCAGGGACCCTCAGGGAGACATCCTCAGCTGCCCAGCCCCACTTCCACAAAAACCATGATCGTGGTCTTCTAGGCAACGGTTCTTTCTTTATTTCCCAGCTATCAAATTCTTTTCAAGCACTTAGAGTGGTGCCCAGCACTGCATCTTGCATGTGAGGTTTTAACAGCAGTGCGACTGCCCCAGCAGAGAGCATAGAGGTGGTGACTATAGGACTCTGCAGCTGGGGTTTGCTTCCTGGCTTTGTTGCTTGATTAGCTGTGTGGCCTTAAGCAAGTTATTTAACCACTCTGAGCCTCAGTTTCCTCAACTGTAAAATGGGCTCATAATAGCCCCTCCCTGCCTTGAATGTGCTTTGAGGATTAAATGTGTGAATGGTAAAGTGCTTTGTAGAGAGCCTGTAGTTGGGGAAAGGCAGAGTATCTATCACTGTTTTAGAGTCTTTCAGCTGAGTCTCTTCCAGGTCACTTATTTTTTGTTGAGGTCTAGAGAGGGATTGCTCTTTGCCCAAAGCTTCTCAGCAACTCTGTGGCAAAGCCAGGAGTGGAACTGAGGTTTCTGACTGCCAGTCCTGGGCCTTTTCCTCTCCCACAAAATGACCCAAATGACCTCCTGGGCCCTATCAGCACCAGAGACTTCCAGCATCACCCTCTGCTTCCAGCTTGCTCTGTCCCTGGGGATTGCTGCCTAGAGTCGCCCTGGGACAACTAATTGGGGCCTGTAATGAAAATTTAGTTCCTCAGCAGACGTCTTGCGGAACATCTCTCATCTGCTCATCGGCCTTGGCTCAACTCCGGGACCGGACTAGAGACCCGGGGGTCCAGCCAGGCCCAGGCTTCACTGCCTCCATCTGGCCCCAAGGAGTTGCCTCTTCTGCTCAGCTCCTGTTGGATGCGCTGAGTCCACAGAGAGGGACCCCAAACCAGGCAGGTTGACCTTGAGGGGAATTGGGTGGGTGTCTCTCTCGAGGGGGAAATGAACCTGTGGAGCATCTTAGAATCCCAAGCCTGCAAGTTGAAAAGAATACAGGAGGTGGGAAACGCTCCCCTCCTCTTCCCGTCTTAAAGCGGATTCCAGGTGAGGCTTATAAGTGGGTGAGACGGCAGCAGATTGGGTGGTAAAAGCAGCAGCCAAAGGTGGGTTTTCAGCTGCGGCCAGTCCAGCTCTCTCTGGAAAGAGCAGTGTTGATGGGCCTCTGTGGCAGCTGGAACTGGGAAATAGCTACAGGCAATATGCAAATGATAGATGAGGCTGCGTTCTAATAAATCTTAATTGAAAAAGAGGCCACAAGCTGGATGTTGTAGCTCAAGGTCTGTAGCTTGCCTACCCCGGAGTAGGACAGTGCCCCTGAATTATCTCACCTGAGCGTGCGCGCTGGGGTAGTTACACACCAACCTCCTCTGTCATTGGTCAGGGCCACAGGGGTGGGGCCCACAGTCTCATCTGCTGCCACTGGAGGTAGCCCTCCGGCCAGTGGTCACTGAAATGGTAAAGGTGAGGGTGTAGGCAGGGAGCCCACGTGTGGCTAGGTCTGCCCAGGTATGTGACTGGAGGGTGTCCTGAAGACGGGGTGTCAGGATGAAAGGAAAGCAGGTTTAGGGCAGGAGCAGATGATTGAACTTCATATTCTAGCCTTTCCAGCCATTTGGTACTTCCAGGCGGAAATCGGCTCCTCCATTCTCCTTCATGTTTTTGGCTTCCAGGCCTCTGCTGGGTGATCCTCTGTCCTGGGATGCCCTCCCTTTCCCCTTCAGGGCTCCAGTGCCACCTCCTCCAGGAAGCATACCATCTTTCTTCGCTCTGGTACAGCCGATCATTCCTCCAGGTGGCCCAGTAGCGCTTTGCTCTTCTTTCTCCAACACGGTCTGGCCTCTGTCCCTTTTCTGTGGCCACAGTGTGTGCCCTTCCCGGTCAGGAGCTATGCGATCCATCTGTATCTGGCCCTTTCAGAAGGTAAAACTGAATCTGACCCCCTCCCTTCCTCTCATCCTCCCATTCCTGTCCTTTCTTTCTCCAGTAACTCCTGGGGTAACTCAGTAACTTGTGAGCAGACCCTGTTCTAGTTGCTGGAACACAAGAAAACTCAGCCTTTGTCCTCATGGAGCTTACGGTCTAGTGATGGTGGTAGGTCAGGCATTACTTCACCCAAGATACAGCTAATGACCTGACCACTGCTGTGATGTGTGGGGTGCCAGGAAAGGCTGTAGTGGGGAGAACTCACCTGTCTGGATGGGGCAGGGACGGTTCAATTGAGAGGGCTGAGTGGAGTTGGTCATGGGAAGGCAGGGAGGGGAGAGGCCTTAATGCTGAGAGCTTGGACTTGGGAGTTAATTATGAGAGTGGAGGTTGAGCTCTCTGTTCTCTTTGTGGTTGTGTCTCCCCCTCCGTCTCTCTCTTAATCCCCACCCACAGGCATGGACACACACACTCACCCATGCACATGTATAGCATATTAACCATAATTGCCTTTACATGCTAGGATGATGGGTAGTTGTTGTGGGTCTTTTGTATTTTCCAAATTTTCTGCAATAGCTGTGTCAAGGCAAAAATTGAGGACTTCAGAGACTGGAGACCACACTTGCGTGATTGATTTAATCACTTGGCACTTTTCTGCTTCTCACTTTGTAAAGTGGAGTGATGATAATTGACAAGTGGTGCCCGCACATTCTGATGCTTCACTTCCATTAACCCACTTGAGCCTCCCAAGTACACTTGGTAGATGAGGAAACTGGCACAGGGAGGCTTAGTACAATGTCCAAGGTAGCAAGCTAAGCAGGATCTGCGGTAGGATTTTAAGTCCAGCTTTCTGATTTTGGAGTCTGAGCTTCACCACTTGACTCTACTGCCTCCCTCACACAGTAAGGATGAGAATTCATGAGAGGGCACCGTTCAGCGCTTAGCATCGTGTGTGGCACACAGTCAGTGCTCTATAAACTTCCTTCTTTTATCACTAGCAGCTATGCAAAGGCCCTATGGTGAGGACGTGACATGGTGTTTTAAAAGCCCAGGGAGGGCCTCCCTGGTTACACAGGGGTTAAAGTCTTAAAGTCTTAGGGGTTAAAGTCTCAGCACTGTGAAGCTTTTGGAAGCCAATGCAGCATGGGTTCAATTGCTGGCCAGGGAGCTGACACACATGGTTCAGCAGACCTCTCCTTTGTCGTCTGCTGCTCCCCTCAACAGTGCATTTCAGTAGATCTGCCTCTTCTGCTCCCCACTTTGTCTCTGGTGACTCCTCTCACCACCAACCCCAGCCCTCACTTCTGGCCTATACACCAGTTCTTGTATGCATAAATAAATAAAAATTAATCTTTTTTAAAAAGAAGAAAAAAGTACAGGGAGAGGAGCAGGAGTGGGTCACATTAGGTCTTTAAAATCAAGAATCTTGGACTTGAGTATAAGGACAGGTGACCTTTCGGGCTTGTAGGAGGAAGGTGACAGATGCAGACACGGCTTGGCAAAGACCCTCTGGCTACAGCTGGGAAGAGTGGGGCCTAGAGGGCCAGGGGTGGCTCCCTTTGCTTACAGGGACTCTCTCCAAATGTGGGGGGGCCATTCCAACACTGACTCCTCGGACCACAGCGCTGATGTTTTTCTGGTGTCGGGGCTGCTGCGTAGGCCGGGGTGCAAGACGTGCAGAAGTCAGGAGTGTGTCACCAGGCTGGTCTGGTGATGCTGGGAGGCTGGGAAGTGGCGGTTTGAAGGCAGAAACAAATTACTCTCCTGGAGATGAGGCCGAGCCAATTCCTGCCGTGTTGCATTATTAAATTTGTAATCTTCATTCTAATACTCTCCGGCAGTGAATAAGAACCAAATTTAAAATGCCGGCTTTACATTTCTGGAATGAAGCTCTTTGTTAAGAACTCTCGAAACCCATAATTTCTCTCCAGAGGTGAATGTCTACATCTTAAAAATTTTTTAAATAAAAAAATAAAGAGAAACTGCTCATAGTTAAAGGTGGGGTGCAAGAGCTGCCTTTGACCTCGCCCTTGACCAGGAGCTAGAGCGGCATCTGGATGTGTCTCCAGCCTCAGAAAGGGCTCTGAATAGGGCAGGCACTCTGGGCTGCCCGGATAATCGAAACCCTAAATCTGGGTGTCACTGGGGAAGAAAGTGAGAGGACCCTCTTGCCACTTCAGTCCTGTGGCTGGCAAACCTGTTGATTTGTTAAAGGGTTTGGTGAATTTGGGGCCACAGCCCCCCAGAGAATGGGCCATGGCAGGTGAGTTTTCTCACCTGTTTGGTGCATGGTGGACCCAATTGCTGCTTCCACTGGGAAGAAGGACCCTGAGCTGGGGTTACAGCATTCCTCAGTGCTCCTCCTGTGGTGAGGAATCTGTGTAGGGGACCCCTCTTTCTCAGCCAGGTTCTGAGTAGGCGGACCTTACTCCCTGGCCCAGTGCCCCAAGTCAGCTGACGGTCTCTGCAGACCCCTGCCCCAGGTCCCTTCTAGGGGGGCTCTGTCCATCATGGTGTCCTGAGAGGTGGCTCCAAGTGGCTCTTTGTGGGGGTGAGAACAGAACACAGCGTGAGCCCCTTGATGTGCAGGGGTGGGCACGTGGGGAGGGGCGGCTGCCCCTGAGGCCGATCTGTATTCGGCTGTGCAGCTGTGTGGATTCTAAATTTGAACCTGTCCTGGCCCTCAAGGTCATTATGAAGGCGTATTTGTCAGAGTGAAAGGAGAGAGCATATTTTATTTAATAGCCTGATTTATAACTTTCACATATTTGGAACAAGTATGAGGGCTTCTATAATCCTCTTGCCCCAGGCCCCACAAGATGGTGTGGTGGGTGGGCTTTGCATCATCCTTTGAACTGAGAGTGAGAGCGCGTCCTGGGCTCTGGTGGGCACCCCATCCTCTCTGTGCCACTCAGAGAAATGCTCCTCTCCCCTCTCCCTCCCTTTGGTTGATTAGAAATCCCTCCTGGAGGAGGGTGAAGTAGCAAAAAGCTTCCCCTTCTGCCCTGCTACAGAGTAGATGGCCTCGCAAGTGAGAGCAGGCTGTATGGCTGCCCTGTGCCCATCCTCAGTGGGGCACCTCAGCTGGGCAACCTGCCAAATAATTCACAGGCCAGAACCTGAGAGGAGCCACGGGCAAGACTAGGAGAGACAGCGCTGGCACTCTGGGAGCGCAGATGCACACGGCGTCACCTCGATCGCTGTGGTGATAGCTGAGGCTTGTTCTGTGGCTCAGGTGGACCAGGTCCTCTGGGCACTTGACCTGGATCTTTTCGAAATGTCAGCAAAGGAAGTGGGTACAGCAGTCACACCCATTTTATAGATGAGGAATCCGAGGCTCAGAGAAGCTAGACTTGTCTCCAACCCAGTGCCCTTCAGTGGCAAGGCCTGGCTGGGTCTGTTGGCCGCTACCCTGCAGGCCTTCTTGCTTTTGAAAGCGGTTGTTCCGCAGGGAACTGTCCAGTGTGCTGGGCCCCCAAGGACTGGGCTGCCCTCAGCCAAGGGTGAAAGATAAGCAGGGCAGATAAGTGGAGGACCCCACTGAGCAGAGAGTCTTGAATACTGCCGAGGCCAGTCTTGAAGGGTGGGAAACTGTTTGCCTGTCTGGACAAGGGGAGGTCACTCAGGGACCCTGGTGGGCAGGAAGCAGCTGGCTGTGGCTTATTTGTACCTCGAAAGGGAGGTGCCTTTGGAAATGAGTGCCAGGAAGAGGTGAGGCTAGGAAAGAGGGGGGTGAGTTGGGAGCAGCCTTAGTCTTTGTCCACTAAGACCCAGCCCTTCTTGAAGCTCAGCCCCTTTGCCCCTGTTGAGACCTTATGACCCACTCCTCCACCCAATCCCTTTCAAAGTCACGTCGAGAGGGGCAGGAACAGTCATCAGGTGCATTTTTAGCCAGGGCTCCTCCTGCACCGGAGTTGAGAGCTGCCATTTATTTAAAAAACTTTTAAAGCAATATGGTGCTTGCACAAGTTACAAGTGCAGCTGTGCAGGTGTGCTGCAGAGCACATGCCAGGTTCCCGAAGCTGCACCCTGATGTCCCGTTTGTCCCCTTGTCCGGTCCACAGAGTGAGGCCTATGCAAGGGCCAGGCACGCTCCCCACTCCACAGATGTGGAAATGGGGGGTTCCCCGAGGGTCACACAGCAGCAAATGACAGAACTGGTACTGTGTCACCGCCAACTGCTCTGTACACCCATCGTGGGGGTTTTGGGAACCCCCAGCAGAGAAAGCTCACAGAAAGAAAAGTAAAAGGGCATCAATTCTGTCATCCAGAGTGGAATGTTTAACCCATTGGGGTGACTGCTCACTATTTGTGTGTGTGTGCGTGCGCGTGTGTATGCGTGTGCACGTGTTTAAACCAAGACAGCGATGCCGCTTTATGAACTGAAGTCACTATTTAAAAATTACCTTAAAAGGCCCTTCACAGGCTGGTCTCCACAGGGACGCTGATCTCTAAGGTCAGGTCTGGAAGCGGCTGAGACTGGTCCGTGGAGGGCATGCTGGCTGAGGCAGCGTGTCCGAACGGCCACGATTCATTTTCATCCTTGCTCTCTGCTCCTGTTCCTGCAAAAATATAAATAAATAGATTTAAAAACGGACAAACCTACCCAGGATTTCATTCCATGCCTGGCCCCGCATTTAAATGCAAGAAGCAGAAGGCTTGTGAACTATAAATAGCCCAGGCTGCTTCTGAACAGTGGCACGGAGAATTTGTAGGTTCGGTTTCCTCCCAACCTGGTGACCTGGATTACTTCCTTTCTGCAGCGGCTGCTCTCCTCGCCGCCGCCTCTGCCCTGCCTTCTCCGGGCACAGCAAGTCCCTCTCTCTAATGTTGAGTGCTGACAATGGCCCTGGCCCTGGTGCTGGGCTCGTAGCCTTGCGTGAGCCACCAGCCTGTCACCACGTGGGGTGTGGTGGACGGGGGACACAGAGACACAGATGTCCACAAGTGAAAATCTTCTTGTGTGGAAGCCCCAAGGGGGGGGCCCTAGGTCTGGGAGTCAGGACAGACTTCCTGGAGCAGGGGGGTGCTGGAGTTATAAAAGGAGAGAAAGGTTGGCCCCGGGGAGAAGGAACCGCTGGGGCCAGGGGTGTGACGCTGGGCACAGAGCAAGCTTCTCTTATGATGAAGCCACTTCTGTGCTTCCGGAGGGCACGTCCTTGGGTTCACTTGAGATTCCCTGGGCTTTTATACCCAGTGACCCCGAGTAAAGAGGGCGCGTAGCACTTCATGGGTCCAGTGATTCTCAGTCTCTCCTGCTCTTGCTGGATCATGAGCTCCAATCCAGATGACTCAATTAGAAACCTCAGGTGGAACCGGCACATCTATTTCTCCCGAAGCTCCCCAGGTGATTCCGATGTTCAACTACATCTGTGATGCATGGCGCTGATCCAGTCTCTCATCGGGGACCGGCTGAGCACCCAGCCTCCCAGCGGAGGGGGCGTCTCGGGTCGGTCCCTTCTATCCACAGCTTGACTGCACAAAGTCCTCTCCTATGCCCAGAGTCACCTTCATCTTTAATCCTCACACAGTGATGAGACTGCAAATCAGCTTCCTACAGCCCTCTGCCGTCTGCAACATGCTTATCCAAGAGGCAGGACTCATAGATTTTAATTCAGATTTGCATTTAAGCCACCCCCTTCTTGTAGCCTGTTCTATTAGCTGTGCCCTAAATGACTTCTGCTCTCAGTGTCCTTACGAAGGTAACAGTAGTACTCATGTCTCAGGACACCGAAAGGGCTGTGTGCCGTGTGCAATATGGGCTGAGTACAGCAGTGCCACTTATTTATCATCAGCATTATTATTATTACATCATTACTATTATTAGTAGTAAACATACATGTTTACTATGTAAAACATCTACACGGGAAATTCAACACTCAGGAGGTTTTTGCTGTATGCTGGAGGTAAGCCCAGCCCTTCTGTAGGGAACGGGGTGCTTTGTAAAAAAGTTCCCATTATCAGTATTATCGAGCCTTACAGAGCTACTGAAGGTGATGAAGTTCAGAGGGTTTGGGATTTGCGCAAGCCCACTCAGTTGATTGCAGATGGCAAGGGAATTTAATCTGTGTCTTCCACTAATGTTCTTTTCTCCTCCAGTGGACTTTTGTGTATTTCAAATGTAAAGGAGAAAAGGAAGGAAGGAGGGGAGGGTGGGAGCAAGAGTGAGGCCTTCACGCTCAAGGTTAAAGGGCTCCCCCAGCTCGGACCCCTACACTTTCCTCTGTGTGGGACAGTTGAAGGATAGCTTCATGCTCCTTTCTGCTTTCCCTCCGTGATACTCCACCAGAGAAATCTAGTTAGGGTGCCTTTGGCATCCCGGGGAGTCCAGTGTGACTGGCTGCTAAGCTGCCCTTCCAGCGGGGGTGTGCAGCCTGGTGTGGTCCGGTCCAAGATGTGCTCCTGCAGCTTGTCAGGTGCAGGCCACACTGTCCATGGTCTGCAGCCCCCGCTCCATCCGGAGTCGCTGCCCAGTGCCCATGAGTGTGACTTCCGTGACTACAGGCCCCACTGATTTGTTGGGTTCAAGGTGGCTGCAGGATGCCCCTTGCACTCCGCCTCCTCTTCCCAGGCAAGTGAGCGGGAGTTTCTACTGCTGAGAGCTCTCTGCCAAGGGAACTGCCTTTCAGCCTGCCCTTCTCCACTGGATGAGAGGTCGGGCCTGTGGTACAGAAGCCATGGATGTCAACAGGAAATGAGAACTGCACTTAGAAGAGCATCCCTGTTGTCAGGCAGGGACGAGGTGTCGAGGTGGGTCCCATGCCTTATCCTATGCAGTGTCTGCTTAAACTCCCCCTGCCTCCAGCAAGCCTCTCTGAGCCCCCCTCCCAGCTGTACCAGTCCTGTCTCCCTTCTGTGCATTCCATTGATCAGCCAACCTAATCACTAGTAGCCTCTGACTGTGGAAAACCCAGAGTTGAGTCAAGAAACCAGGTTGTAGACGTGTGCTGTCCCACACCTCCTGCCCTGGTGGACCTGTTCTGTGCTGGCCACGCGCATATGTGACTCTTCAGCACCGAGGTGTGACCAGTGCAACGGAGGAACACATCCTTTTGTTATATAAAGTTTGTTGTTGTTGACATATAATTGGGGGGTACAACAAAAGGATCAGATATCTGTGTGTATTGCAAAATACTCACCACAGTAAGTACAGTTAACCTCCATTACCTTACACAGATGCAAAAAAATTCAGTTAATTAAATGTTCACTTGTGTGCAGGGCTACTGTGCTGGGCTACACAGCTCTGGACCCAGCTCTGCTGAGCCGTAAGACCCACAGCACGTTTCCCTCACTGTGGGGGTGGAAGGGTGTGATCAGAGAACAGAAGGAGGCTGTCTGGAGACACAGGAATGGGGTCCACTCCATCTGCGGTAGATTACAGCTGGCCAAACACCAGCTCTGTGTCCTGGGCAAGTCACTTAACAGATTAGTGCTTCAGTTTCTTCATTTGTAAATGAGGCATGTTAACAGTCATCTCATACAAGATACTAGAACTCTACAGTGCTTCACTTCCAGGAGGTTCTGACAAATTATAGAAGTAGTTTTAGCTGATCTGAGGAGTCCGTGTTCCCCTCCTCTCTCTCTGGACCATTTCTTTTGCTACAAATATTTATAAAGTGCTTATTTTCAGAACTGGAGTTCATAACCTTGAACTTCTTGAAATTATGTACAAGTTGTATCCTTGTGCATCTGGGATTTTTGTTTTGTTTTTGAGAAAACCTGAAATTTGTGGAGAAAAAAAGTTTCCAAAGGATTTTTATTATTTTTTTAATATTTATTTCAATTATGCATATAAGAACTGGGGTGTAGGCAGAGATGCGGGGGGATGAGAGGATGCACCAGAGACAGAGTGGGGAGAGAACAGGCGGATGGACTGAAACACACTGCTGAGGGGAGCAGGGGGCTAGAGGAGAGGTCTGCTGCGCCCTGGGGGGTCCCCTCCCTGGCTGGGGAAGAACTCATGCCTCAGTGACTGGTAATAGCTTGATAGCACAGAGGTTTTAACCCCTACATCACCAGGGAAGTCCTTGAAGGGTTTTGAAAGGAAGACAAAAGGCTTAAGAAACTCTGGGAGGGAAAAAAAAACAGCCCTCGTGGTGCACGTGCCATGGGCTGGTGTGGTCAGGCAGGCAGCAGCCCCAGATGGCCAGCATGCCTGGCCCAGCCCTGCACCCCCGTGCACCTGGTCAAACTGGGGATCACTTAGGATCTAGCTCATGGGCTGTTGTGGGATTTAAGACGTGAATCCATGTTGACTGGGTGGAGGTGCATTTGCCAGTGCTCAGCACCCAGTGAATGCTGGATGATTATGTCATCACCATTGTCACCATCTTTGTCCTCACCACCACTGTTCCCACCACTGTGAGCCACATTCCATGAAGGATGTGTGTCTCCCAACGTCTGTCCTTTCTCCTCTGCCACCTCATCTCCTACTGGTCTCCTTGCTCACCCTGCTCTAGCTGTCTGACCTTACTCACTGAATAGACTTAAGTCTGACCGAGGTCCTGTGTGTTTATGTTGGGGGGTATTGAATTGCCCTGGAGGGACTACACTTTAACTGAGAGGAGGACGTGTCCCTGACCCTTACCTTATAGCAACAGAGGAGGGAGGTCACTATGCAATTTCCAGGCCCCCTTTGGGGGGTGCTGCCTTCAGGACCTGGTGTCCCCAGCTGCCCTAGATCACCTTAGTTTCCCACACTGCTGAGGAGCCCATTCTTTTTGGAATCGCTGTCGTCTGCCTTTCATGGCCGTCAGGGTCCCTAGGCTGAGGCGGCACTATGGGAGCTCAGCGGGAGCAGGAAGGAAAGAATCTCTGGGCATTTCTGGGGGACACCCTCACCCTACACATCCTGTGCTGTTCTTCCTTCGGGTCTATGTCCAAAGGTCATAGTGAGTCTTCCAACTATGCTGTTTAAAATGACATCCCATCCTTCCACTCACCATCTTCTAGCATCCTCTGTCTCTACGTATTTGTGTGGTTCAGAACATGCTGGCCTTTCCTGGGCTGGTCCTTCAGGGGGGCAGTTATTGGTGGCTCTTATTTTTTCTGCCCAGTGCTGAAAACAGAAGTTGGAAGGTGGAAGGTGCTCAGAGGAACACCAGGTGAATGAATGAATGAATGATTCTCATTTAATCTGAGATCAGCTCCTGTGGGATCCTCAAACTCCAGGAGCTGTGTCCTACATTATATTACCTATCAAGCAACAAGTATTCCCTGAACCTGCCTCTGTGCCAGGCTAGAGCTGAGGTCTTGGGGGGCCACTAGGGCCTCACAGGCCTGGGGGTGACCACAGTGTGACTGTAACTGCAGAGAGCCCTGCCCTCCTGCTGGTAGTCTATCTCCCATGTGGACTGGAAGGGCTGGGTGGACAAGCACTCAGTCTGCCTTGAGTGGGGTGTGTCCTCGGCACTGGCACCAGGCCTGGCAGGGGCTGCTGCACGAATGGCAGATACAGGATGACAGTGACAGGGACCGGTAGTGGGGGTCTATGCTTGTCCCATGGAGGCTAGAGCTGGGGAGGAGCTCACATGACAGTCCTGTCCCTGGGCAGCCTGCCTTGCCTTGACCCTCACCTGGGCAGTAATGGGGGCTTGAGAACCGTGGCGAGGGAGGGGGGCTTCCTCTCCCTCAGGAGGCCAGGTAGCCCGCCGCAGTCCTTCTATATTTCAGCTTCTGCCTGAGTCTCTGTCCTTGGAGCTAAAAATAGCCAAGGATTGGTGCACAAGGACATGCTGTCCTCTGCCACGGAGCGGGGATTCTGCTGCCTCCTCTCACGGGGGGCTGCGGGTGGTGGGGCTGAGACTCCAGTGGCGTAAAGGATGATCCCTTTCTGCCCCCTTGAGGACACGCACAGGCTTCCGTCTCCCAGCCTGGGGGGATGCTAAATGAACTATGGAATATCACAGATGAATGTCCCAGTCTCCGAAGCAGGTCCACACCTGGCAGGGAGCCCAACGTCCTCCAGGCCTTGGACCTTGGCAGACACCTCCCATCAATCACAGCACCCTTTTCCAGGACCATGGCAGGCGGGACAAATCAATCATGACACCCTTTCCTGCCAAGTTCAGACACCATCTAAGAATCCTTAACATTTTATTTTAGGCAACAGCTTTCAGAGTTGGCAAAAAGAGAGAGAGAGAGAAAGAACACCCATTTATCATCATAATCTAGTCCAGTCTCCTCATGGTGGGGAAACTGAAGACCAGAGAGGGACAGAAATCTGTCAGTTGTCACACAGGAAACCCATACTGGAGTGGGCACTGGTCCCAGAAATCCTAACTCGGCTGAGGCTTTTTATTCTCCCTGTAGTGCCCACTGCATCCTCTTTTCCCATGAGAACTAAAATTCATCCTAAAGAAAGATTTTCAGCCTGTGGACTGCAAGCATCAAAAACATATGTGATATATCATGTGTGCGTGCTGGCAGGTATTTTTCTCAGGAAAGAGGGCACAGCTTCATGGGCTTCTCAAGAGGCTCTGCACACAATGACAAAAGATGAAGAAATCAGAAGAGAGTGAGCAGAATGGGTGAGAAAGCCTTGTGCTCCAAGTGTGAGCTCCAGGCCAACAGCGTGGCCTCACCTCAGAAGTTGTTAGAAATGAATTAGAATCTGCATCTGAGCGCGATCCCTGGGTGATTTGTTTGCACATTAAGGATTGTGAATGGAGCAAACTTTGGTCTCCCTCAAGTGTATGGAAGCCTGCTGAGAGCCAGGCATCTTTGCAGGTCTATCAGACAGACCTGGTTCCTGCCCTCCTTTGAGGGAGAGGAAAGAAACAGGCTTTTTAGCCAACATGGGATCCAGCTTCACTGCAACTCTGCTTGGGCCAAGTGAGGTGTTATTTAAACTGAAGATAAAAGGTAGAACTGCTATCCAAGGAGTATGAGACCCCAGCATGCATTAAGCAGGTGTGTAGAGTTTCTGTCAGGAAGACCAGGTTAGCTGCCCTCCTGCAGAGAGTGAGGAGAGGCTCTGTGTATCTGAAGCTATGATGAGCTGGGCACTGGTTGTGGGGTGGGATTGGGGGGCAATTGGGGATGTGGTGCTTAGACCAGCTTGACCAGTGACTTCTGGTACCTAGAACAGGCTTGCACGGGTGAGTGCTGGTTGGTACCAGGTGGTTCATGGTTCTGGCTGTCTGGACTGACCTCAATCTGATCCCAGCTAGTTGCTCTGCTCTGGATCTGGTAGGCCCTGAAAGAAGCTGACCACATGTGGCTTAAAGAAGGTGGCAATGGGGAGCCTGAGGCACAGACAGAGGCTTTGGGGGTGGGGCTGGGAGTAAGGCATTCCATCCTCTGTCTCCCATGTGCCCACTGCATGTGCGTTTGTGGAGATACAAGTACATGTGTGCTCTAAAGGTGGTGTGCTACAGTCCAGACTGCACAAGCCCAGGCTTTGCAGCAAGTTTTGCATGTTGGTCTCTTGCTCAGCTGGTGTCCTGCTGCTTCTGGCAGAAGCCAGTGCTACGCAGAAGCCTAACCCTCCCTCCACTCCTACCCAGCTGGCTCCTTAGCTCTCTGGAGTGTTAAGGAGCCTCAATGTAGAATGGGGTTAAGAGCCGGGTCTGCGAAATGAGATGGAGATATGCATATAGATATCTATCCACCTAGAGAAGGACATGCTTCATTGAGATATAAATACTTACTGTTAAAGTGTACAGTTCAGAGGGTTTGGTATATTCAGTCATGCGGTCATCACCACAGTCATTTGTGGAATTCTTCATCACCCCAAAAAGAAACCCTGTATTCATAAGCAGTTGCTCTCCAGTCCCCTCTCCTCCTAGCCCCTGGCAACCTCTCATGTGCTTTCTATCTCGAGGAATTTGCCTGTTCTGGACATTTCCCACAAAAAGAGTCATGGAGTTTTGGAATCAATCTAAATGCCCAAAAATAGACGACTGGATCAAGAAGATGCTGTATATATACACAATGGAATACTATTCAGCAATCAAAAAAACCCCAAACTAGTGCCATTCACAGAAGCATGGATGGAGCTTGAAGGGATGATGCTCAGTAAAATAAATCAGAAGGAAAAGAAAAATCCCAGATGGTCTCACTTATAGGAGGAATATAGGGGATCAAGGGCAAAAAACAATAATACCAACAACAAAACAAAAATAAACAGACAACTACAAATCAGAGACATTCTGCAGGGAAGAGTGAGGGATTGGAATCAAGGCAGGGACTTGAAGAGCACAAGGGACTATGGTGATGGTGCATGGGTGTGAATTGGTAGTGGAAATTCTGTGGGGATTATATCTAGAAAAGAAAGCAAACATTGTAAGAAAAAATAATTTTAAAAAATACATACAGAAACTAATTGAATATATGGTCTTTGGTGACTGGTCTCTTTCATCTTGCATGTTTTCAGAGTTCACATGCGTAGTAGCATTAATTGTACTTAAATCCCCTTTGACAACTGAATAATATAGCAACTACATTTTATTTATCTCTTCATCAGTTAGTTGGTGAACATTTGGGGTTTTTTCACTTTTTGACTACTTTGATAATGCTGCTGTGAACATCTGTGTTCAGCGCTTTGAGTGGACAGGGTGGATTAGTTCAGCCTCCTGCCCCTGCAGCCCCTGCTTGCTGTGGGACCTGAGACAAGCTGCTTTGGTTCACAGAGCTTCCTGAGAGTTCCTGGGAATTGGGGACCCCACAGTCTGTCTCAGAGTATTGTCGATTACAGCAACTGTAATTTACTGAATGCCTTTATCTTACCATGACAGGCACTGTACATGTTGTGCCAGTGAGTTCAGCCCCACAAGGGACTGAGAGGATTTATTTCACACTAATGTGAACCTGAGCTACAGCAGGCAAACATGCTTCCTTCTCAGAACAAATTATATACAGCTTGATGTGAGAGCAAATCATTCAGTGGCTTGATGAGTCCTAACATGTGTGTCCATGCCAGAGAGCTCCCCTGCACCTCTGATCTGTTTGCAGTATCAGGGGGCATACTTCTTTTCTCTTCACTGAAAAAATTTGAAATATGCGTGGAGAACAGTGCAGTGAGTGGAGGGGATCATTCCTGTCTCCCCTCTGCCATGATCACAGGCTGTCCCACATAAGGTTGGCTCCTTCATCCTGGGTTGCAGAATTCTTAGGATAGAACCAACACTAGTCCACGGGGATGTTCAAAATGATCAAGAACAACATCTTTGTTCTATAAGCCACTCAGGTTTGGGAGTCATTTGTTACTGTAGCATGGCCTAGTCTGAGTTGACTGATATATTTAATCCATATGGCATCATGTCAGGTGGGAACTGAGCTTTCTTCAGTTTATTCAGAAAGTGGCAGAGGGATGTTTCAAGTCCCAATCCCATTTATGCTAACTCCAGAGTCTGCGCTCTTCAGAAGACGGAACTATGTGGGCTGTGTTTGGTCATGATGAGTAATCCAGTGTGGATGGAACACCTGGTATGTGCATGATGTCATACTTGTAGTACAGGTTTGGGCAGATCCTTGAGTGCTTGATTGTGAAGCATCCTAGTGCCAGATGGAACCATTGACTTGCCCACAAGCAGCTCCTTCCAGAGCTTGCTCAACTTGTCTCCAGTTAATGGAAATGGTCCTGGGGAAGAACAGCCACTTATGGGGACTGTAAGTAGCTGCTGAGCTGCCCTTGGTCTAAAAAGTCTTCCCCTACTACCTGGAACAGAGTGAAAAAGTAACTTTCCCCTGACCATCCATACTAAGTATAGGATCCCCACCCACAAGCCTCAACCATGCCTTCACTCTGCATCCAGAGCTCTTTATCCTCAGTTTACATTTGTTTCTTGCCTTCTCCCTTCATATTTTCCACTAGTTAACACCGTCTTCACTTGTAAACTCACAAAAGGTAACTCTTACGTCTACAATAAAATCTCATTATGATTTTATTTGCAATCAAATGTAATTCAACACTGAAGTAATTCTACTCACAACCTAGATCCTGCCTTTACTTCCAGTGCTGTATTAATTATTCTCAACTCCCATTAAACTATGTAGCTCTGCTCTTGAACTATGCTATGCTGTAATTATAACACCTTCTGTTAAAATTGCCCCCTTATATGAATGTCTCCTGCTAAACTGAGAGTTTCAGGTCGGGGTTTAATTCATCTGTGTAGGAGTCTCCAGCACAGGCCCTGGCACTGAATAGGCCTTAATAAGAGTTTGTTGAAAGAATGATGATGACTTATTTATTTCATCTCTCCCTCCCCTCCACTTACTCTAGGCTCCTTAAGGACAGGTACTATGTCTTATTCAAATCCTCAAGCCAAGAAAATCATGGTCTAGGAAATGAGCTCAATAAATCTATATTTATTGAGAATAATATTTCCTTCTGGCAGAGCCCTTTAAAATCACAAGCACATTCATATACATTACCCAATTGATCTTCAGGTTCTCTGGTTCTAATGGTCTCAGATCCTTATTATGTGTGTTTATCTCTCTGTTCCAACTCATTTAATTTCTTTGTCTTCATGAGTGCTTCCTCTTTCCCTTCAAATCCTCTTGGAAGAAGGGCTGAGGAAATCTGCGCATCATCATCCCCCCCTTTACCTCAAGCATCCCACCATAGTGTAAAATAGCCTAAAGGGGTAATTGCACTCTAATCTGCACCAAAATGATATCGTACTCACACTTAAGAGCTTTGCCATCGTGGGCAGGTTCATTCATCTCCCTGAGTTGATTTCTGAAAATGGAGATAAGAGCAGTTGTGAAGATTAAATGAAATAATGTGTGTTGAGTCCCTATCATAGGCTCTGGTAGAGCTCAGTAAGACAGAGTTCCTGGATCTTATTGAGATAAACACAGAGAGGGTGGAATTTGTAGTATCAGCAAACCAGAGGGAAGGCATTGTGGTTTTAAAAAAATACTGAAGGTGTTACCTTGTTTTGAGACTTTCCCTTCCTCAGTGTCTTGTCAGGACCACGGACAGCTCACATCGATGCTAGCTGTGATTCAGTCCATCACTACTGCACTTAATAGTGAACTATGCAGGATCAACTGGAATGGTTAGACCAACTGGCATCCACTGGCACCAGCACTCACCCAAGCAAGCCCACCTCAGTCAAGCTATTTTCAGCACCAGAAGCCACAGCAGCATATCCTCTGTTACTTCTACTCAATTCAGCCAAATCTTTGGCTATTTCTTTCTGGTAGATTGAAGGAAGCTGACTATATGTGGATTGGGAAGGTGGCAGTGGGTAGCTTGAGTCACAGATAGAAGGTTTGCTCTGTTGGGGGTGGGACAAAGGATTTCCAGCCCTTGTCCCTCTGTATCTACTGCATGTTTTCATCCATGTGCCTTTGTGGGGTTATCAGTGCACATGTATGTTCCAAAAGATAGTGTGCCTGTGGTCCAGGCTGCACAGTTCAGGCCTTGTTTGGTGTTTTCAGCAAGCTTCACAGGCTTGCCTCTTGCTCAGCTAGAACCTGTGTGTCAGCTTAGTCCTTAATTTTCAGCCAAGTTTTAAGGCCTGGGTAAGGGAGGCCTGCGAAACTGAAATTACTGGAAATAGCTAGGCCAGGAAGAGGTTGACCATGGAGAAAGAGAGGTAACAGTCTCTGGAATATTTATCTCAGAGAGACAAGAAGGCAAGTTGTTGTGGAAAGGAAAAACAGGAGCTTGAGTGGCCTTAGTGGTTCTCTCTTTCTGGTTTAAATTAACCCACTGACCACTGACCCATACCTCTTGTGTATAGGAACTTCACAAGCTTTTTTTTTGGTATAGTCCTGGAGTGGGCCACACACACATAGGATTACAGTCTGGACAGTACCGTGGATAGGGATTTCAGGGCCTGGGGACCTGATGCACGTCCTGTGACTGCTCTCTGCTTTAGATTTCTCATCTGGAAAACAAAGCTCTGAAAAGACCCATATTAAATAAAATGTGGAAGTGGAGAATGGGATACTATCTCTTCCTCTTTCTCCCACCACATTCCTAGGAGTATAAGATCTGTTTTCACATAGACCTCAAAAACCTAGCTCTGTCTTAACCTTGATCAAGTTGCTAAACTGCTCTGAACCTGTTTTGTTTTTTTGTAAAGTTAGTATAACAATACTTGAATATCTTGAGTTATGCTTAGATTATATAAGTAAAATATTTGTGCATTAGTGCCTGGTATAGAATAAGTGCCAGTAATAGTGTATG
Source organism: Galemys pyrenaicus (assembly GCA_019455555.1). Taxonomy (NCBI): domain Eukaryota; kingdom Metazoa; phylum Chordata; class Mammalia; order Eulipotyphla; family Talpidae; genus Galemys; species Galemys pyrenaicus. The sequence goes on along the minus strand of JAGFMF010011599.1, from coordinate 444,630 downwards.
TACTCAGTCATTATCATTATCATTGTATTACCCTGTTCCTTTTGTAGATTTGCTATTTGGAAGAAGGTACATTGAATACATTTGTATTCTGGTATAAACAACTGAGAGAGATTTACTTGTTTCTTTGCTGGGCCATTTGCGTTTTTCCTAGAGATATATCTTAAAAAATAAAACTAATTGGATTAAGCATGCTTTTAATTGGAACAGCCAGCCGGGCGCTGTCCGTGGTGCTGGTGAAAAGTGCATGGGGAATGAGTTTACACTGTAGACACAGACATCAACTGTGTTGACCAAGGACTGTGTTTCAAGGTGCAGTGGAATAGACACCACAGTAGAGGTTAGGATAACAGTGACCCTAGGGCTTAGGGATTCTGATCAGAAAAGGGATGACATTTGAATCTTATGGTAGAGCAAAGTGAGTTTGGTTTAGTAGTTGATTAAAAGAGTGGTTATTTCAGTCAGAACTTCCAGCTCTTTCATTAGTAGTTGTGTGTGTCCATAAGAAACAAAGTTAACTTTCTTGATCCTTGTTTTTTTCCTCTCTCTGAAAAGGGGTATAAATGATTTATTGTGAAAATTACCTGAAGCAATGCATGTGTAAAACACTTGGTGTAACATCTGGCATGATGGTAGCAATATGCTATAATAGTCACCTTTACTGAGTGCTCACTGTGTACCACACCCACCTAAATGTCCTGAGGTTTAGATGTTATATTTTACATTGCCTTATTTGGAGGGTGGTTGGAATTTACATAGGGGATGTGAAGAAGGGAGGAAAGTAAAGGAAAGAAAAACAGGATGAGGAAGTTACTAAGGATGCACATGAGCAGTAAGAACTGGGTTAGGATGTGAAGACCATGAGGAAGACCAGTGGCAAATGGGGAGGTAATCAAATAACAGAGAGTCTTGAGTGCATAGGTGCAAAGGTTTAGTCTAATTTGGCAGGCAACCATTCTAAAGTTTCAAGTGGGATCATGACATGACTGAAGCTGTGATTTATTTTTGAATTTGTTTGTGTATTACTTTTGTTTACATTATAGAATTACCACATTTAACTACAAAAAGATCACCAGGCATAGAAGTATACAAAAGAGGAATAAATCTCCCCAGTGTCCTGGTTGGAAGACTGGGCACAGTGGACTTTGGGGATCCTGGTGATGCTGTTTTTTCATCTAAGTGCTGGTTGCAAAGGTGTGTTTAGTTTTTGAAAACTCACCGAGCTATTCACCTAATATTTATGCACTTTTCTATATACCTCTTACAGTTAGATGACTATCCACACACCTCTTCTAACAGTCTTTCTCTCTGCAGCTATTCTCCATTAACAGCTTGGTTCACATCCTCCCAGATTTTTCTATGCCTATGCATAAATACAAAGGACACACACATGTAATTTTTTACAACAGCAATACTGTGTTTTACGTGCTCTCTTGCAATACACCAACAGCATGTTGAAGTGACCTTTGTATGTCCCTCCACTTGGAGACAGGGATAATTCTTTCTAACAGTTGCACAGCATTTATTGTGAGATGTGTCTTTTAGTAAACTGGTCCCCTGTTGATAGACAGTTCATTCCAGCATTTCATTGGCATAAATGATACTGTGGGAAACCTCTCCATGCATATGTGTACTTTTGTGACTGTAGAATGAGTTAGTAAGAGCAGAATATTTTGATCTTAAGTGGTAATTTAAGATGGTTAATCTGTTAATGACTTGTTGGGTGGGTGGGTTGGAAGCAGGGAGACCAGTTAGGAAGCATTTAAAATAGTCTAGGCTTGAGGCAATTAGGGTGAGTGACTGTGAAATTGGACAAGGGAGAAATAGAAGAGGTATTAAGAGCAAAGACTACCATACCTGGCATCTGGTGGGGTTGGGAAGAGTCAGATCCTGGAAGACTCTGTGTCTGGGTGTCTGGGAAGGTTGGGGACACACATCAGGAGAGCAGTGGGGTCTGTGCTGGATGTGGGTGACCAGGTTGCTTATCATCCAGGTGACAGTGTCCAGAGTGCATTGGAAGTATTGCTCTGGACAGAGCTAAGGGCTACAGACTAGAGCATGAGATTTACATCCTCAGGGTAATCCTGAGATTGTAGGACAGAAATGAAGGCACTACAGGGGAGAATCTAGAGAGAAAGAATGGTGAGGGCCCAGTGCATAGAAATGGGAGCACTAGTCTACAAGATAGGAGACCCACTAAAATTTGCTATCAAAAAGGCCCAGAGAGGGATCTGAAGTGACTGTAGTTCAAAGGATGAAGTACTCTGTAGCTAACACTAGTCTCCCTTCCACTGGCCCCCGGTGGGGCCTCGTTATCATTATCATTACACCTCGTACTTGATCTTTAGAGCACTCAGCACACTTGTGACCAGTCCGTGTGGTTGTCTTTCTCCTGCTCTGAACTGTGAGCACCACGGAGGCAGGGACCATACCTCTTTTGCTTTCTCTTCCACCCCAGCATGTGTTTGGCACACAGTGGTGTTGGTACCCCCAAGTTGTTGCTGCCTCCTGGCAGGACTGCAGCTGTCTGCAGACTCACATGTACTCGCAAGTTGGGAAAGGAGGGATTTAGGACCCTGCAGGAGAAAATTCAAGCTGCTCAGTTCCAGTTTTGGGTGCAGCAAGTGTGAGTGGGTAGCCAAAAGTGGCTCATCCAAGCTCCATTTATTTGCATATCACAGAGGCTGGCCACAGTTGGTTCCCCAAGTTTACAGGACTCAGATGCTAAGCCTGTCCAGGAGAGTGTTGTGATGACCTTGGACGATGTGTGCTCTTGTTTGTTCCCCTGATCCCTCCCTTGGAAAACACGACCTCCTGCACTCGTTATGCAACAGCTCTTCAGCACTGCGTTGCATGCAGGCAACAGCATTTCTGGTGTGGTGCTGGAATCCACCGGTACAAAAGAGTTTTAAATTTTCACTTCTTAGGGTTCCAGTCAAGACAGGTGTCTTAGGTCAGAATCCCCTAAAGCAGACCCTGAGATGAGATTCGTGAGATAGGTTTTCTGGGAAGGAAGTGCTCCCGGAGGAGACCGGGGGTGTTGGAAACAAGTGGGAATGTGCTGTCATTCTGGCCCCACTGGGCTCCATCTCCACCCACCCCTTGGGTCACTGGGGCCTGGGTTACGCTTCAGAGTTGTTCTTCTCTGAAACAGAGAACTGAGTGTTCATGCTCCTGTTCCACTTAACCTTTGATTAAGGGGGTCAGGCCATAAATTCCCAGCACTCCTGCCTTTGCCAGTGTGAGCTCAGTAGCCCAAGGGAAGATCTAAAAGCAATGTTGACAGGCAGTGACTTTCCGGTGTCAATGTGGAGGGGCCTTGTGGAAGCTGAAGCAGGAAACTGCGGGGTTGGATCGGGCATCACCTTGCCCCCTAGCACAGTTCTGGGTCCCGATGAAATGGGCACAGGAGGTTAAATCCTTTCCTGTCTCCCATCAGCATGTTTGTTTATTGGTGGTGAACAGCATATAAAGATTGTTTATCATCCCTATGAGGTCATCCAGCAAATGTTTGTTGAGTGAAGGGAAGCGTTGAGGGGCTAAGGTAAGGCCCCTGTGTGTGGTCCCAACATTGATCGGAGACGATTTGGTGGCTGTGCAGGTGGCATGCTGCAGTGCAGGCCAGTGACAGCGATGAGTGGTGGCTGGTGACATGGTGGGAGATGCTGTTGGTTGGTTGAAGGGGGCAGTGGAAGAAGTGAAACCTCAAACAGGCTGTAGGAGGTGTGGAAAGAGCTAGAAGGAGAGGTGACAGAGTCAAGACCCAGAGAGGGCAGGTGATGAGAGGAGACCACGAGGGTGGGAAGAGGTGGGATGGGTAAGCTACAAGATGGGCCAGCCTTTACCAGGGGGAGGTTCAAGGGGACAGGCTAGGAGGGTGAGGGTGGTGAAATTAGGAAGTGAGAAAGAGCAAACCAAAAGAACACAGCTTTCTAGTCAGATGTGAAAAAGGTCATCCTTTGGGGTGAATGGGGTTATGGAGTGGAGGGTGGGAAAGCACGGGAATGGGCACTTTAGGGACTGTGACTGAGTCGGCGAGAGATGACCAGAGGGAGGGCTACATGGTGGACTTGGTGTGGGGTTGGTGCCACTATAGTGCCCACATTAGGACTTGAGGTAGAACAGGGTCATGTCAGGGGGAGTGCAAGAAGGCTGAGGTGGGCAGTTCTGGGAGCATTGTGAGGTCCTTCTCTGCAGTGACAACGGCTGCTATGTTTAACACCTTCTGTGTGCCGGGCGCTGAGGCAAATGTCGTCTGGCCCTCTCCACAGTGCTGTGGGGAGGTGTTGCTCCACTGGCCCAGTCCTCACCACTAAGGTTTGCAGAGCCGCACCTGTGCTTGGGTCATTGCGTGCGGCACCAAGCACACATGTGATCAGCAGGACCGTTGTGAGGTCCAGGTGGGAAGGGCTGTGGGGTCGTGGCCTGCCACCTGGGAGCAAAGCACACCTCAGCCTCGTCTTAGCCTGTGCGGCTGTGTTCTCACTCATGCCCCAGGCCTCCCTTTTCCATGAGAAATGTGTCAGGCCCTGGTGGGTAGGGATGCAGCTGGGGTGGGATTCCAGACTAGGGCTCAGTGGTAAAGAGCCCAGGTGTCCTCATATTAACATGTTATTCTCGCACTTTAGTGCTAGGGAAATTGAAGCACAGGGAGGGTGAGTAATTTGCCCACAACCTCACAGGCTGTGGGAAAGAGAGTCAGGATTTGAACTTGGACACTCTGGTTTCAGAGCCATGGGTCCATATCAGTTGTCCTTAATCAGGGGTGACTTTTGTCCCCCAGGGGCATTTGGCAATACCTGGACACGTATTTTTTTATAGCCACCGCTGGACTGGAGGATGCTCCTGATACCTGGTGAGCAGAGGCCAGAGATAGGGTGAGACCTGCAGTGCACAGACCCGGCACCTGCCACCAAAGCACTATTTCATGTGCTACAGTGGGGAAAGCCTGGTCTGAATCCATGCAAAGCACTTGGCAGAGCATGTCACATAGTAGGTGCTCACTAAATAGTGCCTGAGGAGGACGGCTAATGACCTGGACAAGGGGAGAAGAGAACTCAAGGGAAGGGATAGGGATGTCAGTTACCAGAACTCATGTGCATGATGGGTGAGCATGAAGGCAGGGGAGGCTGAGGGGAGGAAGAAGAGGTCGATGGACTGGGTGGAGTTGGGGGCCAGAACCAGGCAGCCACCAGCCACTGAAACACTAATCAACGCTGCCTCTCTGCTCCCTCCCACCCTGTGTCTCTCTCCCCATCTCCCTTGGCCTCTCTTCCCGGAAGGGGACAGCCGGAGACTGAAGGGGGCCATCCAGAGGAGCACTGAGACGGGTCTGGCGGTGGAGATGCCCAGCCGGACGCTGCGCCAGGCCAGCCACGAGTCCATCGAGGACAGCATGAACAGCTACGGCTCGGAGGGCAAGTGAGTGTGGCAGGGCCTTGCCTCGCTGGGCATTGGCTCGGGGCTCCTGGGTTGTTCCCATCTTTGGAAGGGGGGTAAAAGCGAGGACGCTCCAGGAGAGGGCTAGCAGTGCCCAGCGTGGGGCCCAGCTGCTGGATTTGATGGAGGCTCTACCACCACCGCCTGTGTGACCTTGGACAAGTGACCCTTCTGCGCCTCTGCTTGCGTTTCTGTAAAAGGGGGTAATTCTACCAACCGTATAAGGGTGTTACGAACAGTAATTGGATAATACTCGAACAGTAATTGGGTAATACTCGGAGAGCTTAGGAAAGGCTCGGCATGTGAGTTCTGAATTGGTAAGTGAAGAAGGGCGTTGAGAGGGATTTTATCGTGATCACTGTCGTTCCCTCTTCAGTTCCTTAGTTTCTTAAATGCCAGTTGGCTTTTAGATACATACCCTGTTGTTGGACAGGGACTTTCGCTCCCATCCAGTCATAGGGCCTCAGCCCCTGCTGGTGCCAGCTGGAGCTCCTCTCCTCCCACCCATCAGCCTCAGGGGACCTTGTCACTAATGCAGGTCCCAGGGTCCAGGCCCCTGAGCCAGGTATCTGGGAATGGAGACGGGAACACCTTTGTTATTTTATCTTTAAGTTTACTTTTGTTGAACAATGTATTTTTACTGAAGCAACATTGCATCGTAACAGAAGTTTCGGGTGTGCATCGTCAGTCAGCTCCTACATGTATGCTCCGGCAAGCTCCCCACTAAAAGCCCCGTTCTGAACTTCGCACAGCTGAGCCCTGGTACCCAGCTGACCCACTCCAGCCCGTCTATAACCATTTTAAATTTAGTTTTACCATCTAAAAGTTTGTCTTTGTTTTATCTTGGAACTCGTTTTTAAAAGAGTCCCTGGGAAGGAGACTTTCGGGAAAGCTTTGGGCCTTCCTTCCTCAGACAGACGCCCGCCCTGACACACACAGCTCATTTCCACCGACACAGTCATACGAGGACCTCCCGCAACAAGGGGTTCCCAGATTCCCCTCATGCTCGGAGATCTCTGGTGAAGGACTTTGATCCAAAGAGACTTGCTGATTTTGCCAAAGACCAGGGACCTCAGAGGCAGGGGGCTTGCCCCGTCAGAGACCCAGGGGTCTCCTCCCAGCCGGGGAGGGGTAGACTATCAGGACCCTTGTCTTGCACGAGGGGGCGGAGGCCTGGGAAGGTAAGTGCGGGCCTCTCCAGGACAGTACGCGCGAGGCCCTTTCCATGTACCTCCATTCAGATGAAGGAAAATCGGAGCATGCTGTCCCGCACTACACCAGCCGTGTTTCAGATGCTCGGAGTAGCATGTTCCAGTGGCACCCGCACTGGACGGTGCAGAAATGGAACATTTCCCCCTTGGCAGAAACTCAGTGGCGGCCAAGTGGCTGCTCCTGCCCGGGGCTGACACCGGCTGGAGCTTGGCTGCCCCATCTGCTCCCCTCCTGTTTCTGGTCCTGCCTCACAGCTGGGGGCTTCTGCCAGCTGAGACTTCCCTCCCCCAGGCCCTCCTAAACTGGGCATCTCGGGCCTCTGTGAATGGCCGCGCCTTGGCAGATGCTGTTGTTCCACCCACCTCCCAGGGAGACTTTCCGGAGGGCGAGAAGAGGAGGAGGACAGGCGGAAGGGAGAGGAGGAGGAAGAAGGGAACAAATGTTTTCTTTAACCTGAGAAACTTGGCAAGGCAGCAAAACTTGGAGCAGATATTCTAAGCATCTGGGTAGCAGTGGGGCCCTGCTGAGTTTTAGGGGGTCAGGAGGCTTGGGTCCTAGTCCTGGCTCTGCCACTGACCCCTGTGTGACCTTGGGCCTGTCCTTGGCCTCTCTAATTTTGGGGAGTTCAGTAAGCCTCTCATCTGGGGGCTCACAGGTGGGTTGCTCACTCAGGGGGTGGCTGGTGCAGTAAGCAGCAGGGATCAACCCCTATTCCCATTTTGCAGAAGAGCTGTAGGCCCAGAGGGGCTGCACGACTGGGGAGCAGCAGGGAGGGAGCTCGAGAGAGAAGTGGGGTGATGCCTACATGTGACAAGTGCTTGGGAGGTGGCCCCTGTGATCATTGGCTGTAATGTGTGTCAGGAGACCAGAAGGCCCCATTGTATCATAGGGAGCTTCCAAACTGGGGCTCCAGAGTCAGATAACCTGGTTTGTACAGCATTTCTGCCTCTTAGTAACTGTGTGGCTTTGGAAAAATTACTTTACTTCTCTGAGCCCAGTTACTTCATCTGCAGAAAGGGGGCGCTTCTAGCTTAGACCGTTAACAGAGTCGTGAAGACTGAGTGCGTTTATAGATGTAAAGGCAGAACAGAAACAGGCACACAGCAAACCTGTTATTATAAACTGTTGTTTGTTATTGACTCAGGTGTTTTACTGCTGGCGGCCAAGTGTGTCCTCATGGTAGAGTGAGCCACCTGCCCCTCCCCATACACTCACATGTACCACTGAGTGTGTAGCCCCGAGAAAGCATGAGGTGGAGCCTAGTCGTGGTAATAACGATGATTTAAAGGCTGGGGTGGGTGTCTTGGGCCTCGATGAAGGATTAGGTGGGTTGAAGAGTGCTGGAGGCAAGAGTCCTGCCCCTTGCCTCTGAGAGGAACAGTCTTGGTGGATCCTAGCCAGGGGTTGCCACCCTGCCCAGCACCTGGATGAGAAGGGAAGTCAGAGACAGGTGGGGATGTTGAGCTGTGCTTGGCCTCTTCCCTGTTCTGGTGGTATTTTGGGCACTGGTGGGACCCAGATGCCAGGCTCTGACACAGGAGGGGGTGTGACCACCCTCCCCCTGGGCTCCTGCCAGCCCAGCTGAGGCTCACCGGAGCCAGTGTGCTCTAGTGGCTCTGAGCCTGTGGCCCTGACATAGCAGGGTCTGGCTGCCCTTGCGTGGGTCACGGTGGGTATCCTACAGGTGAGTGCACGGCTGATCCGTGTGGACTTGCACTTAAGCAAGTGTGATCAAGCCTGCAATGGACTGGACACCTTGGAGACCCTGCCTTCTGCCAGCCAGTGTGTAGAGCCGACAAGCCCAGGCACAGAGAACTTTGAGATGCTGGCTCCTGACCAGGGTTTGGGGCCGGGGTCAGTGCAGATCCTTGGGCTCCAGGTTACAGACAGCAGCTAACAACGACCTCAGCTCTTGCAGTTCAAAGTGTGGTGCCCAGTCCAGCGACACCACATACCTTGGCAGCTTGTCAGAAATGCAGACGCTCAGGCCCTACCCAGATCCCCTGAATCCAGATCTTCAGGTGGGTCAGCCGAGGTCAAGGAGCCCTGGTTAATGGTACTAATGTTTTGGAACTAACACAGAGCACTTGCCATGGGCAGACGCTGTGCTAAGTGCTTTCACAGATATTGACTCATTTAATTCTCACAACAAGCCGGTGATGCTGGCACTGTTCATGGCCCCGTTTTACAGATGAGGAAATGGGAGAGGCTGAGGAACTTACTAAGGCCACACAGCCGTAATTGGCTTCGAATGCCAGGATGCAGCCTGGGTATTTGGAGTCTGCCTTAACCATTACGTGCTTCCGCTCATAGAATGGCTGCATCTATGAAGATTTCAGGAGGTCGACTCCTCCAGGATGGTTTGGTGACTCAATGAATCCATTAAGGACCCCGAGTGCCTCCATCTGTCCCCACTAGGCCTCTGTATATCGGACCAATCCTGGTTTGTCCCCTAGGACTGGAAAGGACTTCTCCCCTTTCTTTCCTTCTCCATCTGTTCAAAAACTGGGGTTCTGTTTACTAAGGATGGCAGGTTGAACAGCTGTGGGCTTGGAAACTAACCAAGCTCTCACCCCTGTTCCATCTCCCCCAAAGGATAAGTGTTCAGACCCCCAGAGAAAAGACTTCAAGAGCAGCACCTCTCCTGAGCCCCTCCATCCTGAGATATTCCCGGTGACCCTGTGCTTTAGTTGAGGTTCCCAGAACCAGACCTGAGATAGGGAGTGCTGTGAAAGTAGTTCCCTGGGAAGGTAATCCCAGAGAACCATGGCAGAGAATCACGTGAGGAAGGCAGGGCAGGGGCGGTGCCCCATAACATGTGCCTTAGTTGCAACTAGACTTTGGGCATCTAGAGCTAAGTCCTGATGGGGTCTCTGGGCGTCAGTAGAAGACCACCCTGATAATCATCTCCCCAGAGGCTGGGGAGCCAAGGACTTACACTCTGACTCTTAGTAGCTTCTGGTTGATGGCTGCTCCCATGAACCCTCCTGCCCATCCTGTGCACAGTGGGCTGTGGAGGCCAGAGAAATACCTCAGGGGCCAGGAAACATAGAGGACTGGAGGTGCTGGCAGAAGCTGGGGCACTGACGTCGTAAGCGCCAGGATATCTAGGGGACAGCACGAGCCCACTACACTGTTCTGAGTGTACAACTCCAGACTAGAAACCTGGGGTTCTGCCAGAGGCTCTCCTTCCCCTCTCTCCATACCCAATTCATAATTGGAATGTACCATTTCACTCCTAATTATCTTTGACTCCAACCACTTCTCTCCAGCCCCACCCTCCTGGGGAGCCACTGATGCCTAAATACCTGCAAGTCTCCTTTTTGGTCCACGTTCTATAGTCCTTCATTCAGCACTTAGTCCTCTGACCTCTGTCAGCCATTCTCTCTCCACTCACGTGCCCCCTCACGGGACCACCCGAATCTCCCCTTGCATACCTTACTTCCTCTACCTGCTTTTCTTCCTATCCCTGCTCCCTCTTCACCCTCTGATTCATGCCTCCTCCAGATCTCAGCTAAGTACTGGCACATAAGCTTTATCTCATGTGCCAACTCTGGCTAATTGATAGCGGCTCCCTGGAGTGCTGTGTTGAGAAGGATTCTGGAGCCCAGTCCAGGTTTGGCAGGAGTGTCGAGGTTGGTTAGTAGTGTCTGCCCTGGGTGTGGGCAGGCAAGTGGAAGGCTGGTCGGGCCCACCTCCATCTGCATCACCTGCATCCACAGCCTGGTCCACAGCCTGGCCAACCCCACCATAGCACCCATCACTCTGCTGTCATTGTCACGTGTCTGTCTGTCCTACTGTTTGGTGTCTGTCCAGCACAGGGCCTGACCCACAAGTGATGCTCTGCAGATTTTCATGACTAGCGAGCAGGTGTGTATGAGCAGAAATGTGCACTCCACTCCCTCCGTCCCTCCCCACCCCCGGTCTCTCATCACACAGAATCCGGACCTCCACATCCTGCAAGCCAGAAGCTCTCCAAGCTGCCTCCCACGCCCTCCCGCTCCTTCCCTCTGCCCCTTGTTGTCCTCAGGTGTCTGGGTCACGGCATCCAGCTCCCTGCATGTCTAGGTCACTGTGCCCGGAAGGCGGAGTGAAGCCTCGGCCTCTGCACCCGGCTCTGGTGCATTCCTCCTGTTTCCCCAGAGGCTCGGTGGGCAGCCAGGACCCTCTTTTCCATCCCACCTCTGCTGCTTAGCAGAGTCATTCGCCTGTAGCCCACACCAGGACCAGGTGCGGCCGTGTGCTAAGACAGGGTTTGTTTTGTTCCGTTTTATAAGCAGTAGTCTTTGTCGAGCATTTGTGGCAGATTCTGTTCTAAGGCATTTATCTCATTGGTGTGCCTGCGTGTCGTGGAGGCTTAGCCTGTCGTCATTTATTCCTGCTTTACTGAAAAGGAGCCAGGCCCTGAGAACAAGAATGTGTCTCTACAACAGTTCTGATCCCGGTTGCTTTGGACTCCGAGTCCCAGTGCTCTGCCCCGGGCCAGGCCAGTGCCCGCCCTGGGTTCAGAGAGACAGTCTAATCTAGTCTCTCTGGCGATGAGGAGGTGAACTCCAGAGCCGGGGAGACGCTCACGGCCTGAACCCCAGCTCTGCTCTACTAGGAATGTGATCTTGGTAGGGTTACTTAACATTCCTGCACTTCGGTTTTCTCTTCTGGGAGATGGGATTAATAACCTTTCATAATAGCTTCCACTGACTCATCACGGAGGATTAAGTGAGTTAGTATTGATGACTTAGTTTACGATAAATAAAAAGGAAACCAAGCCCGATGCTGGTTTCATGCTCACAAGCCACACTCCTGGGTTGGGGCAGGAAAGGTCTGGAAGTGTTCTGCACTGAGCGCTGCTGTGCGGCCGGATGTGAGGTCAGCTCTGCTACTCTGCTTGCTCTGAAGACACAGCTGCACCCATGGAGCAATCAAGACACAACACAAACCTCTGGAACGGGCTCCCTCAGCAGCTGTGTGCATCCAGTGTCATGCCACGACCTCCGTCCCCTTTCACGCCTCCTTCACCTTGCATGAACTCAAACCCAAGCCCTGACGCCCGCCCATGTCCACAAGCAAACCTCCAGCCACCATTAGGCAGAGTGCTGCCTTCACCCTAGTGCTTGTGGGTTTCGTGTCCGTTTCCCATGCATCGCACTGCACAACCATTTTTACTGTATTTCTGCCTCTTTTTTTATGTGGCACCAATGTAGTTTGGGGCTCTTGTGCTCCTAACCTGCTTTCTGTATAAGCCCTGTGATTCTTAGTGCGCTGTTTTGCCCTGCGCTGTAATTTTGAGGAATGTGTACTTTTCATTACAGCAGGACTGCGTGTAGTGTGGGCTTTGCAAGTCTGCGGGAAGTCGGGTGGACGAGTGGCTCGGGGCAGGTGGTAAGGGAGTGAGCAGAGTCGACAAGCGACAGAACCTCCCAGAACTGCATAACCTATAAACGCCGCAGGCCCTGTTCTGACTTTTAATTCTGATGCAGTTGAGACAGGTGATCCATCTGAAAAAGAAAGTAGAGTCAGCCCCCTGCCCCCCAAATAACCCAATTACCTCTTTAACCATCGAGAACACAGAAAATCCAGGGGCCAAACTGAGCTCAAAGGTTAATAATAAAAGATAAATGGTTTGCAGCTCCACAAACGAAACTAACAAGGTTTGAAATGCAGGAAATCTAATTTCACCATTAATACAAAATAAAGGTCCAGCGGAACCCAGGCTATAATCCTGTTTCAGGCCTCTGCCCACATGGTATATGTCCTCAAGAGGAACCAGCTCCCGCAGCTGGTGGCCTGGGATGGTCTCAGGCACCCCGATGCTGCTCTTCTAACAGGCCTGGGGTTAGAAATACCATGAATGTGCCACGAAGGAGAAGCGCCTCTCCCAGGCTGGCAGAAGGGACCAGCAGCCATGGCATCACACCCTTTTATTCACTCAGCAGCTGCTGTGTGCTGGGCTCTGTGCTACGCACCTTAGCATTACCTCACTGACACCCCAAAGTACAGCAAGGCGATTGTCATTCATTCCCATTTTCTACGTAAGGAACTGCAGCTCAGAGAGGTTATGAAAGTTACACCAGGTTGTACAGCACTGGAATCCGAGGTCTGTATTGTGCCCAAGTCCAGTTTTAACCACTGTACTTTATTTTCCCAACTTGGGACCAGCTTAAGGGCTTGGCAGTGAATATCTAGTGAGTTCCTACTGTAGACAAGTATGTGGCACTTAATTCAGCGAGCTCTTTCCTACCCCTTTGCACGTGGGTCCTTGAGCAGAGATCATGTAAAACTGGTATAGTATATCACCCGCCCCTCGTGTGGCTGCACACTGTCCACAGGCAGCTGTGGTCTCCTTTGCAGCTGAGAGTCAAGTGCAGACACCTGCAGCTTGCCACGCAGCAAGGGGTCGGCCAGGTCTGGCTCTGTCTCCCCCATCTTCCTCCTGCTCCAGGAGGACCCCGAGGTGGAGTGGGGTCTGTGATACAGGTGACCCTTGGTCCAGCAGGGACTTACACCACTGTGATGCCTCCAGCCCCATGGAGGATGTGCTAACTGTTCAGGGTTTCCGGGGCGTCAGCCTGGTTCCTCAGCAGCCAGCGAGGCACCCTGGAATGAGAAATCAGGCAGCCACCCAGATATTATAAACAATTACTACTAATTACCAGGCCCGCCAGTTCCCCATTGTCTGCTCACAATCCTACCAGGAACTGAGGAGCAGACAATGACGGTGTTAGAGGAAACTTTCAATTTCAGGCTGCAGAAGGCCATGCCTTCCTGGGAGGCTGGGTTCCTTCTGTGCCTTGGAACCCTTGAGGCACCAGCATTTCTCCGGCTTTTGGAGCCCAGAGCCTCCTTACAGAACAGAGCCCCCGTCTCTTCGGTGGTTGGAGCGGAGAGGTAGAAGAGAGATGGGGGCTTGGGGGGAAGGTCACATCACCAGCCCTGAGGGAGCATGGGGCTGAGCCATCTACTGTTAATTAAAGGTCTTTGGGTTTGCAGGATGAGTGGGTATACATTTCTCTCCCGTATATTTAGGTTATATTTTTGCCTACTTTCTCTGAAACAGTGGTGCACAGTTGTGGAGATAATAGATTTGTAAGCCCAACTGTTTGGGTTCAAATACTCCTCTGCCTCTGTCTTGCTTTGGGGTGCTCTCAAGGGCGGCTGGAGCCTCTGGGCCATGGGAGACACATGGAGCCCCAGACACTCTCCCAGGTTCACTTTGAGAAATTCCAGAAATTCCAGAAAAACAGTTTTGCATCAGACTGTGCCCTTTTCTCAGCTCCACCCAGTGAGAGGGCCAGGCACAGTTCCCACCCTTGCTCCCTCCCCCCACTTCTAGACTTCCCAGATGTGCCTCTGGTTTCCTGCCACCCCGCAGCTCTGCCAGCCCAGCCTGGAGCCCATACCTTCCTGGGTGAACCCCCATCTCTGCACTCTCCTCTCCTCGCCTGACTTCTGCTCTCCCGGGGTGCTTGTTAATTTGGGGGCAGGACAGCCTGGTTTCACAGCTAGCTTGCTGAGCCTGCAGTACTTAGATTTCAAACCCAAGGTCCAGATTCCGACAGTTTTGTCTGGGTCATCCTTCCTCCAAGGCAGTGGACCTAGAACACCCTGGTTGCTGCTTGGATGGGGGGCAGGGCAGCAAGGGTTGTAGGAAATCATGAAAATGAAAAGCCCTCAGGCAAAAATGTGACATTATTATCCTGCCAGTGGTTTAATTGGGAACAGAATCTGTTGGGAGAATGCTGGGTTATCTCACGTGGCTGAGGGAAGGACCAAGCAGCCAGGACTGGGGAGCTGAGGGAGCTTGGGTTGCCCCAAGCTGGGGAGCTGGGAGCTCTTTGTGAGGGCAGGCCATATTACTGCTCCACGTGGACTCCAGAAAGTCAGTGTGACTTTCTGAATCTGGCTGGGATTCTTTCTCTGTTTCCATAGAGTCTTTGGTTGATGACATCGGGTCAGATCCTGCCCCAGGTCTGACAGCCCTGCCTAGGGTGCTGGATCATGCGTTTAAGTAAAGCCAGTCGCTGTGACCAGCTTCTGGAACCTGTGACTTAACATTTATTTCTTGCTCCTGTAAGATGCCAGTGGGGGCCTTTCTGGTTTCACTTCTGGTCTCTGAGCCCAAGGTTTTCTCTTGTGGCTGCGCCATCCTGGGCTCTCAGGACCCTCTGCCGGCAACTCTAATGGGGGAAGAGAGAAGGTCACATGTGCGAAGGGTTTTTTGTTGTTACTGTTTCAACTATAATAAAACACTCAACAAAATTTACCATCTTAACCTTTTCTAATCGTATAGTCCAGTGACATCAAGTCCAGCCATGCTACAGTAAATGCAGCCACACCACCATCCATGTGTGTGACTCACTTAAAGTCTACATCCGTTAAACAACAGTCCCCATCCCGCCGCCTCCCAGCTCCAGCCACCACCATTTTGCCTTCTGTCTATGAATTTGGCTCCTCTCGGTCTGTCATTTAAGCGAAATCATAGTGTCTGTCCTTCTTGTGACTGGTGTATTTCATTTAGCATAATGTCTTCAAGATTTGGGCGTGTGCCACATGTGTCAGAGCGACTTTCCGTTTTAAGGCTGAATAATATTTCTTTGTGCATATAGACCACACCTGGCTTACCTGTTCATCCATCCAGTGGTGGACACTTGGGTCACTTCCACCTTTCGTCTGTTGCAAATAATGCTTCTAGGAATACAAGCAGCATTTTCAATTTTGGTTTTGATATATACCCAGAAATGGAATTGCTGGATCATATGGTAATACTATTTTTAATTTTTTGAGGAACTGCCATATTGTTTTACACAGCGGCTGTGCCGTTCTAGATTCCCACCAGCCGCACACAGGGTTTCAGTTTCTTCTCATCTTTATTTCGATTCAGTTTTTGATAGTAGCCATTTTAATGGGTGTGAGATGGCACGTGGGAGGATTTTTTAGGGCAGGCTGGCAGGTGGCCCCCATCACTTCAGCTCACATCCGTGGCCATGTTTAGTTGCGGGCTGGGGTATGGATCAAGCCCTAGGCTCAGGAGAAAGAGGTGAAGACAGCATTACCACGCTCAGTACACACCAGCCTTCTAGGAGCTGGCACCTTGGGACGAGTCTCAGGCAGGGGGAGGTTATCGTGTGCGCAGCAGCCAGCGCCTGTGTCTTCATGAGCAGGCCTCCGTTCAAGTGCTCCTGCCCCGTCCTCTCACTGTGTGACATTTGGCAAGTGGCTTTCCCTCGCTGAACGTCAGCTTAGTAAAACCACGCCTGCTCAGCAGAACCACTGCAGGGCCACACTCGAATGTGCAGTCCCTATCCAGTCACGTGAGACCCTTAGAATCAGCCTGGCCTTGATTTCTTACCTACTCATGTGTGCCTCCCTGTCCTTCCCTTTTCCTCCTTTGTCTACTGGGCCCTATGGCTCCTCTGGTGCCCAGAAAGCTTGCCCATCCTGGGCACTGTGGCCAGCAGTGACTGATGGGCACTGCCAG
This sequence comes from Galemys pyrenaicus, assembly GCA_019455555.1. NCBI lineage: Eukaryota > Metazoa > Chordata > Mammalia > Eulipotyphla > Talpidae > Galemys > Galemys pyrenaicus. The sequence continues at coordinate 428,507 of JAGFMF010011599.1, read as the reverse complement.
GAGGGGAGTTGCTCAGCCAGGCCTGACAGGGTCTCTTCACATGGGCTCCTGAGGTCGTTTCTCTGGTAACGCTGCGTTTGCCTGGCTGCATGGCCACATGGCTACGTGTGCAGTATCTGCTCCTGTCCCGTCTGCAGCGTGCAGGAGTACGTATGAGTGCAGCGTTCCCCAGGCAGCCTCGGGACGTGCATTATGGGGACCTTGGGTGCATTATGGGGACCTTGGGCCGGCAACTTCCTCAGGTGGGCCCTCTGTCCTCTGACCTGTGGAGGATGGGGGACACCCTTCTAGAGCTGTTTGCTGAGCAAGTGGATGATGGATGCTTTGCCAACTGAGATTTTGTGAATTGAAAGCTAGGTATAGAGGCAGGTAAAAAATAAGGCTCAGCACAGGGAGCAGGTCTAGACTGTGAAGACTGGAAGCAGGAAGAGCTGCCATGATGAAATCATTATCTCTGAAAAGCTTGAGGAAAGAGAAGAGCAGCATGGCTTGGAAGCGGAAGGGGGTGCTCTTCATGCTGCTTCAAGTCTGAGGGCCCAGCAGTTTTCCCAAGAGGGGACTCTGGGCAGGGGTGGGTTGTGGGGCTTTACTCTCAGTGCAGGGAACAAAGCCTGCTCCTGAGGCCCCATGTAGTTTCCTCCTCCTGCAGAGAGCCCCTGGCTGCTGCTGTGAACGCTGGTACAGTCATTGGGCAGGTGAACTGCTGTTCCTGGGACACACCCAGGTGGAAAGTTACGTGATATTGGTATTAGAAGTACCGGCTTCAAGCGCTGATGCCGTCCTGGGAATTCTGTGGCTTTAGGTCAGGCTAAACCTGTTTTTTCACCTGAATAATGATAAAGCCAAAGTCCTGTGGTTGCGGTGAGGGTCAGGTGAGAAAATGTTTTGAGTGTTTCACTCCTAACATATCGGGAGCACATCTGATATCTAATGCTCATGGCAGACTAGTAGATGGGAACATTACCATTCCCATTTCAGAGAGGGGAGAGGAAAAGCTAACTAAAGTTAATATAAGCAAAATAACAATACTAGTTGATAATATAATAATTTTTGTTTTATTGTTGTTATTGACTGTATAATAAAAAAATGAAGGAATTGCTTCAGGCTAAGCTTGATCCAGGAGCTCACTCAGTGCCACCAGGTGGATGGATGGCTTCATTCATGAGCTCAGATGGTAGCAAGATAGCTGCCAGAGGCTCCATCTTGTCTCAGTTTCAAGTCCAGTGGGAAGAGTGAGCTTCTCTCTCCTCACAGTTCAAACAAAGATCCTAGCCAGATTTTTGTGGGCTGCATTGGGTCACACACCCACTGAGCCAGTAACTGGCCATGGGGAAGGAAGGTGAAAATTGGCTGAGCTGAGCTCACGCCCTCCTCTGGAGCTGGGTCTGCTCTGCTCCATGGAAATTAGTGGTTTGGTGAAGAGGTTCCCCAGAGATTTGAGGTCTCGTTACCAAAGAAAGGGAAGTCCACACAGTAGCAGCAGCATCAAATTTACACCCCCGAGGCTGAGCCACTGGTCCTTTGTACCCTAAATGGTCAGGAGCAAAGGAGTGGGCAGCTGGGGGTGGAGTGGGGTGCAATTGTGTGGTTCTAATTAGGCCCCAGACCACACTTTGAACAGTATCATTCAAAGATGAATATATTCAATATATATTCATAGGTGTATTTAAAGATACATATATTCACATTTGAATAGCACTAAACCACAGAAGCCAAGCCCTGCCAAGCCTCATCTCTTGTGTTGCCATAGCCACCCAAAGAGATGGTGTCACCATGCCCATTTCATCTAGGTGGATCCTCAGTCTTGGCAGGAAGAGGTAAGGGGCATGATACAGGATACAAAGCTAAGCCCTAGAATTGTGGAGTCCATGCTGAGATTTTAGGACCAGGAAGAAGAAAGGAGGAAAGAGGCAGGACCTGGGTCTGCCTCAGGCTGGGGAATGGATGCAGATGCCCTGAAATGAGGGCATTCTGGAGCAGGCCACCCGCGGGATCTCTCCTAGAGCGGCCCTGGAATGTTTGTGCTCTTCTCATCTTGCCTTCTTGCAGCCTCAACTATGGGGGAGTTTGCCTGGCGTCGGACGCACAGTTCAGTGACTTCCTGGGCAGCATGGGGCCAGCGCAGTTTGTGGGCCGCCAGACCCTGGCCACCACACCGATGGGTGAGTGCCCCAAGATGTGTTCCAAGTGGGGGGCCCCACCAGCAGCCTTGCCTCTCTTCCCCCCTTCCCCTCTGCCTTAGCTCCATCTGCTGAGCACCCAGCCTCGGGCCTCACCTGCTAAGCCCCCAGCAGAGCTGGAGCCAGATGCGGAGTTGGTGCTAGTCTTTGGGGTTGGGGCAGAGGAAGAGGGGGGTTGGATTGCAGTCCTGAGCAGAGAAGAGGAGCTGAGTCCCTGATTGAGGCTCTGAGCCACAACCTGCTCCCGTAGGGGACGTGGAGATCGGCCTCCAGGAGCGTAACGGACAGCTGGAAGTGGACATCATCCAGGCACGAGGACTAACGGCCAAGCCAGGCTCTAAGACACTGCCCGGTGAGGGGCGCCCTACCCTCTGCCAGGCAGGGGTGAGGTGGGGGGAAGTTCTGGAAGAGACAAAATTTGGCCCAATTTGGGGGAGCCCTCTGTCCCATCCAGGGTACTCACGTGGAATTGGTAGCTTAGAGCTTGTTCTGTGGACCCTTGGGGTTGTCTTCATTGGTCTCCTCCATTGTACTAAGCTCCCAGAGGGCAGGGACTATCTTTCATTTTTAGGGTTATACCCCAGTGTGTGGTAGGGTGGCCAGCTCACAGCAGGTGTTCAGCAAGCACCTGTGGAGTTGAAGGGTCATCGATGAATGTATAAGCCGGTGGGGAGGGGGTAAGTCAGGGGCTGAGAGAGGAAACAGGTGAGTACATGGTAAGCAAAGAAAGGGAGGAGGCAGGCTGCACTGCCCAAAGGGGTAGAGTGGGCCCCACTAAAACCTGGTTGTACCCCCACCACCCACACCCAACCCTGCTCCACCCCAGATCCCCTGAGGGCACTCTGATCCCCAATGTGTGTCAGTAGCTGCCTTCCTCTGCACCCTTTGCCCCACATGAGGGCCCAGATGAGAACTTAATTGCTGGTCTCTATCCCCAGCGGCCTACATCAAGGCCTACCTGCTGGAGAATGGCGTCTGCATTGCCAAGAAGAAGACCAAAGTGGCTCGCAAGTCGCTGGACCCACTGTATAACCAGGTGCTGCTGTTTCCTGAGAGCCCCCAGGGGAAAGTCCTGCAGGTGAGGGGCACTGGGGTGTGTATGTGCAGTTCTAGGGGGGAGGGAGGAGCTCTTGAGGGAGGGGGAGGCCCCTGGGGGACAAAGAGCACTGTCGCTGATGAGTCCCACAACTAGCTGTGACATTACTAGTTCCTTTCTGAGGCTCAGCTTTTGTAGACAGTACCTACTGGTGGCAGAAGGACACGTGCTTTGTGCAAGAGAAGTATTTGCAATCTGGCCTGAGGAAGTGCTCTACAGATGGTTGCCATTACTATTATTATTATTGCAGTTACTCTTACCACTACCGTCATCACCATCATCGCTAAGATGTGGTCACAGGGCTAGCAGACTGGCCGCCCACTGAGCATCAGGGAGGTGTTTGCCTCCCTGGCTGTCGGGAGCATCTAAAGGCCACTCAGGGGGCCTCCCTGGTGGCGTAGTGGGTTGAGTGCCGCGCTGTGAAGCAGCCACAGCACAGCAGTGCGAGTTCGATCCCCAGCCAGGGAGGGGGCCCCTATGGTGCAGCAGACCTCTCCTGCCTTGCCCGCTGCTCCCCTCAGCAGTGTACTTCAGTCATACAGCCTGCTCTGCTCCCCACTCTCTCTGGTGAATCCTCTCACCTCCTGAGACTCTGGTCTGTATCCCAGCTCTTGTATACATACATACATACATACATAAATAAATATTTAAAAAAAAAATAAAATTAAGGTCAGTCAGATCCAGAGTTGGAAGCAGCTGCTGGTCGTGGGGTTGGGCACCTTGGGCTGAATGCCTTTGGGAGCCACGTGCCTCCTCGCGCAGATCTGCTCGTCCCTCCAGCTCGTCCCTCCACCTCTTGCTCCCGAGCTGGGAAGGAAAGCAATCCAGGGCAGGCCCGAGGTGTCACATGTTGCCAGGACAGTGGGAGTGCTGCCAAACTGGGAAGCTCAGATGCTGTCCAGCGCACAGGTCTCCAGTCTATGGCTGAGAGCCATCAGCGAGTTGTGAATCAGTTTAGCAGATCTCAGAGTCTATTTTTAATGGACTGGAACAGCAAAGAAAACACTCATCACTCTGAGTAGGTCTCTTACTTGATGTGGTACCCGCTTCAGTTGTGAACCCCCCGGTGCTCTGGGTGATGGTGTAAATTCTGTCTTCCTGTATGTACATCCCTCTGAAAAAGCTGGGGAACACCCTCTAGAGGCAATCAAGTAACAGTCCAAAAATGAGTCAGGAGGCCATCGGGGCCACATCTGGCTACTGGACAAAGGGGCATGTGTTCTGGCCTGAGCATCCTGGGAGAAGCCCCTGTGCCCATAGGGTCTGGGCTGCCAAGTGGTTGGACAGACAGAAACCCGAGGCGAGACCTTGACCTCCCCCGTGTCTGAGAGAGGTGCACAGCGGTGGTCGTACCAGTTTGCGAGGGTTCCATTACAGAGAGCCACAGGCTGGCTTAAGTCCCAGAACGCACTTCTCACACATCTGGAGACCTGTGCAGGTCAAGGTGCCAGGGGTTTGGCTCCTGCTGAGGCCCCTCCTGCAGACAGCTGCCCTAATGCCACGTCCTCACACGGCCAGTGGTGTGCTCACCGTGTCCCCCGGTGTGTCCAGATCCCTTCTTATAGCACCTGTTTGGGTGAAGGCCCGCCCTAGAGTCTTCTTTTAATATAGTCACCTCTTTGAAAGCTTGGTTTCAGGTACAGCCCCACTCTGAGGGTCTAGGCGTCAGGGCTTTAACATGAATTCCAGGGGAGGCAGTGTAGCCCCTCACACCACTGGGAAAACACGTCTGTCTGTCCATGCACCAGGCTGGGGTTCTGACCAGCTGCCCAGGGAGCGCTGAACGTGACCCTGGACGCCCAGGTTTCACTTCTCTGGACTTCAGTTTAACCAGCTGTGAAACCACATCTTTTTTGGTAGGGCTGTGGGCAGACTGACTCTCAGCTAGTTTAGCCTTTAACTAGTCCCCAGTGCACAGTAAACAGTGGGCCAGCTCCTGGTCCGTCTTGCCCTGGGCGCTGGACAGCGGACAGTGAGCTGTACAGCCATTATCTGCTTTGACCCTCGCCTACATGTTCACAAGCAAGAAATGAAACTAGAGCTTCAAGGACTTGCCCACAGCTGGCCAGAAAGACTGGATTTGAAACCACAGATGTCTGAATTCCAAAGGTTGTATGTTAAGTCACTCTGCTGAGTGGATGAGCCAGCCCAGCTTTAGTGAGGGGGGCAGAGTTAGAAAAGGAGGCGCAGAAGAGTCAATGGGGTCCTGCGGCCACAGAGATCACCCAGCTGGCATCTCCAGGAGAGAGACGATGTTGACCAGGAAATGGGCTGGCGCTGCCGGGAGAGGTCTGTTGGGGGATGGAAGGAAGCTTGCACTCACATGCTACCAGTGACTTTTTTTCCCCCCTTTTTCCTTATTTATATATGTTTGCCATCAGTGTGGTCCCCATGGATTTCTCACACCATTTCACCAGTGCACCGTCACCTCAGTCTGTTGTGCTCTTTCTGCCCTCTACCCATCCCATCCCCCCTCCCTACAAAGTGTCCCCGATTTGTTCTTGTCTTTTTGATTTTGTTGTTTTTTTTTTTAATTTATTGTTATTCTTCTTTTCCTCAGTCGCTTATCTGGTTCCCTTATATTCCTTCTAGGACTGAAATCATCCGGTATTTTTCTTTGCCTTCTGACTTACTTTGCCTAGCATAATCCCTTCTAGCTCCATGCATGTTTCTACGAGTGACTCTAGTTTATCTTTTTTGATTGCTGAATAGTATTCCATTGTGTATATGTACCACATTACCAGCGAATTTTTAAAACTTTGTTTCATGCAGAGGGTGTTTCTGAGGCTTTGGAAGCAGAGGGTCTGTGGGGAGCAGAGGGACTCAAATGATGTAGGCTCAGCCCTCAAGGCTTAGGTTAAAGATGGGGCAAGACCAGAGGCAGGAGGTTGGCGTCCTGGGTGAGTGATGATGGTGGCACTGGTGCCAGGAAAATATGGCCAGATTTTCTAAAGTGGCAGAATCCACAGGACTCTGAGATGGATTGAGCATGGGGTGACTCCAGGATTTGGTTCTGCCCTGTGAGTGGCCCTGGCAGAATCGGAACCACTGTCTCTTGCCCGCAGGTGATCGTGTGGGGGAATTACGGACGGATGGAGCGGAAGCAGTTCATGGGAGTGGCCCGCGTGCTGCTGGAGGAGCTGGACTTGACCACCCTGGCCGTGGGCTGGTACAAGCTCTTCCCCACCTCCTCCATGGTGGACCCAGCCACGGGCCCCCTGCTCCGGCAGGCCTCCCAGTTGTCCCTCGAGAGCACCGTGGGGCCCTGCGGTGAGCGATCCTAGTGCCAGGGATGGGGAGGGGCTTCCCCAGATGGCCTGGAGACCACCCAGCCCCGACCTGGGACCCCAGGCCCAGGGGCATGTTGAACAGAGGAGGACGGGGTTCTCCCCCACAGCGGGGAAGCAGACGGGGAGACCTGCCCCCCTTGGGCCCCTCCTCACCCCTTCTTTGCCTCCTACCCCTGAGACCTTCCCTCTCCCAACGGGATTGGCTGCACTTTTGACTTGGCCAGTTCTTGACTGGTGGATGTGGCTGCGACCGGAGAAAGGAAAGACTGAGGTGGCAGAGCAAACCATACTCCCGTCCCGGACACCGTCCGACCTCGCCCCCTTTTTGCCTCCTCGGAAGCTCGCTGCCAGGAGCCAAGTCCAGAACCCAGCGGCCATCTCCATGGTGCCAATTACCAGCAAGTGTCTTTCCTGTGGCACCGGGTTCAGGCAGCTACTCCTGCCCCAAAGCCAAGGGGGCAGCTCTGCAAGGATCCGGAGCCAGCTCCGGGGGGCTCAGAGCCCCCAACTTGAAGAGGAGCTCAGACCTCCCTCCACCTGCCCGTGGAAGGAGCTTTGCCGCAGCCTGTCTTGAGTCCATCTGTCCGTCCCCTCCTGCCTGCCCCTCTTCCAGTGGCTCTAGGAATTGGGGTTCAGCAGGGGCCAAAGGAAAGGAGGAGGCGCTCCGGGTCTGGTGCAGACCCTCAGGGTGTCTTGCTCCATGGGACAACTAGTTTGGAAACACCTGGAGGACTGCAAAGGACTCTGTTGTCTGTGTTTTGGCGGAGGAGCTGCAGGACCCTGATTTTCTAGAACCCCAAGCTCAGAGAGCCACCCTCTCTGCATTTCGGGGTGTGGGTTGGAGAGGGAGTCTGAGGAAAGCTGGGAGTGGAACTGGTGGTGCCAAGGTGAGGGTTTCCTATAGGAGAAGCCCTCCTTATTGAGTGAGGTCAAAGGTCATTTCATCTATACCCCCTGCCTTCAGGCTAGGGGCCTGGGGAAGCAGCAGAGCTCCCCAATTTTAGTCTTTTTAAAGAAACCATCCTGTACTAAGGGCAGCACTCACCGCCCTGGCCTCAACGACCTTGGCTCCAGGACAGATGACGGCAGCGAAGAGGCGTCTGAGTGTAAGAAGCAGGAGGCTCCTGCTCAAGCTGGCTGGGTAGCTGCCTGCCAGCCCAGCCCTCCCTGGGGCCCATGGAAGCCCTTTTGCATGCTGGGGAGGGTGCAGGCCGACCCCTCTTTGTAGAAGCACATTTCTGCCACTTCCCTGGGAGGCACCCAGCAGCCCACCACCCCTCCTTAGCCAGTCCCTGCTGTGTAGGGCGTAGTCCAGGTTAGCTGGGTAGTTAGTGTTCCAAACCCTGGGGTCTGCTCTTAGCTCACATGTAGTCCCTACAGAGTCCCAGGTGGGGGGCGCAGGGGAGACACTAGTACATTCCAGAGAGGAGTCTCCTTGCTGGCCTGGACCTGGAGCCTCTCCACTGCCCCTCCTCCGCCCCTTCTTCCCCTCCCCCTGTAGGGTTTTAGCTGGAGCTGCCCATTATACTCAGATGTTCTGATTTATCATCCTTGGTACTGATTTTACTTTCGAAGCACTCCTGAGGATCGTGGGACTTGGTGGAGGGGCCTGGGCTTCACTGGGGGGTTGTTATCTACAGAGAGGCCCTGGTGTTGGGTGGCCCCACCCTATTCAGGGGCCCACTCTAGACTATGAACCAGGTGACTCCACTTGGAACTCCTCCCCTGCCGTCCACCCCGCTTAAGTCCTGGGTGTCCTTTCAAGCTCTGCTTGGGTCCTGTCACCTCCACGAGCTTCTCACACGCCTAGGGCAGGGGAGATGAGATGCCCCTTTTATCAGAGGTCTGTAGAGCATCCCGAGATTGTGGGTGGGAACCCAAAGCTGGGGCAGGAGGGGGCAGGGCCTGAAGGCCTGGTATCAGCGAACCAGAACCTGCCCCTCCTCCGTTTGTTGTTTTTCCAGTGTGATTTCTCTGCTGTTCGTTTATTACTCACCATTTGACTATTTTGAGCCAGGAGAGCACCTCCTCTCTCCAGTCATCACTGCTCTGGTTGTTCAGGGTAGCTTTTCAAAGATGGGGCAGAGCCTGGCTGTCCCAAGCAGAGGGAGAAGGGGGTTCTGCACCCCCCAACCTGAGCCGACCCTCTGTGTCTGCACTGGCTTTATAAAAAGAGAAGGAGAGAGCGCTCCAAAGCAATAACATCCTGGGGGTGGTCGGCGAGGGCCCCCTCAATGACTTACTTGTTTGTTCTGTGAAATCTCAGCTCACCTCCTGGAGGGGTGGGGTGGGTGGGGGCTGGAGCCCTGTTTCTTTGTTTCACTGTGTGAGCACTGTGCCCCCACCCCAGGGACTCTGCTGTCTGGCGTGGGAGCCGCTGTCTGTCCTCACCAAGGGATGGGGCCTGGGGGGAGTGGCCGTTCTCTTCATTTCCTTTGGGAACCCTTCAAACCCAGCTTGTCCCAGACAACCCTGTTGTCTGCTCCTTTAGCAGCTCATATCCCCCCACTGGGAGAGGAGCAGAGAAGATGGAGTTGGGGGTCACGGTAGGGGGGAATGCTGGGATCTCAAGGGGACAAGCCTTTTTTTCAATTTCCGGGTTAAAGGGCACCACGGGAGGGAGTCATCTCCACTTTGAGACTATTAGTGAAGTCCATTTCCATTTTATGGGCCAGGAGACTGAGGCCCAGGGAGGAAGTGCCACCTCTGGGGTCCTCTGTGAATTCCATGATACTCCCCAGCCTGGCCTCTCCCACCTTTGGCTGAGCTGGAGTCCAAGCAGGACAACATGAGGCCACAATTTTTCTTCTCTCCTTGGATCTTCCCAGTGGCCTTGAGGTAAATTGTAGCCCCTCTGAGAGGTGAGGAAACAGATCCAGAACTAGGGAATAATTTGCTCAAGGGGCTTCATTGTGTTTTGGCACCTTCCTGGGACAGAGACTGTGGCTCCAGGCCACATCTGCCATGATGAGTATTTGTGGCCCTGGAGCCCTGACCCACCCAGCAGCTGTTTGGTTCCATCTGGGGGACCAGTAACTTTTCTAGCCCCAGGCTTGGGGGGAGGGTTGCTATAAACAGCTATCTTAGGGACCTGGCCCACCTGGCCAAGGGTGCACAGGATTTGGGCCAGGCGTCCCAGGCTGGGTGGGAACTCCCGTCAGCCATAACACCTCCAGGACCAACTTGAGGCAGTTAAGAAACACCAAGGGCTGTGTGGGGTGGGGTGTGGCTGTGGAACCCCTCATCTTAAGGAGATCTTCACAAAATCTTCAAATAATGTAATCACACCTGATCTTCCTGTAGTGCTGTCCAAGTTTTTGCTTTCAAAGTGCTTTTACCTGAGTGTACCCCCCCAAGAACCCTGGGCAGGAGGTGGGGGCCCTGTGGTAGCCCCATTTCAAAGAGTTTGGTGAAACTGAGGCCCTGGCAGAGTTGGCATCTGCTGAGTTCCCACTGGGAGGTAGGAGCCGAGTCGGGATGAGAACTCTGCTCTCTAACAGTGCAGAGCTCCTTCCGCTACATGAGGAAGTGAAGCTGGTAGCTCCCTAGTGGCCCTGCGCTTCTGCAGGCTGATTCAGAACCGTGGCGCCCCTCGGTGTTCATGAGCAGCACTGCACCCACTCCCTTTGGAGCACAGCTGTTGCATCTGGCAAGGCCACCTGCATTTATTTATTGAGCAGCAGCACTGCGCCAGGCCCTGGGGCCCGGGCCCTCCCCAAGTCCCCTGTGATGGCTCCCACGCCCTTGGAAGCCCCCGGGTCTATACAGCGGCACCTCAGAGTGGGCAGGAAGCTTTCATGTCCATGAGCTCCTCTGACTCATAAGCCTGGTGGGGAGGCCGCCACACTCATTGTCCTCACAGCCTCTGTGAGGGCTGAGGGGAGACTTGAACCTGCGGCCTCACATCACATCAGGAGCCTTTTCATTCTAGGACTGCTTCCCACGGAGTGGCAGGAGGGCAGGGCCCAGGGCCTCAGGCTGGGAGCCTCTCTCCATCCACCCTCCTTTTTCAATCCCTCTCTGGGAGAAGGAGCCGCTCGGGCCTTTGGGGAGGGAGGGTTTTGGGGGCCCCAATTGGAGTGGGTCATGTTGCATTGTGTTCACGACCATGTAGCTCATGTCGAAAATTAAAGTTTTTGGCTTTTCTAACCTGGCTTGCTCTGCTTTGTGTCGAGGCAGTTCTATCCCGGAAGCTAAGGCAGCTGGTTCAGTTTGAGGAGCTGAGCACACCACGGCCTTTGTTGATGCCCCTTGTGGGGCAAGAACCCCTCACACATCTCAGGAGCCAGCAGGATCCTGGGAAATCCTGGCATTTTACAGATGTAAGCAGCCCAGGGTGGGGATGAGACCCCCCGAGGTCACACAGCTGGGATGAGAACGCCCCACCACGTTCGACTGCATTCAGGTGACCTGGTGACCTGTGGGTGTCAGCAAGCCCCCCCTCACCCTGAAGTGCAGCTGGCAAGGCCACTTTCTGAGCCTTGGGGGAGGGGAGGGTGTGCATTTTACACTGTACACACTGGACAGACCAGGAGCCAGTTGCCCCTGTCCAGCTGGCCGGCAGGTGGAACCTTCACTCCTTTGCCGGGCTGCTCAGGGTGTGAGCAGCTGGCCTCCCTGTAGGAGCCGAGTGTGGACAGTCCTGCATTTCCCCAGCAATGTGGAAACCCAACCACTTCGTGCAACAGAAACATAACCTCCTGTCTCCCCTCCCCACGCCACAGCACGGCCAGCTAGTGACTGGACCTGCGGGGCCCTCTCCTGGTGGCTGACGTGGCCACGGCTTTCCAAAACCATTTGAACCACGGGGGAGATTTGCACTCAGGGGAACTTTAGAGTCGGGCTTGTACTTATAATGCAGCTTTAATATACTTCTGGAGAGGGGGAGGGGCTCGTCACGGAAAGGAAGCAGAACTTGCGGCCTCTGGAGACAGCACAGAGACCACAGCCCCTCACCCTCTCCAAGCTCCAGGGAGGGTGCGGTGATGGGGGCTGCAAGGCCCTCCCGGCCCACGTCGACTCCCGGCCCGAGTGGGTCAGTTAGATGGACTTCCGCCGCGCCCGGGGCCAGCCTGCCTGGCCGCCGCCCGCAACGCCCGGGCTCGCGGGAGGCGAGAAACCCAGATTGTCGCGGGCACCTGGCTTCCGACAGTGGACGCGGTGAGAGATGGAAGCGGCACCGCGGCTCTCGGGCGCCCCCAGGCGGAGCTGGCTGGCGCGGCGGGCGGCGCGCTCGGGCAGGTCGGTGCTGGCGGCCAGGAAGCGCAGGACCACCAGGTTGAGGAAGGCGCCGATGACGGTGAGCCCCAAGAGGATGTAGAGAAAGCTGAAGGCCACGTAGGGCGGCTTCCTCTGCAGCGCCTCGTCGCTCTGCAGCGCCACGAAGTCGCCGAAGCCGATGGTGGTGAGGGTGATGAAGCAGTAGTAGTAGGCGTGGAAGAAGGTCCAGCCCTCGAAGTGCGCGAAGGCGACGGCCCCGAGGGCCAGGGTGGCCGCGCACACCAGCAGCCCCGCCACCACCATGTTCTCCGTGGAGACGCGGGGCCGCCGCAGGCCCAGGCAGCGCTTGGCTGCCAGCAGGAGGCGCCGCACCAGGGCGTTCAGCCGCTCGCCCAGGCTCTGGAAGGTGACTAGCGTCAGTGGGATGCCCAGGAGCGCATAGAACATGCAGAAGACCTTGCCGGGGTCTGTGCCGGGCGCAGCGTGGCCATACCCTGGAGGGAGAGTGGAGGGAGGGCTGCTGAGGGCCGCCTCCATCTGACACTCCCGGAGGCCTTGTCTCCCTCTCCGCCCCCAGAGCCAGCGGAGCTTCCTGAGACGCTAGTTCTAACTAGGTCACACCCCTGGCTTTAAAACCTTGCAGTGTTCCACAGTTGCCCCAAATTGTAAGCAACCCAAATGTCCCTCCACATCTTTTCTCATGTCCCCAATTCAGTCCACCAGCCCAGTCCATTTCTGCCCAGATCCTGCTCCAAGAGAGCCCACCCCAAACACCTCTTCAGTCTGGTGTAGCAACTTGTCACTGGGTCCCTCAACTGTGGTAGGGGACCTAAACGTGAATGGGTGTCCTTGAGTCTTGGGACACCATGCCAGGATTGGAGAGTGAACGGGTATGTTTTTTGCAAGCAAGAGGAGGGAAGCTTTCATGGTATTCTCAAAGGGGCCTATAAGCCAAGAAGAGTCAGGTGAACTGTTCCCAAAAGAATATGCTCCTTTAGCAAACTGCCTCATCTGTGAAGTAAAATACGCAAACCCTTAGTCCTGTGCGGTTCCACAGTTAGTTAGGAGGTTGGGCCTCCAAAATATACACGCAGGCGAAGGGCTGCAAGCATGTGGGGTGTGTCGAAGCAATGCTGGCCACGCTGAAAATTAGGCAATCTAAGTGTCCGTCCATAAACCAGGTGCCACTGGGGCAGTGGAATTCTGCACAGCAGTGGTTCTAACTAGGGGAGCTTTTGCCCCCAAGGGGATATTTGGCAATATCTGGAGACATTTGGGTTGTCACAGATGGGAGGTGGTGTGCCCCTGAGTGCCTCTGCATCTAGTGGGTAGATGCTAGGGATGCCAGTAAAAACTCTGAGTTGCACAGGAGAGCCCCAGAACAAAGACTCCCCCAAAATGTCAGCAGTGCTGAGGCTGAGAAGCCTTGCTATACAGCCATGGAAAAGAGGACACAGTTCTTTCAGGACTGATAGGAAAGCATCGCCAAAATATATTAAGTGAAAAAGAGAGGAGACCCTGTATAATATGATGTCTATATAACGTTGCATGTCTGTTTCAAAGAACATATAGGCAGAGAATGTATCTGTAAGAATACACAAGGAACTGGTAATTGTATTTGGTCCAGGGAGGGGAATTTATGGATTGTGAGACAGGATACTTTTTTGTGCCCTGTGAAGCTGTACATGCAATTTACTCAAGTATCAATAATAATAATATATACAAACATACACCTTTAACTCCCTTTACATATTCCAATTGCCTGGGGTGAAATGAATAATAGTAATAATTAAACATGCGAGGTAATCTACATGGATTATTTCATTTTACTCTCCCACTGACTATGTGAATGTTACTAGCATCCCCATTTTACAGATAAGGAAATTAGGCTCAGAGGAAGGAAGCTGCCCAAAGGTCACAGGGTCTAGCTATGAACCCCTAACCTGCATTGCTTCTCAGAGCCTTTCTTCTACCCGTGCAGCGCTCCAGTGCCTGGCTGAGTTCAACGCTGAGTTCAAGGCTGGTTTATGCAGCTCTGAACACACAGCGTGAGCTGGCGCCCCCTAGGCGGCCAGAACAGGCAAAACACCTGCTGTCCACTCTCCCTTTCCCCAGGCCCCCAGGAGCATGTCAGAGGGGAACAGCCAGGAGAGGAGGCCAAATCCAACTGGGAGGCCTCCAAAGAATGTGGGGAAGGTTAGCAGGGTGCACAGGGCCCCCACCATCGGACATGGTGATGGGAAGGGTCCTGGACTGAGCCCAGAGAGGCAAACAAGGGTGCCACGTTGCTAGGAGCGAGCAAAAGGGCTGAATGGGAGCTGGGCCCTGAGGCGGTAAATAATGAATTGCTATTATTACTAGTGGATAGCACCTGCTTTGTTTCAGGGCCCGCACCCATCACTTGACAAGTTTGTCCTCATGTGGCAGTCACCCAGTGAGGCAGGAACAACTGCGTTTTAGAGCTGAGGAAACCAGGGCTTGGAGTGGTACAATCAATTGCCACTGAAAGCAAGAAGCCACAGAGATGAGAACAGCACCTGGCCCATGTAATAGCAGAGCAAACTTTTAACCCACAGCTCACATTCATGTGCAGAACGCACTAGAGCATCACGGAGAGAATTTCTCCAAGGCTCTGGCTTCCAGGTGGTGACCCAAGCCGAAGGAGGGGCCTAGAAATCCATACCTGACCAGGGAGTGGCTGGCACCCGCCTCGGGGCCCTACGGAGCCCTACGGAGCCCACTTCTCTCCTTCCCTGCTTCCCCAGGTTTAGGCTCAGGAGGTACTGCCAGACTGTAGCCATGGCAACAGCTGGGGAGCCAGATGTAGAGGAGAAACTGCTCTGGACCCTCGAGGGTGAGATCCGAAGCTTGTGGCAATCAATTATTCCTTCCACAAATATTTATTGACTGTCTACTACCCTCTAGACACTGGCCATATTGCAGTGACTAAGACAACTCAGGTTTCTTTTCACGGAGTAACAGACTAATAATCATCACAACACCGAATACCTTTTTAAATGCTCTGCGTGTCCAGTCCCGCGTATATTATCTCCTTGATAACACTGGTCTCATCACAGCCCTGAGATAGGGCTGCTAGCACCCCCATTTTACAGAGGAGAAAAATGAGGCTCAGAGAGGTTAAGCAACTTGTCTGAGATCACCCAGCTAGTGTGATACAGCCAGGCAAAGAAACGCCGCTCACTTGGGCTTCATGCCCGCTTCATCTGCCTCCCAGACCCTGGGACGTTTTCTGGACACTCCCGTGGGCCAACTTCACCTCACTCCTCCCGGCCCCGCCAGCGGGGAGTGAGGGCCCCATTCCGCAGAGGGGGTAAGTGCGGCTCGGTGCATTGAAGGGACTCGTCCAAAATTACCCAGCTGGGCCGGGGCAGGCGCAGGAGTGGGATGGAAACCCAGCGGCGCCGCGGGCGGCTCGGGACAGAGCAAGCGCCGAGGGGAGGCTCCCGGGGCCGCTCACCGATGGTGGTGATGACCGTGATGGCGAAGTAGAAGGAGCCGGCGAACTTCCACTGGCTGCCCGCGCGGTGCGGCTCGGCCTGCAGAGCCAGGCGCTCCAGCTCGCGGTAGTCCTCAGCGGAGAAGCCGTACTTCCTGCGGAACTCGCTCTGCTTCTGGGCCAGCAGCCGCTTGCGGCCGCTCTCCGCCTCGGACTCGAGCGCGTCGAAGACCGCGGCGCCCACCAGCAGGTAGGACAGGATGCACAGGATGAGCGCGGCGGTGCGCACGCTCTGCTTCTTCATCGCGGCGCCCCCGGCCCGGCGTCCCGGCCCTGCGTGGAGCTCGCCCCAGTCCCGTCCATGCGCCCCGACGGCCACCCGCGCGCTCCACCCTCCAGCGCCCGCAACCCTCGCGGCTGGAGCCTGGCACCCCGGGCAGCGGGCGGCGGGTGGCGCGGCCGCAGGGCACCCGGGGGCGGGGCCTCGGGAGGAGGGGGACCGGAGGGCAGAGATGACCTCTCCCTCTGGCTGCCAGCGTCCCTACCTCCACCTGCCTTCGTTTACCCTCTGGTGCCTTGGGGCTAACGCGTCTGCAAACAGGGACTTTTGGATCACGGTGCGAAATGGCCGGGGTCTGCAAGGTCCCGCCTCCACGCCCATCTGGTCTTGTGACCTTGAACAAGTCACGCTTTCATTCGTTCTCTCTGATTTCAGAACAGGTGAGAAAGAAGAAACGCTGGCGTCTGCGGTCCAGCGGGACTCTGCCAACTTAGGGGACCAGGGAAGGCTCTCTGGCCCGTGACTGGGGAGGGAGCTTCCAGGTAGCAAGTGCAAGTCCTTTAAGCAGACAAGCCGTCATGGCTGGACCCAAGAGAACTGGGGCGCTTTGAGAGCCTGAAAGGAGGGAGGAGTAGAATGGTGGAAGTGACTTCACATGGGGTCCCTTTATTATTCTTCAGTAAAATTCACCACACCACCACCCATGTTCTGATTGACTTAAAAAAAAAAAAAAGATTTATTTATACATACAAAGCTGGGGTACAGGCCAGAGCAGGCCAGAGTCTGGGAGGTGAGAGGATTCACCAGAGACAGAGCGGGGAGCAGAACAGGCAGATCTACAGAAGTACACTGCTGAGGGGAGCAGTGGGCGAGGCAGGAGAGGTCTGCCGCCCCATGTGGGTCCCTTCCTGGCCTGGCCGGGGATTGAACTTGCGCTGCTGTGCTGTGGATGCTTCAGTGTGCTGCTCAACCTGCTGCACCACCAGGGAGGCCCCCTGATTGACCTTTTTTGTTGTTGTTGTTGTTGTTTGTTTTTTTAAAAGATTTATTTATTTATGCATACAAGCACTGGGGTACAGGCCAGAGGTGTGGGGGTGAGAGGATCCACCAGAAACAGAGTGGGGAGCAGAACAGGCAGACTGACTGAAACACACTGCTGAGGGGAGCAGCAGGCAAGGCAGGAGAGGTCTGCTGTGCCATGTGGGTCCCCCCCCTGGCCGGCAGCAGGGATCGAACTCGTGCTGCAGTGGCTGCGGTCTGCTTCATAGTGTGTTGCTTAACCCACTGCGCCACCAGGGAGGCCCTGATTGACCTTTTTTGAGGGCAGTATGGCTCTCATGTTGTAGAGGAATGGTGGCTAAGAGTGGAGGTCAGTTAGATTTCTGAGCCCAAGTGCGCACTGAGGGTGCACAAGCTAGGGGATGTGCTGGTGTTGGGGAGAAGCGATGGACCTGAGCTGTGTTAGTTCAGGGGTGCTGGGCATCCATAGCTGGCCACATTTCCCAGCTGCCCACAGTGTTTAAGAGTGGCCATGTGACTCAGCTGTATATGGCAAGTGGGCAGAGGTGGTACCTGCCGCTTCCAGGACTGCCTGGGCCACCTCTCCACAAACTGTTTTCTGCCTCTTTTCCTGACCCACAGGCTGAGTGCAGAGACCTGAGTGCAGGATAGAATCGCAGGGTGGAAGCCGCGTGGTGCCTGATGAGGCACTGCCAGGCTGTTCACTGCCCCCCCTTTGCCCCCCCCCTCCCAACAGGAGTCCCTGTTTTGAACTTCTGCTGCATAAAGGCCCTGAGATATGGTGTGTGCCATTACTACAGCTAGGGCTTGTGGATGGGCTGGACATGCAGGGCAAAGTGAAGGGCTCAGGGTCATCCTTGGCCTTTGGTGTGAACACCTGGGTACCTGGGGAGTCTTCTGGAGTCTTCCAGGAGTGAGGTCCTGGAGGAATCCACACGCCTCCACCAGCATGAAGGTGCCATGCATTTCAGAGTGCTGGGTGGGTCTTCCTTCATGGAGATTCTGGGCAGAGCCTCAGGCAGCCCCGTCTGCAGCTGTTTGGAGCATCTGCATTCTAGGTGTGTCTATTGGAACCTTGACATGCCCCCTTTGGCATGCACCTTTGGACATTCCCCCCTTGGCATGCACCCCTTATGCTCCCATGACTGCTCCAGCCTCTATCCCCCTCAGTTCCTTTGCCTTTTTTTTTTTTCTTTTTTTTGCTCCAGGCACTGAACTTTCACTCCTTGCACGAACTCTTACTTTGCTTGAAGCAGCCCTCCCTGTCCCACTCAACAGCCAGCATTTATCGAATGGCTGCCTGAACTAGATACTGGAGAAGCTTTTTACACGTCTTAATGCATTTACTCGTTGTCACCTCCTCATGCAAGCAAGGCTGGCTGACGCTGGTTCTCCAGCGCTCCGCTTAGCTGGCAGCTCCATGCCTGACTCCTCCTCCGGGCAGGCCCTCCTCTGTGCTCCCGAAGACTCGGGGCTCAGGCCTCTTGCATCGCTCCTGCTACACTATAATTTTCAAATCTCATATCCATGCCATCCTGCAGACAGGATCCTGTCTTAGCGCCTCTGTCTCCAGCAAGCAGCACACACCCAGTAACAGTGGACAAATACTGAAGGTAGGACATGGACGCTGCACCCCGACTGCTTGGGTTCACGACCAGCTGTGTGACTTGGGATGCCTCAGTTTCCCACCAATAACATGGGCTTAGGAAAGTTTCTCTCTAAATCTCTAAAGTGCTGTATTAGGCAACACCTTATAAAGCCCCCCAGAGATGCCCACACCCTATACTAGGGCCTGTACATATGTTAACTCCCGTGGCAAATGGGAATGAAGGTTGCAGGAGGAATTGAAGTCAGCTGACCTTGGAGGTTAGCCTGAGTTACCTGGTGGGTTACCAGCGCAACCACCTGGGCCCTGGTGATAGGAGAGGGGGGGCCAGGGAGGTGCAAAGGACAAGGATGAAGAGGGAGGGAGGAGACCATGGCCAAGGGGAACAGTAACATCTAGAATTTGGGAAAAGTGAGAAGGCAGATTCTCCTTAGGATTTCCAGAAAGGCCCGCGGGGCTCCAACACCTGATGTTGGCCCCGTGCCATCTGTGTCGACTCCATCCGCACACCTGAACACCTTCGCGTTGTTCGCACAGTGCACAGCAGTCGCCACGGCCAGCGACAGCGGCGCTTTTGAGGACTAAAGAGCCAGCAGAAGCCCCGAGACCTGTCTGGGGCGAGGAGCCCTCGAGAGGTGTCAGCCATCATTGCAAACATCATGAGTGAGCAGGGCCGGGCCACAGGGACGTGCCCACAGCGCCTGCCCTAACTCAGCTCGCGAGCGGAGTTGGGCTCTGGGCTGCCTCTCCCTGGAGAAGCCAGAGCCGCCCGTGGCCCAGAAGCAGGGTGCCGCACTGCTGCCTCAGCCTTATTTTTAGCAATGCCATCAGCAAGTTCCATTTCTGATTTCGGCCAGACTTCAGAAGAGCCGGAAAGCTGAGCTAAAGTCTCACTGCGTGTGTGTGTGTGAGAGAGAGAGAGAGAGTGTGTGTGTGTGTGAGAGAGAGTGTGTGTGTGTGTGTGTGTGAGAGAGTGTGTGTGTGTGTGTGCGTGCGCGCACTAGGGTGTCCACCCAGGACCTACAGCCTGAGAGTCCTGAGCTGAGCTTCTGGGTGGGGGATGGGCTGGCTGTCCTCAGGGAAAGGTCAGTCCCATTCTGGGGATAGAGGGCGAATCCTGGACATGAACACAGCTGGAGTCAGCGCGGCCTGGCTCAGTTCTAGCTGCGCCCGCACAGGACACTCCCCCTTCTCTGCACCTGACTTTTCCCACCTGAGAAGAAGGTGGTAATCAAAACGTCTTATAGGACCACGTCAGGGGTTATAAAGGACAGTGTCTCTTTCCGGGTGCCTGGTGGCAGGTGACTGCCCTTACTGCAGATGTCTGCACCGATGTCAAGAATTCTTTTCCCGGAAGCAGGGGCCAAGCCAGAGCTGTCCAGCACTGTCCACATCGACAGAGAGCCCGGTCATTGCAGGAAGCCGAGGTGAGGAGTGACTCCTCTGCCACCAGGAAGTGGCTGAGGCAGGACCTGACCCAGAGTGAGGCAGTACAGCCCAACCACCTCCCTCTCTCCTGGGCTTTCTTCACCCTCTGTGACCTCTTGGACCTCACCTTCTCATCTCTAAGTTGGGGCTGAGGTGGCCTGGCTGGCTGGCACCCCCGCCCTCGTGAGTACCCTGTGACTCGCAGCTGAGAGGTGCTTTTGTCACACATGCCCGCGGGGGTATCACTGGGGCCGTGGGAGCTGTCTGGTCCTGCCAGGCAGGCGACTCTGCCCTGCGCGTGGCATTTTCGGTTAGTGGCTCTATTTTAAGGCAAGGAGGTTAGAGTTTGTGTGTGTGTGTTTCTCAGCTGGGAAAATCATCAGCTGAGCCGTCACCAAAAACAGCAACACCCCAAGCCTCCCCTTCATCTCCTCTCCTCCAGCCTCCTCCCCCCCCCCCTTTGGGAGCCTCGGGGACCTGGTGATTTTCCTTTGTCCCTTCCTGCCAGAGCCATGCCCGTGACCCCTGGATCTTCATCTTGCAGGAGGCTTGACCATGGCTGGAGCACAAAAAGAAAGGGGGTCCAGTCCGCAGCCGGCCCTGGAGCCTTGCGGAGAACCTCGCTCGCTCGGGAGTCTGTTTCCTCTGAAGCCCCGTGTGCCAGCTGACTCGCCTCTCGAGAAGACCACCATCGAAGGCGGCAGGTTGGCAGGGCAGCAGTAAAGAAGGAACATGAGTTTCTGAGTGGGCCAGACCTCTGTTCCTCTCAGGCACGTGATTACACTCTCTGAGCCTCAGTTTCCTCATCTGTCACGCAGGGTTTCAAATATCAGCCCAGCCGTCCCTTGGCGTCTAAATAACAGTCTGAGCCCACAGCTGGGATGCCAGCAGATGACTATCCATCCACCCCTTCCTTCCCTCTTTCCCTTCCCACTCCCCACAGTCCTCAGGCTACTGTGACCTGAAGTGGCTGATTTTTATCGTTAGAATAGAGTTCAGTACTTTTCCAGAAGGGCAGAGGGCCCGGGGATTTCCCCCCGATAAGATTTCTCTCTTGTTTTTCTCCTTAAAAAAATAAAATAAGTGCCTTAGGGAGCAGTGGGTGCCAGCTCCTTAGAGCTGCTGTGGTCTTTTCTGCAGCTTGAGTATCATTTAGGAATCTGGGTTGCTAAAAATCAAAGCTGCCTCTTGCTAATTTAAAGTATGTTTTAGGTAGGTGTGGTGCCAGCAAGGGCACAGAGCAAGTTCTCGATGATTCCGAGCAGATGGGTCAAGGAGGAGTCCTGGAGCCCTCGGTGGTTTTTTAGTCTTTTATTGAACCACTATATCGGAGGTGACCAGGTACACAGCAGTCAGGGGGGCCAGGGGGCCAGGAGGCTGGCAGGTCTCCTAGCCCCCGGTGCATCTTCACTCTCTGGGCTCTCTAGCCTCTCTCTCTTCTTTCTCTTTCTTCTCTCTCTGCTTGTCTTCTGCTGGCGTCCTTGTGATGCCGCCCTTCCTTGCCCGTGTCTCAGCCCAGGTGCGCCCACTTGCACTTGCCCACTCAGGCACGTGTGCAGGACCTCAGGTGTCCATCACCACACCGATGGCGGAGAGCGGAAAAGCCTGATAACCTTTTCCATTTACCCTACAGTAGGATCTGGGGGACTGCCCAGAATCTTCCAGACACTGAAAGAAATACCATATGGTTTGGGGGACACAGGGAGATGGAACCTTGAGTATCACCAAGGGAACACCATAGCCCTGCCTCATGGGGCACCCCATGTCAGGCTTATGAGGTTATTATTTAGGGAACAAATGACAACAGTCTGAGCATGACCTTGTCTCTGGCTGTTGGGACCTCGCAGGGTTGCTCAGAGGACCCCCTCACCTCTTGTGGCCATTTCTTCAGAGCCACTGACAGTTTGTTCTTTCCCCTGCTCGAGGGTGCTCTTCTGGTTAGTGGGGACACTAAAACCTAGATCCCAGCTAATAACTCAAAAAATCTAACCCATAGCAGTATGGGGGGTTATCTTCTCTGTTTTCATGCACATTTGATGCTTTTCTCTCCATCCTCATCCTCACCCCCACTTTTTCCTGCTATCCCTTTGTCTGAACAGGGGTCCCTCGAGGGGTGGAATGGGGATTATAGTGAGCACAATGCCAGCAGGGCCAGGGACTTGGTGGGCGTCACTTCACTCCATCCTTCCAACCCAGGTGCACCGAGGCCCTGGGACACAGGGAACCAACACCCAAAATGGTGCTCTTACTCCATGTCACTTACTCCATGTGGATTTACTCCATGTCACTCCGCAAAGGAGGAGCCAGCCGTCCTGTCCAGCTGCCGACCTCTTGCTCCTCACTATACCACTTCTCCACTCCAGGAGCTCAGTGGGGGCTGGCAGAGAGGGGTTGCTGGCCCCTTTCCTCCTCCCAGCACTGCCTCTCTCCTCCCTCGTCTACATAGTGGATTGGAATCAGATGTCTAAAATTACAGGGCTTGCATTTCAAATGTCATCTGGGCTGGAAAGGGTCTGGGCAATGAAAAGAGCCTGAGACACCAAGAACGGTGTGTGTAAGGTCAGTGGAGCCCAGAGTAAGGCACTCTCGGAAGCTCTGATTAAGTAGACATTGTCAAAGAGCTTCTCTGTCTCACCTGCCCTGGCAGTCTGTAACGTGGAGTTGCTCTGGAAAACATTGGCCCCTTCAGAGACTACACATCACATCCTCCTTTGCTGCCCCTGACCATGTGACTCATCCCCACCAGTGGATTGCAAACAGGCATGGTAAGTATCAGTTCCAGGGACTTTTAATAAGCAGGTGTCCATCATTGCACCAGTGGTGGGAGGGTGGAAAAGACTGATAACTTTTCTCTGACCCTACAATTCCCAAACTGGACTTTTCCTGTTATCTTAGATTATCAGTTAAACCCCCCCAAATGAGGATACAGGTGCCTTACCTTTCCCAGAAAGCCACAAGACACTTTCCAACCTTCCACACCCTCACCTCCCAGCTTATGTAGGTAAAGACTAGAATATGAAAATGAATTTCTAGAGTAGGGAGACATAACACACCTTTTTTTTTCTGTGCTCTCTGGAGGCAAAGAGAAAGGGGTACTCCCCCTGTCCTGACCGGCCCCACTAGTAGAGATTTGGGGTTGTGCTGGAAGTGATAAGTTGTATTTCTTTCTTACCAAGTCAGCTTGCAGCTCTGCCTGTTTGAGCAGGGAGAAAGTGATTAGGGAGACAGATGCATCATCTGGATTTGCAAGAATGAGTGAGCTTCCCATGAGCCATCTGGTCAGTATCACCTAAAAATGGGGTGATCTCTGCTTTGCAGGAGACAGGACTGTAGCAGAAAGACTGTACTGAGGACTACTACTGAGGACGGTCTATGATAGGCCAAGGAGTCCCAAACCTCCCCCAACAGTCAGGAGACCACTGTGGGACCTATGAATTATCCACTCCTAAGCAGGGGAATGTTGGTCTTTGGACACTGGCCCCACAGAAGGAACCCATCTTTCCAAGAGGACTTGAAACATCGTGGAACTCATGGGTTCATGCACTGAGGGGCCACAAGAGGGCAGCAGCGCACCATGGTTTTCGCCTGAAAACCTTAGTCCCGCACAGATTTTAATGAGATGGAGGCCTTTCTGGTCCCTATCCTGAGTTTCTGTGCATCTGGGCTGGGACATAAGGTATTTGCATTTCGAACTTGTTCCCAGGTGATACTGATCCTTTTGTGACCCCACTTTGAGAACTACTGACCTGACTTAGTTTTAACAGGACCCTCTGGCCTACCCTGTGAGGAGCAAGTGAAGCAAAGAGAGCAGGAGAAAGTTTTGAGTCACCTGGGCAGAGATGGTCCCGGCCACAGGGGAGCAGGAGAGGCAGAGGCCTTCTGAGAGGTCAGCTGCACCAACATGCACACTGATCGTCCACTCCTCTCTTCTACTCTTGTCTGTCCAGACCTGCTCCAGCTGCGTTCAGCCGTCCCACCCAGGCGACCACTGATTCCTTGAGCTCCAAACATCCTCTCTGCCATTTCTAGAGACTCACCTGCTCTCTGGTTTCTGTCAAAGACCCCACCTTTCTCCCATCCTCCAACAGAAAGCCCAGATGTGCTTGGTGTCCTATTTCCCCTGCTCTTCATAGCTACCCTTCAAGAAAGATCTCATAGCGATGTTCTCCACCGTGTTCTTCTCGCCCACCCCACAGCGTGCCGGATCCCCGAGTGCCATAGGGACCAAATCCCTTGTGGCCAGTGACCAAGGGTGTGGGCTTAGGAGCAAGACTCTGATGTGAATCTTGGTTCTGCTGACTTAGAAATATGTGAACTTGGGCAGTTTCCTTAATTTCTCTGCACCTCTGCTTCTTCATCTGCAAAATGGGCATAATTATATTTCCAAGCATATTTGTGAGATCAAAGTGAGTTGTAACAAAGAAGATGCTTGGTCTGTGGTTAGAACTCAATGTTAGTGCTCATATTTTGCAATCAGCCCTTACTGCTCACCTGTTGTATATAGTGACCTCTGTAATCTTGGGAGATAATCCCATCCGGGAGAAAGCACAGGCTAAGACCCAGTGACTCCACTCCTGGAGAGTGAAAGGTCACACAGGCCTCTCACTCAGGCCACTCACCCAAACCCCTCACCCAGGCCCCTAGGGCAGCAGTTCTGAGAAGCCAGCAGTGACCAAGATAAGATGGTGACAGCAAGTTACTCTCGATGTGGAACAGGATGACATGTGACTCACATAGCTCAATCCCAGTGGAATGTGGCCTGGGAACCTGCAACTTGGGGGCTTCGATATGGATCACCACCAACGGAAACTTCTTCCCGCCACAACCTTCCCACCAGAAAGAACTTCAAAATTTTCCACTCCAAAGTACCCTGCCTATTAAAACCACGCAGTCTGTAACCTGGGTGTGACTTCCCCAACCCCCACTCTGGGGATAGGAGCACCTCACCCAGGAGCGCAATAGAAGTTCCTGCTGGTCAGAAAATGGCCTGGCTCTTTCTTTCTCTCTCCCTCTCTCTCTCTCTCTCCCTTGCTCTCCCATCCAACAGCGCCGAAACCTTTCAGAGAGATAGCCAACAGAAATTATTTACCCAAACCTAGAACACATGTATGAGAATGTGCACAGTAGTCCCAAACTAGAAACTACCCAAAAGCCTGTCAAGAATAGCATGCATTCATACAACGGGACATATTCACTCACTGGAATATTATGCCGCAACAGAAAAGAATGTGCTGTTGTTACTTGCAGACAACTTACAAACACAATGGGGGATAGCCAAGCTGGGTACCCTGAGCTATGGGCATAGTTGAGGGAAGCCTGATTTTCATCCAGAGATCTTTGCTCCCAACATTCTTCATAAGAAAGAAATGGTAGTCCTTGCCTTGTCCTTCATCAATCTCCAACTTGCAAAGAATGACAGATGAGAATAATAGCTTATATCTAAGCTAACTGTGGAGGTAGGATGACACTGGGCAGGCGCTCTATGATTCCGGCAGATGGGTAAAGGAGGAATCCTGGAGCCCTCAATGGCTTTTTCAGGCTGTAGCGGCAGGATGGAGGTGGCACTGGAGGCAGGGTTCAGGATGGTTCTGGGCAGACGGGTCAGGGAAAGAGAGTCTTGGAGCCCTCGGTAGCTTTTCATACTTTATTTAGTAGCGGTGCCCAGGTACATGGCAGCCAGGGGTGCCGGGGGGCTAGGAGGCTGGCAGGTCTCCCAGCCCCCAGCACATCTCACCCTCACGGCTACCTCTACTGCTGCTGCTGTCGGGCCTGTTGGTTCTTTCGGTTGGTCCTCACAGTTCTGTCTGTTGGTCAATCCTCGCAGTTCTCACAGTCCTGGCGTCCTCATGATGCCGCCCATTTATGCCCGTGTCCAACACAGGTGCGCCCACTTGCGCATGCCCACCCTGGAATGCTCGCAGCACCGCAGGTGTCCATCATCAGTGGTGGGAGGGTGGAAAGACCTGATCAACCTTTACCCTACAAGGCTTTTATTAATCTCCCTGCATCAGAGGTGACCAGGTCCATGGCCAGCAGAGGGTGGTCCAGGGGGCCAGGAGGCTGGCAGTCCTCCTAACCCCTGGTGACTCTCATTCTCTGGGCTGCTTCTGCTGCTACTGCTCCATCTCTTTGTACTTTTCTCTCTTTCTTATGTTCCCATAGGTGTCCCCATGATGCTGCCCTTATATGCCCAGCGTCAGCCCAGGCGCGCCCACCTGCGCATGCCCACACCCTACTCCAGGTGCCGCTGTCAGGCATGCGTGCAGGACCGCAGTGTCCGTCACTGACACTACTGGCAGGAGGGCGGATAAACCTGAGCACCTTCATTTACCCCACCCTGACCTGAGAGTAACTACTCTCCTGATTTACACAATATGCCAGTGCGTAGCCACTGCTGATGCTGTAGGCTGGGCCTTGCTGTTTATACCCATTTTACAGGTGAAAAAATGAAAGCACCAAGAAGTCTGTAGGGTCAGAGAAATCAGGTCTTTCCACCCTCCAGCCATTGGTATAATGATGGACACCTGTGGTGTTGTGCGCATGCCTAGGTGGGCATGCGCAAGTGGGCGCACCTGGGTTTGGACACAGGCGTATAAGGGCGGTGTCATGAGGATGCCAGCAGCAGAACAAGAGCGGCAGAAAGCGACTAAAAAAGCAGTGAAAGCGAGAGTACTGACCAGCACAGCAAGACCAATGAGCAGCAGCGAGAGGGTGAGATGCGCCAGGGGCTGGGAGGCCTGCCAGCCTCCTGACACCCGGCACCCCTGCTAGCCTTGTACCTGGCCACCTCTGACAATAAAAAGCATAAAAGCCACCGAGGGCTCCAGGACTCTTCCTTTACCCCGTCTGCTAGAACCATCAAGAACTTGCTCTGTGCCTCCTTTCCTGGCACTACAAGGTCTAATCAAGATAATGGGAGCTAAAATTTTTATTTAATTCACATAATTGTCTCAACAACTATCTGTGTTGAGTACAGAGACACCGAGTGCCCCACCTGCGTCAGGGCGGGCAGGGCCCACACTTCTCGGCTTGCTCACAGCAGCCGCCCTGCCCACAGCCCCAGAGCCGGCCCAGAGCCCTCCAGGAGGCTCTCAAGCTCCCTGTGGCTCATGACCCAGAGCACAGCCCTGAGGGACACCTGGGGGCCAGGTAGAGCTCTTGGCGGAGAGGGTGAACGGGAGCAGTCCACGCCAGTTCTTTGTTCTCACCCCTGCACTCTCCATTTCCTGGGGTGTTTTCAGACTCTCCCCTGGCCTTGTGCTCAGTTTGCTGGCAGAACCAGTGCCAAAAGCTCAACCCGTGGGCACGTGAACACAGCCAGCCTGGAGTCAGCTCAGCTCAGCCCGCGCTTTGAACCTTCAGCTATTTCCAAGCCGGTGCTCCCCTGTGGACCAGAGTTAGTGAAACTTGGTGAAAGTTAAGTGGCTCAAATGCTGCCTGTGATTCTCAAACTGGAGTTCCAGAGGGCGCGGTGCCCGAGAAAAGTGTTGGGGACGCCGTTCTGAGGGGCAGGTTGATGCATCCTTGCTCCAGGCCCTCCCTGACCTCTGCTCTGCCTTGTGTCCCGGGTGCATTCCTGACTCCCTGGTCTTTGTCCTCCAGGTCTGAGGGGCGTGGAGAGCCAGGTCTGCGCCATCTCCATCTGCCAGGCTGCCTCCCAGGTGGCGCCAGTGTCGGGGCTGAGATTCCACCTTCTGCCTCCTGTTCCCAGCCTCCTGGCGCTTCCCCTTCCGCCCCTCCCCCCAGACACACCGGATGGCTGGTGCTGAGCAAGAGAGCCTCAGTGAGAGATTCCAGAGCGTTTCTGAAGGACCGGCAACACCCAGCTGCAGCACTGCTCAGCCCAGTTGTCTCTGGGGGGCTGAGGAGACCCAAAGTGTCAGGGGGCAACTTTCTGAGATGACAGGAATGAGTTACCTTGACTGGGGCGGTGCTTAGGCAGCGTGTACATGTTCAAGACTGTAAAACCACTTGTTAAACTAAAATTAGTTTAATAAGAAATCCCTGTCTAAATAACAAAGGTGTTTTCTCATTTCCCGGTTGGATCTTGATGAAAACCATTTTTATTAAAAACAAACAAACAGGTAGACCCCAGAGGAGGATATAAAATTTATATATAGGGGCTTTTTGGGGGGGTTGTGAACAATAAAACATGAGACATCAAACAGAATTCCAGACAGGATCTGGTTTGCTTCGGCCGTGCTCCCCGGGCCTCAGGTAGCATCCTTCTTGCTCTCTTTTTTCTCTGGCCAAAAGTGTTGTGGGGCCTGGACCCTCTGGGGTGTTGAGTCAGGAGCTGGCAGGTGGGTCCAGAAGGGTCATTCTTATGAATTAAGCTCCTGTAACCTGCCCTGGACGGGGAGGGCTTTCTCAGCACCAGCCAGGCGCAAGGCTCGTGCGTGCAGACATGGATTCAGGCACGTTTTTACATCTCTCCAGGGAAGGAAGCAGGAATTGCAAATATCTGTGTACCCCTTTTCTCTACACCCCAGAAAAATAGCCAATGCAGCCAGCACCTGCCTCAGCTAATGATTAAGGGGAGATGGTTGCCCTGCTTCCTAGAAAGCACTCCTGTGTGCGTGATGAAGCATGTGTGTAGCTGGGGACGGAGCAGAAGATGCTGGAACCCTCGGCCAGCACGCAGGTGAGTTAGAGGAGGGCACGTGGGCATGCGTCTCCGCGTGCTTGGATGCCGGTGTGCCTGTGGAGGGTGACCGTTCTAGTCCTCTTGTTACAGGGCAACTTTAATGTAAAATGGGTTTGCCTGACTGGGTCCTTACCCGCGCGCTTGAATTGCACTTATAATGCCTTAACTGCAGGTACACACAACAAAGGTTAATAAAGGGTTTTATTTACAAGGGAAGGAGAAATAGCCACGGGTGTAACGTGGTAAACCACGTTGGGCGCCAAACTGTTACAGGGCAACTTTAATATAAAATGGGTTTGCCTGACTGGGTCCTTACCCGCGCGCTCGAACTGCACTTATAATGCCCCAACTGCAGGCACACACAACAAAGGTTAATAAAGGGTTTTATTTACAAGGGAAGGAGAAATAGCGTAGTGAATAACACAGGGGGAAGAGAGGGATACAGATTTGTAAATATCCTACCAGTTCCTTGGAGCTGGAACTCAACGGTGCGCTGAGAGTTGACTCCCGAGAGAGAGAGCCCCCAAGGCCCACGTGTCTGCTTTTATATTCAGCCTGGCTGCTCAACTCCACCCCCTCAGGTCCCAGTGATCCGCTCTTCGACAATGACCTTATGGGATTTGTAGTCCTTGGATTTTGTAGGTCTGGAATGGGGGTCGAAGTCCATAACCTATTTGTATAATCCATTCAGGAGGGTCTTTCCCCCTAACACTCTCAGATCTGATGGTGCATGCAGCTGGGTGGAGGCCTGCAGACCAGGCTGCCCGTGGAGAGGGTGGGCACCAGTCTTCAGCCAGCCGGGCTCTAGAAGACACTGTTCCGGGCCGGGGGACAGGGCGCACCCACACACAGGCGGCGCTGGCTCTCCAGGCGGCAGAAGCGATTCTGGTTGGACACCCGGGTGGCCACACCCAGCCCACAGGTGGTGGAGCAGGGGCCCCAGGCAGTGCTCCATTCTGGACAGGGGATGCCGGGGACTGCGGGAGCAATGAGGCCAGAAAACTGGGGTCCTGGCGGAGGGGAAGGAGACAAAGGGATCAGCTCGACAAGGTCAGAGCTTGGCAGCCAAATCAACCACCTGCCAGCTGTGTGATCCCGGTGATGCGGCTCAGCCTCTCTGGGCCTCAGTTTCTTCCTACACAAATGTCCTATAGTTGTAAGTGCCCCACGAATGCTGGTTACCAGGCCTCTGTGACAGTGTTGGCGTGATGGTCCCAAGGACACAGTGGCTTCTGGTTTACTGTGATAACGAGCACCTTACAGGAAGGCGCCCTCGGCCGTGCAGTTCGCAGGCCGCGCCTGCACCAGCGTCGGGCTCGCTGAGGTCTAGCTTTTCTGCTCCTCCAGCCCATGCTCCTATCTTGGTGCTTCCGGCCTTTGATAGGAGCGGTCTCCAGGGGGCAGTGTTGCCCCGGAGGCCATTTGGTCATGTCTGGAGACAGTTTTGGTGACCAAGGGCGGAGCTACTGGAATCTAGCATGGAGGCTGCTCACACCCCACTGTGCGCAAGACACCCCCACCCCAGCAGGGAATCACGAGCCCAAAAGTCCCTGGTGCCTGGGGTGAGAAACCCTCCGTGACAAGCGCAGCAGGCAGCGCGTGCAGACAGGCACCCACAGGCACCCATGCTGGGAATCAAGTTGTTTCCTTGGAGCCCTGCCCTGCTGACACGCACTGGCCTCCCTGTGTCTTTGAGCAGCCCCGGGCTTCCCGCAGCCACGCCAGGGAAGGACTGTGTGCGGCCCTGCGCGATTGCTCGTTTGTCAGCAGTTGTGTAATAATAATAATCCCTAGTGACACGGCGACACAAAATTCTCTAAAACCGAAACACTTACAGCGGGAGAATTGTTTTTTCTTCCCTCTGCCCATCCCCAAGCCTACGGCTCAGAGATGACCACCTTGCCCAGATCAGCTTTGAGGTTTTTTTTGATCACCTCACTGCTATGACATAGTATTTATATTATATAAATGTATTACTGATATGGATCACTAGATTATAAATATAGTAGTACATGTTATAATAGTATATCTATCTATTGTACCTTTGCTATGAAGTATGAGCATTTGGTTCAAATATCTTAAACCCACCCCCATTCCCCTTCCACACGCTGTGGTCAGTTTTCATATTTAATTTTTGATGATCTAAAATGATATACTGGGCCTCCCTGGTGGCGCAAGGTGTTGAGCATTGCACTATGGGAGTTCTGCAGCCACTGCAGCGCGAATTCGAGCCCCGGCCCGCCAGGGAGAGGACCCACATGACGCAGCAGACCTCTCCTGCCTCGCCAGCTGCTCCCCTCAGCAGTGTACTTCTGTAGATCTGCCTGTTCTGCTCCCTACTCTGTCTCTGGTGAATCCTCTCGCAGCCCCCTCCCCCCGCCCCAGCTGTGCCTCTGGCTTGTACCCCAGCTCTTGTATGCATAAATAAATAAAATCTTCTTAAAAAACTTTTTAAAATGTGATATACTTACACCACTGCTTCCTGCTCGGTCACTTTTGTAGAGGTTGGCGCCTCGGTCACTTTTGTAGAGGTTGGCGCTCTCCACTCCACTCCCCTACATGTCTCCTGGGCCACCGCCCCTCCCAGCTTGGGTCAGTAAAACCTTCGCTTTGACGTGTCCAGGTAGCCTTGCCCCAAACCGCCACCCCCACCCCGACCCCACCCCCAGCCTCCCTGGTCCCCAGCCTGGGCCAGTCCCCTCACTCACCTTGGGCTGGGAGGGACTGAAGCCCCAGTCCCTGTCCCTGATCGCACACCCACTCAAGGCAGCACTTGCCAGGGACCTCCACCCTCCTGGGGTACGGGCAGTCCCAGCTGGGCAGCCGCACGTCCTCGCTGCACAGGGGCACGCAGGTGAGCCCGCCGTCCTCGCAGCGGCAGCGACTCCTGCAGTGGGGCTGGAAGGTCTCCCCATCCCGGTACAGGCGGCCATTCAGCTCACAGCTCCCATCATCCTCTCCCCCTGCGGAGGGGAAACCAGACCCCATCGGTGACCTGCAGCTTTTCCCCCTGGCCACATCCTCCATGGGCCTCTCTGCAAAGCTGGCCAGAGGCCACTGGGGAGTCAGTGCCCTTCCAGGATATAAGCACCTCTTTGGCTCTCCTGCTCCCCACATGTACCCTCCACTGCCAGCCTGCCTGGCACCTCCAGGGAGACAGCTCTCAGCAGAACACTGGCCTGTTTGAGCCCTTTATGAACTATGGACCTTGACCAAGTGATTTCACTTCTTGCCTCAGTTTTCACCTGCAAAATGGGTTCTGATGGCATTTATTTCACAGGGCTGTAGCATTAACTGGATGAAGTGCTACATGCCATGGGACACCTTCGGTAGATCCTAGCTGCGTTCTTGTGTAGCTTTTAGGTATCAATAATACACACCTGCTGTATACACGCAAAGGTGTTACTGTCCCTCTGCTGTAGTGTAAGCATCGCCATCAGGTCGGGGCCTAATCGCCAGCTGTGGGACTCGGGGTAGGTAAATCACTTAGCATCTCCGAGCCACCTTACCAAAAGCAGTGCTGAGAAGCCCTCTGTGCTTTACACATGCGGTGACACGTACTTGGACACGCAGTGACACATACATGCACACACGGTGATATGTACGCGCACACACGGCGATACGTACATGCACACACGGTGACACGTACGTGCACACGTGGTGACACGTACATACACACACGGTGACACGTACGTGCACACGTGGTGACACGTACTTGAACACTTGGTGACATATTTGCACACGCAGTGACATGTACGTGCACGCGTGGTGATACGTACTTGCACGCGTGATGACATGTACATGCACACGTGGTGACACGTACATGGCACCGAGCACGTCCTCAGGAAACACCCTGGGAGTGAAGCCCTCGGGACACGGCGTCCACCCCGGCACCCCGTGCCAGCTCAGGACATGATGTGGCTCGCACAGACGCAGCAAGTGCCCTCTGGATGAATGCCCCAGCACATGAGCGATGCTGGCAAGAGTCCTGGCTCCTCAGAGTTGCAGAGATTTCCCTGGGGCCCCTCCTGTGTGCCAGCCACTGCGCCCCCAGGCAGGGCTAAGACACCATCCGGGGACCCTATGGCCACTGCGGGGACAGAGGGGGGAGTCACCGTCTCCAGATACTGGGAAGGGCCTGGAGAGGCGCGTGCTGGGAGGCTTGAGGAAAGGGACGGTGGCAAGGCGACACAGCGGCAATTCAGCCATGCCTGGGGAGCCTCAATAGGCCCCCCCACAAGACGCACCTGGCATCTTGAAACCACACGGAGGGGTCCAGCCTCAGTGCCCGCTCGCTAGCTGTGGGGCCCGGGGCGGCGTACTGCAGCTCTCTGAGCCTCAGCCCCCTGCCCGAGGGTGACCGGAGGATTCCATGAGTTGAAGAATGGAAGGATTGTGCCCCAAGCCCGTCCCGCAGCCGATGCTCAGCCACTGGGAGTGGGTTGTGCTTGTCCTCGGAGAGGGCAGGACCAAGTCAGTTCTCTCTCTCCCGTTCCCTCCAGACCACGATCCTTAGGCTCCAAATCCCTGACCTTTTGGTCCAGACCATGTGACTATGGCAGCTGCCCCTCAGTTCCCCCTTCCCCTCCCCACCCCCCACCCCTGCAAGAGGCCAAGCCCCATCCCCCAGCCTGACTCCTGCTGCCCTGGCCTCCTGGTCACTGGGATGACCTGGTAAACAGCGGGTGTGTTTAGGAAAGTCAGCCCCAGGGGTGATAGTTTTAGCTAGGTTTCCTGGCACTTCTCCTGGGTGCTCCAGCTCACAGCTGGTGGGGTGGGAAGGGGGTTAAAGATGCCTAGGCAGCCGCTTTGCACCCCGGGATCCTGGTACACCCCAGTGCACGGTCTCAACCTCCAAAGGCACCTCTAAACTTACTTGATCTTGGATCTCCTCTCCTCCCATCCAGCACACATATAGTTGCCTAAACTACTCCTCCTAGAACCTCTCCAAGGTCCCCTTCCAGCAAATTCTCCCAAATAACTTCAGAGCACTGTCCTATCATCAGGTGACTCTACATCCTTCTTCCCCTTGGAGAGTCCCCTCTGAGGGGAACAATAGGGTAGTTAAAAAAAAAAAAACTTTTTACTACAAATAATGTCAAATATAATTGAATAAATCTAATTAAAAAATAAAAATAAACAAAACCAAACTTTTTTCTTGCACACTGTGTGACCTTAGGCAGGTGATTTAACCTCCCTGAGCCCCAGTTCCTGCCCCAGTGAGATGGGGTCATAATAGGACCTCCCTCGTGACTAAGGATAAAATGAAATCATGTACAAGAAGGGTTTGCACGCAGCGCACAGCCCCTGCAAAGGCCCCACTAGGACTACTGTTCTTGTTATGCCCTAAACAAGGACTTACACTTTTACTGTCCCAGAAGTGCTGTGAGGGCCCTGGAAAGAAGGTGATGACTTTTGGCCTGAAGAATATAGGGGGGCTCCCCGGGGGAGGTGTGTGAACTTGACTTTGCCGGTGGGCTACGATTTGGACGGTAGGCTTCTGCTCAGGTAGAGGGTATAGCAGGAGGAAAGCCAAGGGGGAGAAGGAGAGTGGGCCCGTGGAGCCCTGGCGGCCAGACTTGGCTGCAATGGAAGGTGTCCCAGGAGGGGGTGTGAAAGGAGGTGGAAGGAGATTCAAGACCCCCTGGCTTGTACCCTCCCCCAAGCACCCTCCATCAGTCCCGCAAACCTGCTTACAGAGACACACGGCGCCCTGGCCGCCAGGGCCTGCCCCAGGCTGGCAGACCAGGCCCAGGCTGGGGTCGCAGACGTGGAGATGGTCGCAGGGCTCCCCCAGCCTCCGCGCACATACCCGGCAGCAGCTGCAGCCGTCCAGCACCAGGGGCACCCCTGGTGGGCACCGGGGGGGTGGCCAGGGGCAGGCACATGGCGCTGGGCACAGCTGGGCACATACCTGCAAGAGGGAGAGACCTCATTCAGCCATGGTCATTTGCGGTGGGCCGTGAGTTCCTCACCCCGGCCCCCCCACCCCCGCCAGGCTGCACTGTGTGGGTCCACATTTGGCCGGAGTCACACACGCTGGCCTTGACCTCACAGTCCCACAGCACTCGCTAGAAGGCAGCGTGGATTGTGGTCACAAGCAGACTCCATCTAGAGTTCCAGGCTTAGCTCTGCCCCTAATTAGCTGAGCCTCAGCTCTCAGGCTCTCCGAGCCTCAGTTTCCTCCTGTGTAGAAAGGGGAGCAATAGCGATATCTGACTTGGGATTGCTCTGGGAGTCCATGAAGAAGTGGTGGGCGCTAAGGCCCTGGCACACGGCCTGGCGTGCGGTGGGTGCTCCAGGCATTAGCATGAAAGCAGGGGGCCAGGTCATAGGCCCTCTTCACCCCCGGGCTCCCACTTTGGCTCCTCTCTCCCAGCAAGCTGGGCAGTGTTGCTTTACACAACACCACAGTGATAACGACACAGGCGGGAGTCGTGGAGCAGCTGCACGATGCAGGATGCCGCTGGACAAGCAGAGGCCTGGGCTTTTTACTGAAAGAATAATCATAGAGCATCAGTTACGTGGGGTAGGAGGACAAAGAGAAAAAAAATGGGTGAAAGTAAAGAAGGTGTTTTGTCATTTAGGGCTTGGGGGGATGGGAGTGTGCTGACCAGGTAATTATTATTTATTTGATGATCAAGAGTTGTATTCAAAAATGCACCCTTGGGGCCTCCCTGGTGGCGCATTCAGTTAAGCAATGCACTATGGAGCATCTGCAGCCACTACAGCACAAGTTCGATCCCCGGCCAGGGGGTGACCCACGTGGCACAGCAGGCCTCTCCTGCCTTGCCCGCTGCTCCCCTCAGAGGTGTATTTCAGTTGCTCTTCTTGTTCTGTGCCCCACTCTGTCTCTGGTGAATCTTCTCATCCCCCACACCTCTGGCCTGTACCCCAGTTCTTGTGTGCATAAATAAATAAATTTTTAAAATGCACGCTTGGACCTTGGTCATCTTCTAACCTTACCAATAAAGCATTCCCCTGATCAGGTTCTGGGGTCCCTCGTCATACACCAGTCCTCAGTCCCCTGGGCGTTCCTGGGGGTAAGCCCCTGATGCACACCACCCTTCCCAGGGTGATCGAGCTTTCTGCTCTTGACCGATTTGAGAACCACCTTCTAAGATTTGGTTCCTATGACTGACTGGTTTCTGAAGGGCAGTTCCGACCTTGCAGAGGAATGCAGAACTGCAGTAACAGTAATGGTGCCGAGCAGGCCGCTTCAGTCTAGCAGGCCCACAGAGCAGGACTCACCTGCAGTTCTGACGCCCAGGAGGCGCTCCTGACAGTGACCCTGACCGACATGTACCACGGGCGCACCAACGCCCAGCGCTGTCTGGTTTAAAACCCGTGCCAGGACCAGCCTATGTCCATTTCAAAGATGAGCAAACTCAAGCTCGAAGCAGTGTAGGGACATGGCCAGTGAGAGGATAGGCTGGCACTGGGGGCAGTAAGAGGTCTCAGGCCAGGATCAGAATCCAGGGTCAGGACCTCCCTGGTGGCGCAGTGGGTTAAGCAACACACTATGAAGCAAACCGCAGCCACTGCAGCATGAGTTCGATCCCTGCTGCCGGCCGGGGAGGGGACCCACATGGCGCAGCAGACCTCTCCTGCCTCACCTGCACTGCTCCCCTCAGCAGTGTGTTTCGGTCAGTCTGCCTGTTCTCTGCTCCCCACTGTCTCGGGTGAATCCTCTCACCCCACCCCCATACCTCTGGCCTGTGCCCCAGTACTTGTATGCATAAATACATAAAAATCTTTTAAAAAAATAAAAGAGAATCCAGGGTCACTGCTCCAAGGTCCAGGCTCCCCACTGTCATGCTTACTTCTGTCCTCTGGGAACTCTGACGCCAGCTTCGCCTCTGCCTCAACTTACCCATTTGTTCTAGAGAGCTAATGACAAACTGGAGAGGGTGTTTCAGGATAGCTGAGGCGAGATGGGCCCTCTTGAGTCTCCCTCCATCCCCACCCACCACACACTCAGCTTCCCCAGATCCTCGCTGTGGTCACCAGGGAGCGAGGCCCTGGGCCTGGAATCTTCCCGGCAAAGTTGAAACTGCAGTTCTGCCCCTGGTTTGCTGTGTGACGTGCACGTGTCACTTAACTGCTCCTCAGGGAGGAAGCTGCTGAACCCTCCGGGAAATGGGGTGCAGACCACCTATCTTGGAACCACCGTGACTAAACGAGGTCGCAGCCACTCTGCGGACTCGACTGCTTGTTTCCAGCTCTCTGCCGCCTGCCCTGTCCACAGCCCTGTGCCGGGGAGCCGAAGCTGCTGGAAGACCTGGGCTGGCTCGCTGGGGGCCGTGGCTTTGGTGTCCTGCCCACTAAGCCCGGGCTCCGTGCAGGACGCTGCCTGACTCGGGCACCCGGGGGATGCAGTGGGGACAGGGAGTCTGCGACAGCTGCATTTGGTTTTCTGTTTAATCCTGGGCTCAGAGCCCCTGGGCATCCTGTCCTGCCCCTGGGAGAACAAGCAGCAGCGCTGGGATGCCAGCTGGGTCTCAGCCCTCCCAGACACGCCTGAGAGAGAGAAGCTCCCGACTGCGGAGGAGCGTGAAAGTACAGGGAGGTCAGAGATGTGGCGGGACAATGAGAATGACAGTTTTGCTGAGAATGACAGTGCTCGGCTGCCGTGGGCTTGGTCTGGCTGAGGGTGGGAGGCACAGACGAGGTCCCTGACCCTCCCCCAACACACACACTCAGGTCTATCCCAGGCTCCATCTCCCTTATTACTCTGAAGTTTCATTGCTGTGTGGCTTTGGCAAATTGCGTACCCTCTCTGAGCCTCGCTTGACTGAAAAGCGGGATGATAATTCTTCACATGGCTGTTGGACACATTAGGCAAGGCAGGTGTTCCACAAGCCCTATAAAAAATGCAGCACGGGGGGGTGGGGAAGGTCGTGATCTCACGGAGGTGGTCTCCTCCGCCACTCACTCCTGGGGACCCAACAGGCTTAGTGCTGTCCAATTAGGCAAAATGGGTCAGTTTTAATGAGGACCCCACTTCTGCTTTGCTGGGGAGCTGTGGGGCTGGTAGTCATCACACAAGCCTGGACATGCCCCCGTCCTGTATAAGTAAGCACTTCAGGTGAATTATCAAAAACGACCCTCACAAAGGGCCCACCCTCCAGCCACCCCACCCAGGAGGCTGGCAGGCTCACAGAGGGGGCCTGTCTGAGGTCGCACAGCAGAGCTGGCCAGCTTTGGTTGCAGGGAGGCAAACTGCGCTGCCCAGCATGGGGGCCTGCAAGAATTCACCCAGGGGTCCTTGACAGTGACTTCACACCTCCCCCACCAGGCCAAGGGACACTTTCTGGGGCCCAGGGCCCCCTTACCTTTGAGAGGAGGCAGAAGAAGGAGAAGGCCAGGAGGTGGGTCTGTGGTGTCTCCTGCATGTCACCGTGTCCCACCGGGAGCCGGCTTGGAGTCTGGGAGGCAGGACCTGTGAGTCTTTATGTTCCGGCACAGCTATGAGGTCACTCCCAGGCAAACCACACACACACACACACACACACACACACACGCACGCACGCCTTTACATTCCTGCTTCTCTTTCCATACTCACGCTCATACCTGAAAGCCAGATGATGGTGGCCACCAAGAGGGTGCCTGCCAATGCAGTGTGTGCGTGCGTGTGTGTGCGTGTGTGTGTGTGATCCAGACCCAGTGCCAGCACCAAGAGCTGCAACAGGCTGGCAGGGGGCTCTCTAGCTCCTCCCAGCCTGAGAGGGCCTTCCAAGCCTCTGCTGCTGTCGCTGCTGTGGCTGCCCTGCCCCAGACCCCCTAGCGCACCCCAGGAGCTATGGATCCAGGAGTGCTCCCCAGACACCCCCTTAGCAGAGCTGACTAGAGTTCTCCTAAGCCCTGTGGCCTGACTCTGGGCAGCTTCAGCAGGGCCTGTGGTTTCTGGCAGGAAGACTGGCAGCAACTCAGAGGTGGGTGTGACCCAGAGCAAAACTTCCCTGGGAGGCTGTTTGCTTTTGGCAAGGAGGGTCCTCCCCTAGGCTGCTTCCCGGCACTGGCAGGTGGCCCGTGCCGAGCCGAGCCGGAGCCGCCATCCTGAGCCTGCACTTGCTGGGCACTCTGTGGTGACGGGGCAAACCGAATCCATTGCGCCTACTCCAGTCCCCTCAGGGGCCCCAGTGCAGGGGCTGGACACTCAACACTGACCTTTGGACAAAGAGGCAATAACAGTGAAAGAACAGGTGGATTCCTAGGGATTCTGAGGAGGGGTCCTGGTTCAGGGGCAGAGCTTTCTGATGGAGGTGTCTTTTCAGAGAGCTGAGAAAGGG
The DNA here is from genome assembly GCA_019455555.1 of Galemys pyrenaicus. NCBI lineage: Eukaryota > Metazoa > Chordata > Mammalia > Eulipotyphla > Talpidae > Galemys > Galemys pyrenaicus. The sequence goes on along the minus strand of JAGFMF010011599.1, from coordinate 389,991 downwards.
GTTTTGGAGAGAGTGGAACATTCTAAGTGAGGGAATAGCACATACAAATGCCCAGAGACAGAAGGTTACCTGCCTGGGAGCCATGGTGGGGTAAGGCTGGGGCTGACCTGAGGTGGGGTATGGAGCTGCATAGGTGGGGGGAGCGGGGCAGCGGGGTAGTGAGACTCACCCATTTATACCACCAGAATCTGGGGTGATCTGTGAAGTTCCTGGAAGTGTGGGGTGTAAAGACATGGGCTTTGGCTGTAGAATTTGACAAAGATAATGATGGAGATGATGTCAAGGGGTGGCTGGGGGAGGCTTTGCCCTATGGAATCTCTGCTGGTACCCCAATCCTCAAAGGGAGGGAGCTGGGCAGCACAGGGTGCTAGAATGGGTGACTGATGGGGAAGAAGAGTGACCCCATAAAGGGGTTTTTCAGCATGGGGGATATTGTTTCCTGCTATAGTCTCAGGGAGAGAACCGGGGTGAGGGGAGCGGAGAGAGGGAGGATGGAGGTTGAAGATGAAAATGTGGTATTTGATCATTTATGGCTGGAGGAAGTGGCTGGGGCAGCAGTGTCCACAGACTTGGCGGGAAGTAGATACAGAGTCCTATATTTATTCATTTGGAAATGCTTATGCTTTAGGGTATTTTACACCAAGAGAGGAACATTTTTTCATAGCCCCTTCTTTGAACAACAAAATTACTTTCTGTAATAATCTTGAGACAATATATTTCACGTGGGAACTAAACCTGCACTTATCAAACAAAAGCATTACCCTTTGCAGTTTTCAATTTGAAACATTACCCTTCACTGTTACAAAATTTAAACCCAAACCCAAACTCCAAGTAGCTAGTTACCATCAAACCCCAATGTGAATTTGTCTTCACGCTATGCTTGTTACAGGGCAACCCTAATATAAAATGGGTTTGCCTGACTGGGTCCTCACCCGTGCCCCAACTGCAGGCACACACAACAAAGGTTAATAAAGGGTTTTATTTACAAGGGAAGGAGAAATAGCGTAGTGAATAACACAAGGGGAAGAGAGGGCTACAGATCTGTAAATATCCTACCAGTTCCTTGGAGCTGGAACCCAACGGTGCGCTGAGAGCTGACCCCAAAAAAAAAAAAGAAAAAAAAAAAGAGAGACCCAAGGCCCACGTGTCTGCTTTTATACCCAGCCCGGCTGCTCAACTCCACCCTCAGGTCCCAGTGATCCGCTCTTCGACAATGACCTTATGGGATTTGTAGTCCTTGGGTCTTGTAGGTCTGGAATGGGGGTCGAAGTCCATCACCTATTTGTGTAATGCATTCAGGAGGGTCTTTCCCCCTAACAGACTCACTCCTTGGAACGTGTTGTTTAGGTGCACAAACGTGAGACAGCACAGGCTAGGAGTCAGAACCTGCAGGAGCAAGCCTGAGAGACTCGGAGCTGCTAGGAACTTTCTCCACGAAGGTGCATCCCTGAGAACATGTGAGGACAACTGCATTCTAGAAATATCTAGATTCAAATCCCTGTAGTGTTTACTGAAGCCTCCAAAATGAAGATGTGCTAATTCAAAGCTGACCTCTCCATTTAAAAATTCAACAGTTACGACGATTGTTTGGAACGTAGACCAGTAAAGGTGTTTTGGGGACGAGCATTTTGTGACAGACGTTATTTAGATTTGCCAGTGCCCGTTGATGACAAGAAGCTGACTGACTTCTCAAGGACTTGATTTTATCTTTAAATTCTCTACAAGGTGCTCCTCTTAGCAGCCTGCTCCCAGGGCAGTGAACTCCAGCTTTCTTTCCTGCCAAGCCCACTAATTTTAATGACAATGGAAGTGATTATGCATTAAGTACTCAGCTGAAACCAACCTTGTGCTAAGTACTTTTCATAAAAAGTGATGTTTCTAATCTTCCCAGTCCTCATCTCAATAAGAAAGGTGCTGTTCAGAGACCTCCATTAACTTGCCTATTGTTACCCAGCCAGGAAACAGCCATCTTTTCAGCACAAGCACTAAGGCCCCAAAAGCCCTGTAGTGGTTTATGTTGCTGTTTATTTTGATACTACCCATAGAACTCTCTGTAGCACGTGGTTTTCAAAATGTGGGTGTGGTGCCAGCAAGGGGCACAGAACTAGTTCTTGATGATTCTGAGCAGACAGGGGAAAGGAAGGAGTCATGGAGCCCTCGGGCCCTTGGTGGCTTTTAACAGACTTTTATTGAGCCATTATATCAGAGGTGACCAGGTACATGGCAGGCAGGGAGCCTGGGGGGGCAGGAGGCTGGCAGGTCTCCCAGCCCCTGGAGCATCTTCACTCTCTGGGCTCTCTAGCTTCTCGTCCCTGTTTCTACTGCTGCTTCTTTCTTTGCCTCTCTTCTGCTGGCATCCTCGTGACATTGTCCTTATATGCCTGTGTCTCAGCCCAGGTGCACCCACTTGCACATGCCCACTCAGGCATGTGCGCAGGACCTCAGGTGTCCATCATCACACCAATGGCGGGAGGGCGGAAAAGCCTGATCACTTTTCCATCTACCCTACAGTGGGATAACGTAGAGAAGTGCTTAGAGGACATTCACACTGTGTACCGCTCCATGCCTCTTCACACAGGTGTACACCCACATAACTATCATCTGGATCCAGATACATTTGCAGAAGTTTCTTCAGGTCCCTTCTATTGTTACAGGGCAGGGAGAGGAGCGCTTTATAAAGTTGCCCTGTAACACTATGACCATACCCTCTGCCCCCTAGGTGCTCCCTAGTCTGACCTCTATCAACGTTAACTAGTTTCCCTTGGGAGGAACTGTCTGCTGCCACTTCTTTCTTTGATGCAAGAAGGAAAACAGGAGGAGGCCGAAAGAGGAGAGGACAGACACTGATGGTTCAGCCACAGAGGAGGTGTAGGGTAGATGGAAAGTGAGCAGGCTTTTCCACCCTCTCACCATTAGTGTCAATGATGGACACTGCAGTCCTGCACGCATGCCTGATGGCGGCACCTCAAGTAGGGTGTGGGCATGTGTAGGTGGGCGCACATGCGCAAAGAGACTGGGCATACAAAGCTGGCCTCACGGGATGCCACGAGCAGCCGAAGTGTGGCAGTGGACGTGGGCGCAGTGTGGTGGAGATTGGCGGAGCACAGTAGTGTTGGGTAGAGAATGTCATGAGAACCGCTAAGAAAACAAGGCGCCTGCGTGAACTGATGATGACCCTACCCAGTCTGGGATGCTTGCAGGACAGGAGGTGAGGCGGGCTGTGGGCTTGGAGGCCCACAGGAGATGAGAGCAGGTGTTTCTTGGGCTTGTTCTGTCTGATAACAGGATGGGGAGCGTGGACAACGGAGGCACTGGGCCCTGGCAGGCACAGAACATCTGAGGGCGGCAGCCTGGTTGGTGAGGAAAGTTTGAGCCAGGGACCTGCTGGAACAGGTGCTGAAAGACTGTGCTGACTGATTTCATGCCGCTCAGGCCCCCAAACCACTGAGCTGGGCACCAGAGATGTGGCAGTCCAGGGAACCCATGAGGCTTTTGGTTGCTGCTACAGCTTCCCAGAGAAGGCCCCCAAATGAACATAGCTCATTTGTGCAGGGCTCATTAAATCAAAAGGTCCTGGCATCAAATCCTGACTGATCCGGTGACCTTGGGACTAGGGCGTAATGAGACTGCCAGGTGATTTTGAATTGCATGCACTTTAATTTGTGGAGCACATTCTGGACCAGTGGCCTCCTAGGTCACCATGGAGAAGAAGGGTGGAGGAGACATACTGGCCCTGCTCTACCTGAGACCAGAAGGGTTCTCGCCGCTGCCCCCACCTTATCCATCTTATTGGACAGAACTAGTCATGCGGCCCCAACTTACCTGCAAGGGAACCTGAGGACATGGGATTGTTCTGTGTCCACCCATGAGGGGAGCCAGAGGGCGGGACAGGTGTCCCCTTCTTTTGTCATATATATCTCAGGATCTGGGGCACAGACTTTTGTTTCTCTGGCTCTCAGTTTCTCTGTGTTTTTGGGTTTGTTTTTGAGGCAGTACCCATGTTCTTTCAGATGTGGACCAGGCCTGACACTTGAGGCATCTGGAACATGAGCCAGGAAGCACAGTGTATGGGAGTCAGGAAAAACATGAAACATTAAATATTAATATCTGCACTGAAAGTATGACGTCACAGTGTGTCACCTCCCTGCATACATTCAAGTTCAGTGCACGTCTGTGTCAGGCGAAACCAATGCATTAGCGAGCGCGGTGATATGATGGACGCTGGGAAACACGAAGCACACCGTCGTCACATTCGTTAGTGGGGACAGAAGTCCTCTGGCCTGGGTGGGGCGGGGAGTGAGCAGGCTGAGGCTCCTGGGGCTCCTCTTGTGGTCTCAGTTTCCTCATTTGGAATTTGGGGGGTGTGGCGGAGCCTGAAGGGCCCCGTGCCTCAGCCCTTCTCTGTGCTGGTCCCTGGCTCTGTCTGGGGTAGCGGTGGTGCAGCCTCACAGCCAGGCACGGCCATGTGGCCCGGGTCCAGCAAGGAGACACAGCAGTGTGCAAAGTCTGGGAGGCTTCCCTGCAAGGAAGGGCGATTCTTCTGAGCCCCCACTCCCTCTCCTCACTTCCTCAGGCCTCCCGTCAGTAACGCAGATGTGGTGGGGAAGCTTATGGCCACCCGGGACCTTGAAGGTCTGCCAAAGATGGACCTGATATCTGGAGGAGGAGGCCTGAAGCAGGAGCCAGGATTCCTGATATTACCAGGGGCTGCCGCGTGCACCCAGGGCTCTGCTCTAGACTTCATTTGCATGATTTTAAAAATCAGTATATTATATATAGAAAAGAATATGATAATAATAATAATAATAATGTTTAACATATCTTATTCTCTGCAATATAAAAATGTGTGTGTTTGTGGACTCTAGTTTAAGACACCATTATTTTGAGTTTTTCTGGTTGAGTATTGCGGTATAAAAGTGTTCATTTCTTTTTTATTTTTATTTGTTTATTATTTTTTTAAAGATTTATCTATGCCTACAAGCACTGAGGTAGAGGCCAGAGGTGTGGGCGGTGAGAGGATCCACCAGAGACAGAGTGGGGAGCAGAACAGGCAGATGGACTGAAACACTGCTGAGGGGAGCAGCGGGCAGAGCAGGAGAGGTCTGCTGCACCATGTGGGTCCCCTTCCTGGCCAGCAGCAGGGATCGAACTCGTGCTGCAGTGGCTGTGGCTTGCTTCATAGTGCATTGTTTAACCCACTGCACCACCAGGGAGGCCCTGGTTTTTGCAATTGTGATGACAATTGCCTCATAAAGTAAGTTAGGTTTATTTCTTTGGGGGTGGGAGATGCAAACATCTTACCTAAAATAGGCTTTAACTGTGTCTTTACAGGTCAGTACAATGTCTGGGTGATTTGGTGGGTTGGAAGGGCTTTGACACCTTTTCAGTTTCTGTAATACCGACTGACCTATCTAAATTCTCTTATTTCTTCTTGGACCAATCTTCTTTTGGCATCTTCCTAGAAATGTATCCATTTTTTCCTAAGCTTTCAAATGTTTAAGCCTGTAACTATTCACAGGGGTTTTTAAATTCCTTTTACTCTCAAGCAAGTCAATATTATTCTCCTTTTCTACCCTGCATTTATTTTACTTATTTGCATCATATCTTTTTGGTCTTAATCACTCTTATCAAGAGTCTGTCTTTTGATTAATTTTGCCCTAGAAGAAACTTTCGGTTCTGTTATTCTTTCACATTCTTCTTTTGTTCTCTAGTTCATTGATTTCTTCCCAGGAATGTTTCCATTACGTGCAGCTGAATCTTATTTTGCCCTTACAACACAGAGTTCCAGACCTTATAATATCAGGTCTTCAGCGAGGTCACATCCCTCATGGAAGGTCCTCAGAAGGGGCCCCGCAAACGGCTGCTGCCTCCAGCTCGAACTGCAGGCTCCAAGGCCTAGACCGGCTGTCCTCACTGCTCTTGCTCTGGCCTTGGCCACGTTGGGTAGGGCCGATGGGGGACCTGGCGCCTGCAGCCTGCTCTGCTGGCCCCTCTGTGGTCTCTTCTTACCACGCATCCCCCAGTCTGGGCAGGAGTTCAGAGGCCTGCTTCAGCCTGAGAGCCCAGGTGCCCTGAGGCACAAGCCCGCTCCCTCTGCCCCTGGGAACAGCTGCGGGGTTTGAACAGCTTAACACTTGGCTTCAGTCTGGCTCGCAAGGCTCTGCACGCAAGACTGGCAAGTCCAGCGAGAGGAGTGGCATGTGGAATCCTCAGCACACACCAGGGGGAGCCTGGCTGCCTGGCAGTGAAGGCTCCTCATTTACCAGGTGGGGGACGCTTGCAGGGGAGATCTGTCAAGGGTGCAGCTGGTGCAGCATAATAGCTAAGCCTGCTGGGGAGCCTGATGGGATGGAGAGAGGGTTTGGCAGTTGGTATGAGGGTCTGTGTACAGACCTAGTATGCCAGGGAGGAGGCAATGAACCTGGCACATGTTAGGTGCTAGATACATATTTATTTGCATGAATGAATGAATGCATTCAGGAACCCATGCTCTAATCCTCAGCTCTCTAACTGCACCTTCTTGGGCAAGGTCCTTGGTCTTGCTTGGTCTCAGTTTTGTAGAAAATGCGAGAGAGGTGGGCTTGTTATTGTCTAGGTCCTCTTTGCTCTGAGAGTTTACCCCATAGGCCTGGAGATATTTTTGGACAGTAGCTCTGACCTGGAGGGAAACATGAAGAGGGACCTCAGGAACGGCAAGCTCCAGAATGGCTGAGGCAGAGGTTCCTAAAATAGACTCTCTGACTAATTACTAGAGTCTGAGACTCCCCATTGAGCTGAAATCTGTTGGGCAGGAGGCACCACGCACCAGGGCAGAGGTGACTTTGCGCCTGGCAAAGTGTCACTTGCAGAAGACAGGTAACAAGGTAGTCTACTCCTTCCTTCCCCACTTAGGAGCCCCTGCATTGGGGAGGGTGTCTCCAGGGACTGACGTTGCATTGCTGAGTCCCTCCAGGTGCCTGTAAGTCTCGAATCCAGTCATCCACATGTCCAGCAGTCCATTTATCCACCCTAAACTGTCCATTTACCCATCTATCCCTCCACCCACCTGTCTGTCCTTACACCCATGAGTCCACTCTTGAATCACTGAGTATCATGGGCCGTGCCCTACATTAATTATAGTGTGGTGGCAGCAAAGGGGCACAGAGCAAGTTCTCGGTGACTCTGGCAGATGGGTAAAGGAGGGAGTCCTGGAGCCCTTGGTGGCTTTTATGCTTTTATTACAGAGGTGGCATCGGGTACATGCAGGCAGGGGTGCCGGGGGGCCAGGAGGCTGGCAGGCCTCCCAGCCCCTGGCGCATCTTACTCTCTGCTTCTACTGCTGGCGTCCTGTTCCTCCCACTGCTGCTGCAGCTCGTGCTTTTGCTGCTGGCATCCTCATGATGCTGCCCTTATACGCCCATGTCCAAACCCAGGTGTGCCCACCTAGGCATGCAGGCAGCACCGCAGGTGTCCATCATCACACCAATGGCGGGAGGGCGGAAAAGCCTGAGACTTTTCTCTCTGACCCTACAAATAGAAAATAAGGTCTCTGGCCACAATGAGGTCATGGGGGAGAGAGACAAGCAAAGAGGTAGCAGCACAGTAAGAAGGACGTACTGGGTGCTGCAGGTGACAGCAGAGAGGACCTAGCCCAGCCTGGGAGATAGGAGAGCCTGCTTTGGGAGGCGGGGCTGGGGGGCTGGGGGGCTGGGTAGGTGGGGGGGTGGATCTGAGCTGAGCCTTAAAGCAGAAACAGGCACTGTCCAGGGAAAAAGGCAATTAAAACAGGGGACAGAGAACAAAGGCCTGAAGTTGTTTGATGAGTCCTGAGTAGCTTGGTCTGGATGAAGCCTGGAGAGCCAGCTGGGAGGAGGGCTGAGATGAGGCCGGAGAGGCCTGGCCTGTTCGCTGGGGAGAACACTTGTGACTAGGGTAGGAATAGGGACCGAGCACTTGGGACATGCCTGGAAATGTAGCAGAGCTCTGGGCCAAGCACCAGAATGCCAGGTCCCTTCCTCCCTCTCTCCCTGTGCCTCTCTGGGCCTCAGTTCCCCCACTGTGGCCTGACAGTTATCCCTTGTGACCTCTTGGGACCCTTCCAGATCTGAGCGAGCCCCTGAGTCACATGTGTCAGCAAAACCAATACTCACATGACCATCTGGCCTGGCCCGAGGAGGGAGCTAATTGTTCGCAGTCCCTTTTTGTGTATGTTGGGGGGGGCACTGGTTAGGGGGACCCTGGTGAGGGATCGCCCCCGTGGGGCTCCTAGTCATGGGATGACAGGATATTCCAAGAAGGGTGCGTCTGCCAGTTCTCTCTAGACCCCAGAGTCCCTGGCTGGGGGGCGGGGAGCCCCATTCTCTGCTCCTTGCTGTTCAGAGCCTCATCTCAAAACAGCAGATCCCTTGTCCAGAACATAATCCAAGTATTTCAAATGATTCCAAAGAAAGTTGTTTGGGAGTAAAGCAGAGGAGGGGTGTCCTCTCCCACCCTGTGGCAGCCTCCCCCCAGTGAAAGCCCATACCCCTCCATGCTCCTATCTGCGCCTGTGCTCTGGCCTTCCCCAGCCTGGAGGACAAAGCAAGCTCCTCCTCCACCCTTCTCTCTGCAGCGTCTTCCTTCCCCCAGAGGAAGCTGAGGGGCAGTGCCAGGGGGCACCTCTCAGCTCGAACTCATCACAGCTCCTCACCAGAGGCATGGGCTCCCTCGTTATACACACAAAGGGACTGGGAACAATTAGCTCCCTGCTTGGGCCAGGTCAGGTGAGACTCCAGCACGTTTGGCCTCCACCTCTGGGCCTGGGTCTCCCTAACTCTGTACGGGGAAGGTTGTGTGAAAGACAGACACAGTGGGCGTCTGTGGAGGGCTGACTGGGTGCCGTGCACATCCTCAGTCCCTCTGAGGGATACGCCATTATTTCATTTCACAGCTAGGGAAACTGAGGCCCCTGTGAGTAAAATAGCTTGCCCAAGTAGGAGGCAGAGCTGGGATCCCTGGCGGCTATCCCCTGAGTGCCCACTGTGACCCACTGTGCAATACTGCCTCTTAAAAGATTTCTGGAAGCGGGCCTCCCAGGTGGCGCAGCGGGTTGAGTGCCTCACTGTGAAGCATCTGGGGCACTGCAGCATGAGTTCGATCCCTGGCTAGGGAGGGGACCCACGTGGCGCAGCAGACCTCTCCTGCCTCGCCCGCTATTCCCCTCAGCAGTGTGTTTCAGCTGATCTGCCTGTTCTGCTCCCCATTCTGTCTCTGGTGAATCTTCTTACCTTCCACGACTCTTGCTTGTACCCCAGCTCTTGCCTGCATAAATAAAAGAATCTTAAAAAAAAAAGATTTCTGGAAGCATTTCATTTCTCCTTACATCCTGGCCTGTCACTCATTGTGCGAGTGTGGACCAGATGTTTCACCTCTCTGGGCCTTAGCGTCCAGGCAGGATTGGTGTGAGAATTAAAAAGCTGAGGGGCCTCCCTGGTGGCGCAGTGGGTTAAGCAACACACTATGAAGCAAACTGTAGCCACTGCAGCACGAGTTTGATCCCTGCTGCCAGCCAGAGAGGGGACCCATATGGAGCAGCAGACCTCTCCTGCCTTGCCTGCTGCTCCCCTCAGCAGTGTATTTCAGTAGACCTGCCTGTTCTGCTCCCCACTCTGGTGAATCCTCACACCACCCTGCATCTCTGGCCTGTACCCCAGTTCTTGTATGCATAAATAAATATTTTTTAAAAAAAGAATTAACAAAATTAAAAATCTGGGCATGGTTGCATTTAGGAGATGGCATGCTCCAGGGTTAATACACCCTCAGCCTCTACCCCTGCCCCACAGCCCCTGCAGCTCCTCTCTCAGGGTGGGGAGGAGGTGGTGGAGTCTTTTCCTTCCATCTGCACGCTGCCTGGCTGTCTGCAGGGGAAGCTGTATCCCTACCCCTGACCCCTCAGGCAGGACTGACAGGCCAGGGTCCAGCCACTCTCCCTCTGGGTGCAGAGCCTGGGACCTGCCCCTCAGAGGCCAGTTCATCCTCAGACACCTGGCTGGGCATCTGGGCTGCCCAAGCTGCAGTGAGGACAGCCTAAACCAGCTTCCAGGAGCCGAGTGGGGCAGGAAGGCCCCCCGCCCCATCCCACCCACCCCACCAGCCCTGGAGAAAACTCTTGGTTCCTGGAAGCCTGGCCAGGCAGAGGGGGTGGAAGTGGCTGTGTTGGAGGAAACCGCACAGGATCTGCCAAACCTCAGCCCTGGAGGCCACGGCCCACGGCCTAACCGCTGGGGCTGGCTCACAGAGGTGTTTACGGAAATGCTGGCCCAGCTGCTGGGCTGGGATCCCCTGGAGCACCCCCAGGCTTTACAGGACCAGCTTGCCAGGGAACATAAAAAGCTGCAGCTGGGGCCTTGTTTTCCTTTACGGGGCCACTTCTATCAGCCCAGGGGCTGACCCCCAGGCAGTGGAGATGGGCTAGGTCATCAGGCCCTTTCTGGACTACCCTGCAAAGTGGCATCTGCCTGAGATGGAACTCTGGAGCCAGGATTCCAGTCCTGCCTGTGTCCCTCATGGCTCTGTAACTCTGGGGAAACCGTTTAACTCTTCTGTGCCTCCGTTTCCCTATCTCTAGAATGGAGATGATGATCATAGCCATAATTCACAGGGATGTTGTAATGAAACAATTTCCTATTTGTAAGATGCTTAGCATCATCGCTGATACAGCCTAAGTGCGCTAAATGCTTTGGAGAGACAAGTTTGCAACTTAAATAGCAGCTGAGCAAAGTTATAGAGATGAGTCAGATTCGATCCTGTCCCAGGAAACTTCAAGGTCAAGATGAGAAATGGGGATCAGGGTCTTGGAGCTGGGGGAGTGGGGTGGGCGAGAGCTGATTATACTCACAATGGCAACTGACTTGCGAGCTTCAGCCTCTCTAGTGGGTTCATGAGCAGGGGCCAAGTGCAGGTCCTACTTGGTTCCTGTGCCAGCACACAGACTGGCACCAAGCTGCTGTGGTAGCCTGGCTCAGAATGACTCGAGGAACACGCGATGCCTCCAAGCCCTGACCACGTTACTTGTGAGGGTCAGGGTGGCCTATGCAATGCCTTCTTCAGGCTTCGCCACCAACAGAGCGGGCTGTGTCCTTTTGGGTGCTCCTCTCCCTGCCCTGTAACACTTTCAGCGTTCAGAGAAGCAAATGTGGTGTGGATAAGCCAGCCCAAAGTAAGTGGCAGAGCTGGGACTGAACCTATGGCTATGTCTTAAGTTCAAAGTGTGCTTTGTAACTTCTGAGCTTCCTGCTGTCTTTCTGAAATGCCAGTGTGGCGCTGAGCTCAACAGCCACCCTCAGGCCGAGGAGTTCAGAGTTGTGCCGGCCTGAGAAGAGTCAGAAGGCTTGTTGCAGAAATTACTCTGGCCAGTAACCCAGGCTACGGGAGGATACACCAGGTGGTACTCAGGATTTCTGGAGACCAGGAGCTTTATTCCAGATTCATATGCATATGGACCCCTTTCTCCGGAAATCTGGGCCCCAAACAAAGGCTGGGAGCTCCTTTTATATTTCACTGCCTCTACATTGCTACATGGGTAAAAAACATACAACCATATGTTTGAAGGCTGGTTCCCAGAGGAAAGGGGGAGTTTTGCAGGGAGGTAATTTTCCAAGGACACAGACCAGCCTGACCTGTCATCTGCAGCTCTGTTTAGGAGTGCTGAGACTGGGCCATGGATCTGACTGGCTCACTGCACCTGTGCTGGTTTGTTAATTGCACTTGGGCTAAACTCTGTGACTGGGGAGGCATCTCCAGTCCATTGTCCAGCAACATTTCTCCTACAGGCTCTCAAGGTAGTAGGGACAGCTCCTGTAGAGGGAGCCACCCGAGGAAAGGTAGAGAAACAGGACAGCCCAGGGCTCTCCTCTCTGCACCTCTGTCTGTCCTGGAATCCAGACTGTGGGGTGCAGGGCTGAGGTGTGTGAAGGGTGGAACAGCAGGCACAAGGCTGTGGGGATCAGCATGAAATGCCAGGAAATGGTTCCGACTCCACTGTGGAAGCAGAGCCTCTGGACAGCCCCCAGCAGAGCCTGCACATGGCTAGACGTGTGACTGCTGGGGTGCTGGGGGAGGGTGAATTCCAAGAGGGGAGGAGAAGGGAAAAGGTTTCCACCAAAAACAAACCTCATATCACTGGTGAGGAGCTGCCTCCCCCAGATCAACACTTAACTGTCTGTGCTCCACTTCATCCAAGCGGTGTGTGCACACCTTTGGGGCACAGGGTCTGGGCCTGGAGGAGCCAGGTTTAGTCCTGAAACATGCCTCCCACCGCTCCCCCACCTCGCCTGCAATGAGGTTTTTAAACCCCATTTTGGCCACAGAGCTGCCAGCAGTGGGCGGAGTCTCCGAAGGCAGCAGTGACTCAGGTCAAGGGCACTGTAAGACCCTCAGCAGCCAAGTCTTCCTGCCTGGGATTCAGATAAATGGGAGCTGGGACTGATACTGTAACAGGGTGACCCCCAAAAAGGAAATACTCCAAAATCCCAGTTCTGCCCTAAATAAATAAAACTAAACAAAAAGAAAAATATATTTAAAATATAATAAAACAAAAAAGCAAAATAAAAACAACATAAAAACCATATAAAAACCTGCACTTATTTTTTAATCTTAAACTAGTTAAAACAACTATAAATAAAAAACCCATAAAAAATAACAATGGCAGCTTTAATCTTAATTTTAATTTTACTCTTTTCCTCCCAGATTTATCTCTTTCTAACCTTTTTCTATAAATTTCCACTAGAAAATCCTTTAAACTTATAACAAACTTTTAAACCTTACTTTAAACCAATCCTATTTAAACTTTTACCCTCAAAAAATAAATAACTTTAAATACTTCATAATTATATTCTTTATCCTTTCTATATTATTCCCCAATTATATTAAAGTTCCTTTCCATTAAAAACCTTGTATTTATCTTAATACAACAAATAGCAAAACCCATTTAAAAAAACAAATTTAAAAATTCTAAAATACCCCTCCTTACCCTATAACAATCTCGGTGTTTCAGGTTACCAGGGTCACAGATGCTGCTGCCCACCCCCCCACCCTGGTCATCACCACGGGCTCTTGTAAAAAGGAATTCACAGACTTTTCAGATGAGTAAGCAAAGAGAAGCAAACTATGTCTTGGAAAGCAAAGAAAAGTTTATTTAGGAAAATAGGTGTAGGAGGGCAGGTCTTTCTGCCCTCCCGCTGTTACCAGGCTGCAGCCGGCAGGAGGCGGGGTCTCTGGCTCCCCTGCAAGTTAGTGTGGCAGTCCTACCTCAGAGACCTTTTATGTAGCAGTGTGCTGCCTGGATCGTGGAATGGACCAATCGGGTGTGATCCTTGGGTTGATTGACACCAGGACTCCACCTATCAGCACAAGTTAGTGATAGCAGAGTGCGTCTTGTAAATTACACTTCCTGAATTCTGGAACAGGCCAAAATGGACCAGTCAGGTGCAGGCAAAATGGACCAATCAGGTGCAGGAAAATGGACCAATCAGACTGTGGGGGGGAGGGCACCTGAAAGGTGAATATAAGGCCAGACCGACTCGTTGGGAGACATTTTGGAGAAAGAGCTGACGGGGATTCAGAGCGACCTGGAGGAGCAGACAGCAGAGGAAGAAGAGCTCCTGCAGAGGAAGAGGAGAAGACGGCTCCAGCCTTCGAAGGAAGGAGGGAAGCCTCCAGCCGCCGCCCTCCGAGGAGAGAGAGAGACTGGGACTCGGTCCTGGCTGTGACACTGACTGCAAGGAGCACCAAAGGCCCTGGGCCTGGTGTCTCAAAGAGCTGTCTGTTGGTGACATAAACCAACAACTCACAAGAGCTGTAACACTGGGTATTCACTGGAACACGGCCTCTGCAGGCCCGTAGTGGCCATTGCTACTGGACAGTGCTGCCTAGAACTGGTGACCGGTAACTGCCAATGCTGATGCTGTCTGGATGAAGCAGCCAGCCTCTTGTGGATACATAAGCGCTCTCGTTTCCCCCTGTTTGTAAATAAACCTCATGACTGTTGTTCCTGTAGCCTGAGGGCCCTTGCAATTGTGCGCTCGGGTGAGAACCCACAGACAGTGACCTGTATCGGGCACTGTCCTCTGATAGGCTATAGCCCCTGTTGCTATAGCCCTTGATTCTGGTTTGTGGCCTTTTGGCCTTTAGGGACTTTTTGGGGGTTCTCTGGCCTTGGGCCCTCCTCTGGCCCCTGTCTCAGTCAGAGCCTCCTCCCCCGCCCCCTGTTTCACCACCACTGGTATAATGATGGACACCTGTGGTGCTGTGTGCGTGCCTAGGTGGGCATGTGCAGGTGGGCACACCTGGGTCTGGACACGGGCATATAGAGGTGGCGTCATGAGGACGCGAGTACCTATCAGCAGCAGCAAGACCAACGAACGAGCAGAGAGAGTGCTTACCAAAGAGCAAGACCAACAAGCAGCAGCAGTGCCAAAGCAGCCGAGAGGGTGAGATGCGCCGGGAGCTGGGAGGCCTGCCAGCCTCCTGGCCCCCCGGCACCCATGCCTGCCATGTACCTGATGCCACCTCTGACAATAAAAAGCATAAAAGCCACCGAGGGCTCCAAGACTCCTTCCTTTATCCCTGTCTGCTAGAACCATCCCGAGCCTGCCCTGTGCCACCTTCCTGCCGCTACAATAGATAAAGAGTAAAGACTCCCAGGTATATATGGTACCCGAGAGGGTCAAAGCAAGCTGTGATGGGATGGGGGGGGGGGGTCTTACTTTGGAATTATATACTTCCTTTCCCTCATTATTCTAAAATTTCACTAGTCTTTCTGTGATTGGTTATTTCTTGCTGGTCTCACTTAACCTACTACTGTGTCTGGAATGTTCAGTTTGGTGCCTGGAATCTTCCTATTTTACTTTCATTATCTCCTCTTTGCTTTTGAATGCCCTTTCCTTTTTTTTCAGAGTAACTTTTTTTTATCTATCTATCTATCTATCTATCTATCTATCTATCTATCTATCTATCTATATTTGACATCAATTGTAATCCCCATGTATTCCCCATCACCATCTCACCAGTGCACCATCACCTCAGTCCCCCATGTTCCCATCTGCCCTCAACCCTCCCCTTCTCCCCTCCCCACCAAGTCCCCAATTTGTCCTTGTCTTTTCATTTTTGGTTTTTGTGTCTTTATTGTTACTATTATCACTATTATTATTGTTCTTATTCCTTTCCTTGATCCTTATTTGGTCCCCTTATATTCCTCCTAGGGCAGGAACCATCTGGTATTTTTCTTTTGCCTTCTGGCTTATTTCGCTGAGCATAATCCCTTCCAGTTCCATCCATGTTCCTATGAATGCGTCTAGTTTTTCTTTTTTGATTGCTGAGTAGTATTCCATCATGTATATGTTGAATGCCCTTTCATTCCTAGCTCAAGCGTGTTAACTAGCTCTCTTTGGAATTTTATATTTCCCATCTCCGGATCTTCCCTTTCCCTTTGTTCCAAAACTTAACCTTTTCAGGTCTCACCTATCCACTTCCCTGAAGTTGCCTAATTATTTCTGACTTGCTCTAGGCCTCAGGACCCCACATGACCTGGGGCTGTGAGCTTGGACTGGTGCCTTGAGTCTTCTTCATTCACAAGTAGGGTCAATAATGAAGGGGGAAGCTGGTGTTAAGGATTGGGGAGATCTTGAAGGTGAGGCACTTAGTGGGTTCATAGTGAATTCTCCTTCAACTGAGCTAGGGGCTGTTACTGGGGCTTCCTGAAGGCGGAAGCGTCTGTCTGGCCTGGGGCCCCGGGCTGGGGGGTGTATCTGGGTCATTTCCCTCCCACTTCCCACCCTCAACCCTCCTCCAGGAGCCTGGGGCCTGCCTTAGCTCAGGAAGGTCAGTCTCTCCCAACAGATGTTGGGGTTCCTGCCTTGAGCCATCTGTCAGGGTGGGGCTGGCGCAGGTGGGAGGAATAGGTTTGGGGCTTCAGGCCTGACTTCTGGCACCTCCAACAGCGCATTCTGGACAAGCTTCTCTTGTGTCAATGGCTGGGTTTCTGTGTTTGTAGAATGGGCATCGTCGCAGCTCACAGGGGCGTCTTGAAGGTGAGAAGAGACAGCACAGCTCAGCACGTGGCCCTGAATATTAGTGATTGTTATCTCCATGCCACAACAGAGCAGAAGCTTTAGGACAAGGAAAGTCAGGAGTTCATTGTCATTCAATACTGCTGGAAGGTGAGAAATAATAAAAATTCTCAATGCACACAGGTGGAGGAGCCAAGGAAGCCATGGGAGAGACCAGAGACCAGGCCATGTCTGGAAGCAGCCCAACCCTTCCCACGAAGTAGTCAGAAAAATAATAGCAACAATAACTGCTTTTCCCAGAGCCAGGCACAGAGTGAGTGCTGGCCTGTTTATGTTTGCACAGAATGTCTCATTTCCTTCCCAACATAACCCTGGGAGGCAGGGTTGGGGTTGGGGGGCAGTGAGGCAACCAGGGTACATGTTCAAGGAGGTCCAGAAGAGGGTCCCCCTGAGAGCCAGCACCTTCATAAATATCGCCCCCATGCACCTGCCTGGCTGCTCTCCGTCCCTGCCCTGCTGTGAGGTTGGGAGAAGATGATCCCCATTTAACAGAGGTGGAAACAGAGGCTTGTTGGATTGCGCTCTGTCTGGGTCACACAGGAAGGAGGGAAAAGGCAGAGGTCGGGTTTCTCTGGTTCTGAAGCTCTTTTCACCCTGAGAAACTGCCTCCCGGCCTGGGCGTGGAAGGCCCCAGCCCAGAGCCCTGAAGGCCCAAACACCAGGAGAGTTGCCTAGAACCTCCTGCCTCTGGCTGACCTCAGAGACTAGGAGAGCTAGCTGCAGGGTGGAGGCCTGGACACCCTGCACATTCCTCTCCACATTCCAGGGGGCTAAGTCTGGGGACCCAGGCTCCGGGCTTCAGCCATCACGTTCCCCAGAAGGAATCTCTACTCATAACAAACCCCAAAGGTCACTTGTCTGGAAGGCATGTTTCGTCTCCACCCTGTGGCGGGAGAGAGGGCCCCAGCATTTATGGAGACCACCCAGATGCCTGTGAGCCCCCATCCCACTCTGGGTCCCCTCTGTGAGAGCATCTGGATGGACACTGAATGGAGAGCCCAGCTGAAGGGGTCCCTGGGGAAGGTGAGGGCAGTGAAAGTGAGGGCTCTGGCCTCGGCCTCCTGTGCTCAGATCCCCCTTTCACCATCTCCTGGGCTCTGTGACCTCCGCAAGTTACTTTACCTTGCTATGCCTGGGTTTCCTCTCCTGGAAGGCAAGGGTGATGGCGCCTACTGCACAGGGTAACTATAGGATTAAATGAGGTCCATTCACTCAACTTCTATTATGCGAGGCCCACCAGCTTCCAGGCAGTGAGCAATACGGCAGTAAGCGAAAGAAGCAACACACTCTAGCGTGATATTATTTACTTTAGAAAATGCTGGCACTGTAAAAATGAAGCAAGTGCAATAAAATGTTAACGGCCATTAATTCTAGGGTTAGATAAATGGTAAACAGGTGCTTTTCTGTAAATTTTTTATCAATGGGAAAAAATAAAGATGACGGAAAGAAAGGATAAAAGTCCACCCTGTTGAAATTTACAGCTAACGGGGGAAGCAGACAAGAAACAAGGAAAACGTGCAGCGCATCAGTGGATGCTGAGGGCTCCGGAGCAAAGCAAAGGACTGGCGAGCACCAGGGTGGGTGGGAAGGTCTCCGTGGAAGGTGACATTGCAGAGTGGAGAGCTCAGTTCTCTTGGAGTCCAGGCCGGGGTGCTCCCTGTGTCCTGGGGTGACCATCCACCCAGTGAAAGAGTCACAGCCAAGCCCAGCAGTCAACACTCTTGGGACTTTGGAACCTTAGAAGTCTACGTTGCAACTACGAATCTCAGTTCAAAATCCATATTTTGAATATGGGCAGGAAATGTCATCTATTTTGATTTCATTTTTATTGTCACACCCCACTCCCTATGCGGGCCAAGCATTCATCTGGATCAATTTTATTTCTACCCCACCCCATTACCTCCAGCACACTTTCCCAGGGACTGAGTCAATGTGTGAGGTGTCTCGGGCCTTCTTGGGGACACACTGCAAGGCCACGCCATCTCTTGTCTGTCCCCCTCTACTTTCAGATTCCTCTGGGATCACGTTGACTCATGAAGTCCAAAATCTGCCCCCTCCTAGCCTTCCTTCTGGCTCTCACCAGCCTTCCTGTTTGGGGTAAAGGAGGCGGACGTGTTGCGACCCATCAGGGCAGGAGGGGTTATGTGCAGGAGCGAGCACCCCTACTCTGGTCCCAGAAGCTTGTGCTATGTTCACTCAGCAGCCCCCCATGCCCCGCCCTCCAGGATCCAGGCTGCGGGAACAGCCTAAATGCTCTATGGCAGAGGGACGGGAAGCTACAAGCTCACGCTTTTCTCTGATGCATTCGAAGTCATTAGGCCACATCCCTTCAGGAATGATCCTTTTTTGCGGGGAGGGCTTTCAAAAACCTGCGAACTTGTTCTGTTCCTGGGCACACGGCAAGGCGACATTTCCCGGTCGTCTTTGCAGGTGGATGTGGTCATGTGACCACACCCGGGCCACTGGGACATCAGCCAAACACCCTCACGTTCTCAGATCCGGCCTACTGACGTCTCTCTGCTGTCCTCGTCCCCCTGTCCCCCTTTCCCAACTCCCCGCTGAATGGAGGGCCCTGAGGAGGAGGGAGCAGAGCCACCGCCAGGGAGTCTGTCCCTAAGGGCCACACAGAGCAGACCCCAGGGCTGCTCAGGCCCAGGGCTGGGGAGCAGCTTCTCAGCTCTTAGCCCACTCCGCGCCAGGACGAAGGCCCCGTGGAGCAGGAGGAAGGCAGCGAGCTCAAGACCCAAGCTGGCCAGGGGGAGGGGTGGCTGGGGGACAGCCACCTTCCTCACATGCCAGCGCCAGGAGGGGTCCAACAGGGAAGGGAGCCCATAGCAGTGGAGCCGCCATTACTCCCCTGGCGCTGCTCAGCCCTCAGGACCACACGCCAGCTACATCCTGTGGAAGGAGAATCCGGCAGCGGTTGACTCATGATATATGCTAACTCCAGCTGAGGAATGGGGTCTCCTGAAAGCCTGTGTTGGGGGACACTCTTAGCACATGGAATCTCAGGAGCCTACAGGCTGGGGCCTGTGCAGCACTGTCTCAGCCCTCGCTGTTCTCCTCTCCCAGGAGGAGAATGTGCCTGCAGCATCTCCATTCCACAGCCCCCTAAGCCAGGCGCAGTGAGCTCAGCTCCCGAACCTGAAGTTAATTCCTTCAACAGAGGAGATGAAATGAAATCACGGAGTGTTAAGATGGAGTCCCTGAACCTGCTTAGTGTTCTTTAAGTGCAGGCTGGTCTGTTATTGCTCGACCCCCTCTCCATCCTGCACTCCATGAGGGTTGGAGAGGCCAGTGCGTTCCTGGGAGACCTTCTCTTCCCCAGGGCAGACATTCAGAACAGACTGCCCTGGCAGGGAGGGCCCTAGTCCTGACTCCTTCCCCTGCCAGCACCCCGCTGTGGTGAAACCCTCAGTCTTCCCACCTGGATGATGGGAAGCTCCCCGCATCTCCAGCACAAAGGGCTATCATAGAACGCAAGTGAAACAGTAGATCACTGAGCTTCAGGAGATAGATTCCCCTGGTGCCTGGTGCTGTGTTTGAATCCAGTTCTGACTTCTTTTGACTCTGTGACCGTGAAGTGCCACTGAACTAAGGTCTGGGGCTTTCCATTAGATAACGCTGCCCCCTAGTCCACAGGGATGAAACGTGATCAGGCACATAAATGCTCAGCTCTGTGTCCGGACCTAGAAGGGCTCAACTGGGAGGTGCAATGATGAGTATCACCGGGGACAGGGCACTGCTCGAGATTTTGCAAATAGAGAAGGCTGTAAGTTGAGTCCCCATAAAAACTTACGGAAGAGGAAAGTTCTACACCACCTTAACACCCACACTTCCCCCAGTTGCTCTTCCAGAGCTCACTTCCATTACCCTTTTCCTGGAATTTTGCACCATGTGCTGGCAGTGTAATGCAGAGATGGAAATCTGGGTTTTCCTGTTCTAATCCAACTTCCACTGCTCTCTGGCTGTGTGACCCTGGGCAAGTGCATTGCCTTTCTGAGCCTCCTTAACAATTGCTGGAGGCAGTGGGGCTGCAGGGTCTACCCCAGTCCTTCCTCACAGCAGCCAGTGGCCAAGGAGAGAGGGTGTGGCTCTCCAGAGGGCTTAGGGCGAGGGTCACTGGTCTGTGTGGAATTTAGTCTCTGCTGCCCAGAACCGCCTCTCCTGATGCCTGGAATTCCATTAGTGACTCATGTCTTTGGGAAATCATTGCCCTCACCCCACTGAGTAATGACAGTAACAATCCCTCCGTGGCATCTCTCTGCTGAGGCCGTTTATACTCCCACTGTCTCTTGTCTCAGCGCACTGCCATGAAGTAATGAGAGTGAGGAAAGTTCAGGACTGAAGCTATATAGCAAGGCGGGGGTCAAGTGTGGAGCCCCCATCCCTTGGCTTTTTGGTCAGTGCCTCTTCTCCCAGCAACTTTGCTTAAACATGTTGCCCCTGATAGCTGTGAACCCCATGTTCACAACAGCCAAAAGGTAGAGGCCACCCACATGTCCCTCAAGAGATGGGGTCGATACATGCAATGGGATATTACTTAGTCTTGAAAAGGAAGGGCATTCTGACCCCTACAGCATGGAAAAACCTGGAGAACATTATGCTAAATGAAATAATCCATCACAGAAACACAACTACTGCATGAACCCACATATGTGAGGTCTCTGTAGGAGTCAGGTTCAGAGACAGAAAGTAGGGGGGGGGAGTTACTGCTTCATGGCTACAGAGTTTCAGTTTTACAAGCAGAAAGATTCAGAGTCGTGTGGGTGGATGGCAGTGATGGTGTTTCGATGGGAAGGTACCTAGTGTCACCGAGGCACATACTTAGAAAGGTTAAGATGGCAAATTTTGTATTTGCTTTGCCAATATTAATTTTTTAAAATGCTGCTCCCAAGAGGAAGGAGGTTGAGTTCTAACATTTTTAATGACATGGAATTTAATTTATCGTGATCTGTATTTGTCAGGACAGGCCAGGTTCAGCCGCTATAACAACCCACAAACCTGACTCCTGAGTCAAACGCTGCACCTTGCTGCCTCACATCAAACCTGTCCCCTCCTGGAGCATTTTGCCTTGCTGGGCTAAACCTCTGCTTTCTCTGTCTGCAGCCCAGACTCAGGGTAAGTCCAGGGAATCAGTCAGGTTCACCCTCTACTGGCTGTGTGGCAGAGGGCCAGCAGTAAACCCCTCTGAGCCTCAGTTTACTCATCTGGAAAACGGGGGGCAATAATAGCAGGTAGCTTGAGAAAAGACGTCAAGAGACATGGAACGCACTTAGCATGGCCCAGGGCGCGCTTGTGAGGCTGTGGACATATGTAAGCCTCAAGCAGAGCCTGGCACAAGGGGTGGGAGAGGAAGAATCGGGTAGACTTTAATCTCCTGCCAGCCTGGCTTCAGCTTCAACACTCTGAGGAGAAACACCTCCCTCCAGCCAGCCTTGCGTCAGGGCTGGGGAATGGGAGGGACAGGAGCCAGGGGCTGCAGAGACGGTTGTCTCGCACTTGAAATACTTTCTACCCAATAATCTGTTTTCAATCTCATTCTCTTTTATTTCTTTTTCAAGCCCATTCTGCCAAGGAACAAGCATGTAAGTGTGCGCCATCCCCAGCCCAGCCAGCGACCCCCCCTGTGGGGACTTCTGCTTTAAGGAGGGGGTACAGGACCCTTCAATGTGTCTCAACTCCACATCCTTCACGTGCTGTTCCCCCACCCCGCCAGGCTGGGCCTCCTGGGTCCATCCATCCCCTTCTGCTCGTCATCCGTCCAGCTCAGCCAGGGGCTGCACCTGCACCGCCCCCTCCCTGCTCACACAGCCCTGCAGTCGCCCAGGTCTGGGCATGTGTCTTGAATTCTTGTCTCCCTAGTTAATACTTGGCGGGCAGGGGCGCTCTGCCATACCCACGGCGATCCTGAACCCAGGCATGATTTTTCATCACCCTATCATGGGAGGAGGAGATGGTCCTGATCCCCATTTTGCCCATGAGCAACTGGAGGTCCTTGCGAGCAGAAGTGAGAGGTCGCAGAGTTGCTGAGGGCCTTGCACTCCCTGGGCAGAGCACACAGTAGGCCTGCACCTGGATGTGCGTACTGGGACTGCATGAGCAATGTGGAGACTGGCCGCTTTTCTTCCTGGACACCTGGTAGCCACCCCAGTCTGCAGTTCCCAGCCCTCCTTTTCGGTAGATTGACTACAAAACTGGGTCCAAAGTCCATAACTCCACCCCTCACTGCTTCCAATTCTTTTTTTTTTTTTAAGATTTATTTATTTATGCATACGAGAACTGGGGTACAGGTCAGATGTGTTGGGGGGCAAGACAGAGTGGGGAACAGAACAGGCAGATCTACTGAAATGCACCACTGAGGAGAGCAGCAGGCGATGCAGGAGAGGTCTGCTGTGCCATGAGGGTCCCCTCTCTGGCCGGGGGCAGGGATCTAACTCATGCTGCAATGGCTACAGATGCTTCATAGTGCTTAATCCCTTGTGCCACCAGGGAGGCCTCTCCCAAGAGACTTTGCCCTAGCTCCCCATTCAAAAGATGAATTCTAGTTCCCTCCAATGTGGGTTCACCTGGGTCAACAGAAGATGGCAGAAGCGGCCTTACCCTAGTTCTGATCAGGCCTCAGAAGCCCTGAAGCTTCTCTGTTCTCCCCTCTCTGCCCTTCACCCTCTCCCCGTCCTTCCTCACTCTCCCATCCCTCTGCAGGATCCGAATGAAGTGGCGGCAAACTATGCGAGGAGACAGTTGTCTTAGCCAGTTCTTAGGCAACACAGCTCCACTCTCACTCTAAGTCACAAACATGGTCTTCACACAAATCGAAACTGCCCAGTCAATGTCCTCCTGGGTGCTCTGACCTTGATTTAGAGTTAGATCTTCCCCCCTCACCTGGCACAGGTCTGCTTCTGGCCGGAGGCCCTGCAGTGGGGAGGGAGGGAGGAAGCTGTTTCTCCACTTCCTCCCTTCCGCCCTCCCCCCTCCTCCCACACACAGCTGGAGCCTGGTCTGGGTGGTGATGGGGGTGGGAGGATGGAAAGAGTCTCAAGGAGTGCCACAATCCCGGCTGGCTGCCAGCTCTCTAGCCAGGCCCCCTTGCTGACTGAGAGGCTGGTCCAGTGCTGTCCAATAAAACACAATGTAATATATATATAAAAAAAAAAAAATGAATGAAAGCAGGGCCTTGAAAACATACGTGGAGACAAATGTGTGCAGCAGCATTCTTCACAACAGCCAAGATGTGGAGGCATCACACATGTCCAAGTGATGAATGGACAACAACAACAAAAATCCATTAATGCGATGGAATAGCACTCAGCCTTGTAAAGGGATGAAACTCAGACACCTGCTCCAACATGGACAGTGTGCTAAGGAAGAGGTTCAGAAGGGCTCATCACACATACACCTAGAGGAGTCACGCTCATGGAGAGAGAAAGAAGGGCAGCTCTGGAGTGTGGAAGAAAGAAAGATGGGGCAGGGAAAGTTTAATTGGATGCAGAGTTTCCATTCGGGATGATGAGACATTCTGCAAGTGGAGGGTGGCGGTTGCCCAGCAACGCCAATGGACTTAATGCCACTGAGCTGTAGTTAAAGATGGTGAGCCTGGCACATTGGCTGTTGTGTACTTTACCAAAATAAAACAATATAATCTGAGCCACAGTGGCCAGCACACATGTGACTTAAAATTTTCTAGCAGACACACTTTTAAAAGCAAAATAAAAACCCAGAAAGAATTAACTTGAAGAAATTATTGAGTCCAGTCAAAAACATCATCATTTCAACACATCACCCACAGAACGTGTCCAAGGAGTTCTTTCACTTATTTCATATGAACAAAAAAATCCAGAGTGTATTTTCTTCTTATGGCACAGTTGAGGTCAAGTGCCCGACAGCTGATGGGCTGGTGGCTGCTGTGAAAACCAGTGAGGGTCTAGGACAAGCCTTTCATTGCATGGACAGTGTGCGCTGTTCGATGCATGGTGTAGCACCAGCGGGCCACAGAGCAGGTTCTCAATGATTCCAGGAGATGGTCAAGGAGGAGACCTGGAGCCCTCGGTGGCTTTTTCAAGCTCTTATTGTTCTTTATATCCGAGGTGACCAGATACACAGCAGGCAGGGGAGGCCGGGGGTGAGGGGTGGGCAGGAGGGTGGCAGAGAATCTTACTCTCTCTGGGCTCTCTAGCAGCTCCTCCTCCCTCCCCCTCCCCTCCTCTTCTCCTCCCCCTCCCCTCCCCTTCTCCTCTCTCTCTTCTCCCCTTCTCCTCCCCCTCCCCTCCCCTTTGCCTTCCCCCTCCTCTTCCTCCTATTCCTCCTCCCCATCATCACACCAGTGGTGGGAAGGCAGAAACCCTGATCATTTTAATTTACTCTACACATGGCATTTTTAATTTTGATGGCCAGGTTGCATTGCATAGGTGTTCAACCATTGAATACCACCAGCGACGTATGGGGGTGTGTTCTCCATACCCTCATAGGTTAACTGTCAGTTTCATTGCTAAAGGTTCAGCTCAGGGTGGATTTAACACAGGTCACCTGTTAGGAGTGATGCTGAGGATCTTACAATATGTGAAAAGCTGTTGCATATCCTTCTCTGTGATCCACTGTTCACCTCCTCTGGGGGCTGTGTTCATATCTCTCTACACACCTCTCCATGCTCCCCCAGACAGTTACCCACCCAGAACCTGGAACTGACTGGGAGCTCTCGAGGCTAGACATTTCAGGATTACCTGGTGGCAACACAGTTTCCAGCTGGAAGAAATCTGTGCGTGCTGGGAAGCAGGTTGTCTTTAAGGGCACGCCGCCCTCTGCTGGCCGCACCGTTCCTTTTCCCCAATCTGGCCGCGGGGCTGTTATGGGCGGGGGCATGGTGTCTGGATTTGATCTCATTTCCACCCTTTCTTCCTGCTATGTGACTTCCAGGAGACAACTTCACCTCTCTGAGATGTCCATCTCCTCATCTGTAAAATAGAGATAATAACCATCGCCCTCCCTCACAAAGTTACTGGAGGGAAAATCAGGGCTAGGACATGAAGGTGGCTGTAGGGTCAGAGAAATTGTCAGGCTTTTCTGCCCTCATGCCATTGGTGTCGATGATGGACACCTGCGGTCCTGCACGCACGCCTACCTCAAGTAGGGTGTGGGCATGTGCTAGTGGGCGCACCTGGGCTGAGACACCGGGCATATAAGGGCGGCATCACGAGGACGCCAGTAGGGAGAGAGAACGGCAGAAGCAGCAGCAGTAGAAGCAGAGACAAGAGGCTAGAGAACCCAGAGAGTGAAGATGCACTGGCGGCTGGGAGGCCTGCAGCCTACTGCCCCCCCCACCCCCAAGCCCCGGTCTCCCTGCCTGCCATGTACCTGGTTGCCTCTGATATAATGTAATAAAAGGACTCCTCCATTACCCGTCTGCTCAGAATCATTGAGAACCTGCTCCGTGCCCTGTGCTGGCGCTATAGTGGCACAAAACAGGTGCTAAATAAATGGCACTTGGGTGCTTACTGTTGGGGTTCTTTGGTGGCTGGAATTCTTGGGCTGGGGCTAGAAGGAGGTGGCAGGTGCAGCTGGCACTTCCTGGGCTCCCTTCTGCCAGGCAGGCTTCCAGGCCTCGACTTCCTTTTTGTGGAATGGCCAGGCTACTTCACAGAGGGGGTTCAGACATCCAGCGATGCTGGCACCCTCACAACTGTAAGCCCCCGTGCCTCACCTGGGGACAGCCCCAGCCCTTACACCACGCGTGTCGAGTAAATCCAGGCTGAACACATGAGGCACCTGCACTCTCCTAGTCCAGCCTCACCCTCTCGGACCCTGACAGGGCTCCTCGGGGACAGCCTTGCTCCCCATGGAGCCCTGGGGGCATCTTAGGATGGGCTCACCTGAGCCGGCTGGCCTCCCTGCCACAGGGCCTGTCCTCGCCTGTGACAGTCAGCCCTGCCTCTGCTCTCAGATCTCCCGAGGCTCCCCACTGCTTGCCATGCAGGTTCAGGTTCCCTACCTGGCATTCCCCGCTGTTCGATCTGCTCCCCTGGACTGCATGACAAGAACCCATGAAAACTCAGCCCTTCCAGACTGAAGTAAATTCCTCTTTACCACCCATCCCTCTAGCATCCATTCGTCCAACAATTTATAGTAATCACTGCTATCTATCACCTACTTGATGAAGACATTAATCTAGGCACTGGAGTACGAGACAGCAGTGTAACGATGAAAGCCAAAATGTCTTAGTTTTTCAAGCGTTGTCAAGTACACCCCCACCCCCAACCGCCCCCCTCCCCGGACCCTGCCAACCCCGCAGGACGCCTCCTGGAGCCTCTGAGCTGAGCTCCTCCAGCTTGACTTCGGCTCCGCCTTGGTCATGTCCCTCAGCCGCAGATAATTTATGTCAGTGGCGATGGTCCCTATTTTGAGAGAGGTATTTCAGGATTAATTAGATTAGGTGTAAAAGGGCCTGCAAGTAGTAGGTACTAACTTGAGAGGTGACCAGCTGCAAGGAGCAGCTGACTTCAGGGCCGGCTCCCAGGTTCCAGAAGGAGCCGGGTTTTCTCTCTTTGTCCACTAGAGGGCACCAGGAATCTGAACGTGCTGCCTGGCGCTCTTCACATAGGCTCTTAGGAGGGTAAGAGTGAGGGTTTCAGCTCAAGACCAGGACACTGCAGGTTCTCTCTGTCCCTGCACCTGCTTGTCAGCGAGGGTCGGGGAGCAGCGGGCATCCAGTCCGTGAGGGCTCGGGTATTTCCAATTGGTCATCATGCCCAAAGCCGCACTCCAGCCCACAACCCAGGACTGGGAGGGCAAAAAGCCTTGGACTCTGGAGCTGGCTCTTGGCAATTTTCTGCTCGTGTCGTATTGGGCAAGTGATTTGACCTCTCTGAGCCTTGATTTCCTCTTCTATAAACTTGGCACAACAGGAAAAAGGCCCTTTATGCGGAGGGATACAGATTGCGATGCTTCCCCTCAAGTAAACGGATGCTACATCGTAATGAGCTGTTTCCCTGCTGATGGGAAATGTGAAGCACTCATTAATCCAGGTGTTCTACTGAGTGCCTTACCACGAGCCAATCCCTGTTCTGCCTTATGAGATTGGCAGAAATGAAACTAGCAGATTGATTGTGGGTGGGGTGGGGCTCAGGGTGGTAGATTCACTCTGATTCAGCACCCCGGAGTCTCCAAAGCCCCTGTAATACCTGTGCATTGCCTTACAACAGAAGAGGAAGAAAGGAGGGGCTCCGGATGTTTTGGTGTCATCTCTCCCTGGCTCTGTAGGTGCGGTGCAGGCAGAACCATCAGGCTGGCTGGTTCCCTCTGAATTCTCCATCCTGGCACTTGCCAGGCATATACTGTCCTCTGCAGGCACGTGGTTAATGATCAAGGATGACTTGTGCCAAGCTTACAAATGAGGGACTGAGGTTCAGAGAGGTGGTGTGACTTCTCCGAAGTGAACCAGCTAGGGGGAGCCAGGGCTGGGATCCTGGGGAAGCTCGTTCTGCTCAGGGTCAGTCTCAGCTCCCTACACCCCCACCCCCATTCACCAAAACCAGCTGACTTTACAAATACATATTCATGGAGGACAGGCTAAGCCACAACCTTAAATGGTGTTAGAATGTTCCCCATTTTACAGACGGGAAAACTGAGGCGCATCAGTGCACTCACTCACCAGGGCCCAAAGCCAGTAAACCAGAGCTTGTCCAAGTCCCTGAAATGCTTGCCGGTGACCTCTGCAGGCGGCCGCCCTGAGGGGCTGCTGGCTGTGAGTCCTGTCTTCTCTACCCCTGGGCCGTTCCTCTTTTGAGCAGTCCTGGACAACCTGGCCCAGGCTGGGCACCCTTGGTTCAGGGCTTTGGCAGGGCAGGGGGAGGAGGGACTTGTCCGGCAGATGAGGCCCTTCTTGTGGCCCCATTTGGAAGTTAGTGGGTGGCCCCCGGTCACCAGTGCAAGGTCATCTCTGCCCTTTGAGCCTGTAGCTACCAGTCCACACCCCACCCAGTTCTGTACACACCTGCCTGCTGAGGTCGGTGCTTTGAAGGTGCAGGGACGAGGTGAAAATTGCACTTTGGCCCCTTTATCTGTACCCCCTCCCCACTCTTAGATGTGTGCCCAGACTGTGTGCTCTGTGTGCACCGCGTTTAAACGTGTGTTCGTGAACACGCCTGTGGGTGCCGGCAGTTCTGTGCTGAGTGCACTGGGCTCTCTCTGGGGCGCTGGTACTGTGGTATTGGCTCCCGGCGGCAACCGAAGAGGATTCTGAACTCACCTCGTCCCTCAGACACACCAGTTCCCCAGCTCCCTAGGGATCAGGCGGAGGAAAACCCCACGCTGGAGAGGCCTGGCGAGGCACAGTCTCACCGTGAGCCCCACCTCCTGAATGTGACCCTCAACCCAGAGGGGGCTCAAAACCCCAAGCTTTCTCCTGAGGAGCAGAGCGTTTGAACTCCACATCTGGCACCCCAACTTTTAAGGCCTGCACTTGAAGTTCCTTTGTTGTCTCCTTGGAAGGGGCTGGGAGGTGTCTGGGCAAACAGCAGACAGGACGTGTGGGCCCGGGGCGGGGGTCCTCCCTAACCCTTATCTGCCCTGATCGGCATCCAAGGCCGTGGTCAGGCCCTTTCTCTCTCCCTTAAGCCTTGCCTGGCTCCCCCTGTTCAGGGCCCTGCGATGGACACCCAGCAAGAAAGCTTCAATATAGGATATTTGAGAGAATGGGGGCCACACTATCAGCCTTTCTTTTTTCTAATGTAAGCATTTAAAGCTCAAAATTCCCTCTAAACCCTGCCTTAAATGCATCCCACGTGTGATGTACTGTATTTTTCATTTTCACTTAGTTGAAATATTTTCTAATTTTCTTCATGATTTCTTCTTGCGTGCATGGGTTCTTTATGTGTGGGCTAATTTTAAAACATCTGGGGTTTTCTTAGATATCATCTTGCTATTGTTATCTAATCCCATCTCACTGTGATCAGTGCACAGACTCTCTTAGATTTCCATATTTTGAAATAGTGTGAGGCTGGACTGAAGGCACAGTGTAAGTCTACCCCGGCCCGGTGCCCAGCTCAGCTGAGAGGCAGTCACAGCATGGAGGGACAGCTGAATGTCAGTTCGATCAAGGCGGCTGCTGGTATCATTCACACATGGTGTGAGTTTTTTTTTTTTAAAGATTTATTTATTTATGCATACAAGAGCTGGGGTACAGGCCAGATTCCAGGGCAGTGAGAGGATTCATAAGAGACAAGCACTGGGGTACAGGCCAGAGGTATGAGGGTGTGAGAGGATTTACCAGAGACAGAACAGGGAGCAGAACAGGCAGACTGACTGAAACACACTGCTGAGGGGAGCAGCGGGCAAGGCAGGAGAGGTCCGCTGTGCCATGTGGGTCTCCTTCCTGGCCGGGGGCAGGGATCGAACTTGTGCTGCAGTGACTGCAGTTTGCTTCATAGTGCGTTGCTTAACCCACTGTGCCACCAGGGAGGCCCCATGGTGTGAGTTTTTGATTAGTTGTCTAGCAGTTACTGAGAAGAGGCATTAAAATCCCCAAACACTCATCCTTGCCTCGCCTTATTTATAGAAACACTGTCCACAGTAACCAAAGGATGGCAGCAACCCAAGTGCCCGCCTCTGGGTAAATGCTTGTGATCTACACGAGCAGGAGAACATCACCTAGCCTTGAAAATTAAGCAAGTTCTGGCGCCTGCTACAGCATGGATGAGCCTTGAGGACATTGTGTCAAGTGAAAGAAGCCGGTCCCCAAAAGACAAATACTGCGTGACTGCACGTATGCGATGAGGAGTCTAGAGAAGTGACACTCATAGAGATGGCCGAGAGGGTGGTCATGGCCACGGGCTGAGGAGCGGGGAAATGCAGAGGTGTCTCGTGGGTCGTTTCTGTTTTACAAGATGAAAAAGTCTTGGAAATTGGTTACAGTGCGAATGCATCTTCACGCTACTAAACCTTACGCTTAAAATGGTAAATTTTATGTTATGTATATTTTACCACAACTAAAAATCTTTATATATTTTTGAAATTTTTGATTGTTATCATCCCCTCAGTTCTGTCAACTCTTGCTCTGTGTGGTTACATACATCTGAAGGGGTGTGAACCTCTGTAGCCTACACCGCATTGTAAACCAATGGTTACCTTGGTTACCAATGTAACCACAATAAAAAAGTTTTGCTCTATGTACGTTGAAGCTTTGTCACTAGGCACATATATAATTTCCTGCTAAATTGACCTACACTGATTATAAAGACAGTGTTATTCTCATCTATAGATCTGACTGGAATCCCCTAGTTAAAGTCATTCAATGTGGTGATTGAAAACAACAGCTTAAAAGTGAGAGTCCTTTACTCCAACTCTATGCGAGGGGCCTCGATGGGTTACTGAATGGCTCTGAGCCGCCTCAAAGGAGTTTTCTCCTCTGGAGCTTTATATTTCTACCTATGTTCTAGGATTTTCAGAAAAATGAAGCATAAAACAGTACCCAGCACAGCACACAGTAAGTACACAGTAAGCACTTAATGGCCTTATTTGTTACTATCATCTTGTTATCATATGTGTAAAGATGGTGGGGAAATCTTTGAGATAATGGAAGTCAAGTTATAAAAGACATTTTTGAGGTAAACCAGGCTATCCTGATCAAAGAACTTCAGCATTACCCTCGAGTATCTCTTGAGCTATAGTAGATGGAAAAGACAACCAATTATTTCTGGGGTGCCTAGGGAAGATCAGAACCCAAGAGCAAACCAGAGGCAGTGATCGAATTGACAGAAGAACTCCCCACAATCAGAGTTTTGAGTATATAGATTTGGGGAACGGGATAGGCTCTCCATCCCAGGAGGTTTGCAGAGTGCTTGGAGAGAGAGTTGGTGGAGTGGAGGAAATGACTTCTGATGGCTTTACTCTGACCTCAGTGTTTCTCTTAGGGTAGGGTCCCCAGATTCCTTTCCAACTTTGGCCACATAGGTAGCAAGAGACCAAATCAGGATTATGGATAACATCTTCCCTTCTCCCCTGGCTGGCCTCTCTGCTCCCATTTCTGCCAACACAGCCAAGTCTGCACCCACTACCACTGGACCTTTGCACATGCTGTATCTTCTCCAAGGAGGTACATGCAGGTTTTGTGGATATAAAACTTTCTTCTTAGAGGAAAAACAATACAGAATCAAATAAGAAAATGAAAATAAAACTTATCAGGTTTTATAAACAATTAATATAACCTTGGTTATAGCATGTCATTTTCAGGTATAAAAGTTTATAATCAATATCTGTGTACACTATAACATGCTTGCCACCCAAAGTCTAGTGTCTATCCCTCAGCATACAACTGACCCCTTTCACCAATTTTACCCACCCAACTTCTGCCCTTCCCTCTTAATAATCATTATTCTTTTAGTTTAGGTTTTTTGTTTACAACATTAAAAAACCTGATAAACACTATACAATAGCTGAAAAATAACATAATATTTACAGTAATACCTTGATGTGACTTTCTGATACTTTTCTCCCTACATTCTGGTTGTACACTTTTAAGATAACCTCTTTATGATAGAACATCTATTTTATAATATTTTCTTTAGAGCGAATGAGAAGATATTTAGTCTTTAGCACTGTTCACACAGTTGTTTTTTTTTTAATTGATGAATTAGGAACATTTCTTTTGACTTCACAGCTCATTATTGGTAGTCAAAAAAATTTTAGGGCTGTTGTCATATTTGGAAAAGACTATCAAGTTTCTTTTTTAAAAAAGACTTATTTATTTATACATACAAGAACTGGGGTACAGGCCAGAGGTATG
The DNA here is from genome assembly GCA_019455555.1 of Galemys pyrenaicus. Lineage (NCBI taxonomy): Eukaryota > Metazoa > Chordata > Mammalia > Eulipotyphla > Talpidae > Galemys > Galemys pyrenaicus. The sequence goes on along the minus strand of JAGFMF010011599.1, from coordinate 358,131 downwards.
GGGGGTGAGAGGGTCCACCAGAAACAAAGTGGGGAGCAGAACAGACAGATTGACTGAAACTCACTACTGGGGGGAGCAGCGGGCAAGGCAGGAGAGGTCTGCTGCACCATATGGGTCACCTCCCCTGCCAGGGGCAGGGATCGAACTCGTGACGCAGTGGCTGCAGTTTGCTTCATAGTGTGTTGCTTAACCCACTGCGCCACCAGGGAGGCCCCTGACTCTGTCAAGTTTCTTAAGAGCACAAAGATTTCAGGACTTCTCATGTTTCCTTGATTACTAATCTTCATGGTTCTTTGAATGGATGCTGCCTGCCACCTGCCTCATTGCCAATGGCATCTTTGTAATGGTGCATTTGAGTTTTGTTATTTTTACCAATGTCAGTGTTTCGTGACAACTTCCCCTTGGCTAGATCCCCAAAAATGCCATGGGCCCTCCAGGGGTACCCAAGATGAGGGGCATGTGACCTAAGGGGAAGTCAGAGAGGACAGAGACCGCATTCTTCATCGGTTGCAGTTTTTCAAGCAGCTCACTCGACAACAGCATGTGATCCCATGTACGCGCTGCCGGGGCCCCTCCCAGGTCACTGGAAGGTGCTGGCAAATGAGGGGCTCTACAGCTTAAGCTTTGGGAGTTTCACAGTAAAGAGTTAATAATCTCTTTCTGCCTCTGCCCAGGAAGAAATCCCTGCCATGCCCATCCCTGATTATGGTTACAGGTCCTCACCTGGTTTAGCTCCACTCGAGCGTCACTTCTTCCAGGAGCCAACAGACGGGTCGGCGCCCCTGCTCTCTCCTGTGGCTGCCCCCTGGGCTGGAGGCCACGCCTGCCCAGCTCAGCCAGTGTCTTCAGTCAGCTGCCTGGTACATTGGAGAACCAGTTTCTGAAGGCTGGCGGGACCAGCCAGGCTCACCTAAATTGCAGAGGTGGGAAGCAACTTAAAAGGAAGGAAAGAGGGAGGATGAGGGAGGGTGAATGGACTCCAGCTTCCCAGGTGGGCTGCAGGCCTCACCCACAGAGGTTCATTTCTCACAGGCCCCGTGAGCCCTCACCTGCCTGCTTCCCTTCCTCCCTCCTGGCGGGCTGACCGAAGCCTGAGCCCGGCAGCAGAGATCTCCCTCCCCGGCACTGTGGCAAAGGTGGACAGGGTGTGAAATTTGGTTTGACTCTCCAGGCCACTTGTCAGCAGCCATGTAGCTTGGGCAGTTGGTATCACCTCTGTGCCTCGATGTCCCCATCTGCAAATGGGTCTAATCACCACGCCTGCCCCGAGGTTAGAGGACTGGGTCAGGTTAGAGGAAATCTCTGGCCCGGGAGGTGGTGGTTGGTGGCCCCATTGCCTTTGAAAAGTGGGGCCTACATGGAAGCCTCCCGCCCCTCGACAGGCTGAGCCTGGCTCAAGCCCCACTCACCCAGTCCCCAGCGTCCCCCCCCCAAGGTTTCCGTTGGTCCCTGTTTGCTGATGGTGACCAGATGGCCAGCCTACTTGCATGGTGACGTGCCTCTGGACAGTGCGTGCTTGCCACTTGCACTGGGCGGGCCGGGCAGGCTTCACATCTGGGGAGGGGTGAGTCAGCTCCACACCACAGAGGTCAGGAAGCAGCTGCCCTGGGACTGGGACTTCCTGTCAGTGGGGCCAGTCCTTCCTCACCATGTGCCCCCAGCACAGGGCCTGGCCCAGGGTCACACCTGGTAGGAGCTGCTTGGGGTTTTAGGCAGATGCCAAGACACTGGCCTCAAAGCCATCAGCCCTGGCTCAGCACAGTGGCAGCGGGTAACACAGAGGGCATCTGCTATGTGCCAGCACCATGCTCAGCTCCATACCCACTGCTCTTTTTCCCAGCAGCCCTGTAAAATAGTACACCTATCACCATTTCCCCGAAGTGGACCCTGACGTCAATCAGGCCACCTGCACCTGAGAGGTGATGCCTGGAAGGGACGTTCCCAGGGCATCTGACCCCATGCACTGCTCTTCCTAATAGCCCAGATGCCTAGAATTTCTGCCTCAGAAATTCTTTTCGGGTAAGGAAGCCTCCTTTGTAACACTTTGGCAAATGACTCTATAATCCACATTTAAAACAATGCTATTTTCTACCCAGAGGTAAAAATTCACCAGCGGTGAATTCTTCAAGGGAAGGAATGAGGTTTTTTCATCTCAAGTCCTGACTGCTGATCACAGGGCCTGGCAAGGATGTTTGCTAAATGACTTTGTGAACGCATGAGTAACTGAAAGCAGCCACCTCCCCGATCAATGGCATGTCCCTGTAGAATCATAGGTCATTTGGGCAAGACAAGGCCAGCTAACCCAGAGGTCACAGGCTGAAAACATGGCACCATATGTTTAATCCACACCATATCTTTCAATATTTCTTATTCCGCTAAATACGAAACTCTCAAAAATTGAAAATATCCTTAGCAAAGGCAATAAGTGACCAGAAATAAGCATGACTATGACATTTTTACAAGGGCTTAACCTCAAGCATCCTTGCGTTTTCCTACTGTAGGTGGGGGTGTGAGCTCTCCCCAAAAGGAGAGACACAGTATGAACAGAGACCCCAGCGCCACTCAGAGTACAATAGCAACATGAAAACCGCCTTCATGTCTCCATGCTTCTCTCTCAGATGTTTCACTTTTGAAATTGGAAGTCTATTTTAGCTGATATAATTATAGCAGATTCTGCCTTTTTTAACTGTCTTTTGCTTGTAGAAATGCCTTTCAGTTATTAAGTCTTTATCTGTGCTTGTCTTTGTGGGTAGGATTGGTTTCCTGTAAATAATTGAAGGTCTGGCTTTGTTTTGAAATCCATGTAGCCATGTTTAACTGAGAAATTTAAACTGTTTACATTTAGGTGACTCTCCAGATGGAAGTCCTCATTGCCATTTTGTTACTTTTTGGTATTTATCTTTTTATTTTTTGACATGTTTGTATGTTTTGTTTAGGTTCTATTTCCCTTATCTTATATGTTACTTGTATTGAAATTTGTTTGAAGGTTCTGCTGAGGTTAGTATGTGATGAACTATTTGTGTAGCTCATTCGAGGATCTGGTATCAGATTCATTCTGTTGGGCCACGTTGTTTCTCTGTTCGCCACAACTTAGGTGTCTTTTGCCTCTATATTTGTTATTCTGTTACTTTATAATAACCCTTTTAGCGTGTCTTTCATGTACAATTTTGTGTTGATACATCTTCAGTTTTTTTTTTAAAGATTTATTTATTTATGCATTCAAGAGCTGGATACAGGCCAGAGGTGTGGGCGGTGAGAATATCCACCAGAGACAAAGTGGGGAGTAGAACAGGCAGAGATTGACTGAAACACACTGCTGAGGGGAGCAGCAGGCAAGGCAGGAGAGGTCTGCCATGCCATGTGGGTCCCCTCCCTGGCTGGCGGCAGGGATCAAACTTGTGCTGCAGTGGCTGCTGTTTGCTTCATAGTGCGTTGCTTAACCCACTGCGCCACCAGGGAGGCCCCCATCTTCAGTTTTTACTTTTCAGTGAAGATTATTATCTGTCCTTCTGTCCTGAATGTTAAAATCTTGCTGGGTAAAGAATTCTAGACAGGAAATATTTTTCATGGAGTAGGTAAACATCTCCTGCCATTCCCTTCCTGCCTGTAGGGTTTCTGCTGAAAAGTCCATGTACTGTCTAGTTGATGTTCCCTTATAGGTTACCTTATTTTTCACTTGATGTTTTTAATAGACTGTCTTTTTCATTGGCTTTCACCAATTTTACTATAATATTTCTTGGAGTGTGTCCATATTAATTTGTTTGAAACTCTTTGGGCTTCTTGGATTAACGTCTGGCTTGCTTCTCGTGTTGAGATGGTTCTCAGCAATTATTTTTTTAAATAAGTTTTTTATGACTTTTTTTTCTCTTTTAACTCTGGGAATCACATTATATGGATATAATTTCTCCTTTGGTTATCCTTAAGAGCTTTTACACTGTCTAGTTTTTTTGATTCTTTTTTTCTCTTGGTTGTCCTATTTGTGTGTTTTCCTACCTTGTGCCTTTGGGCACACTGATTCTTTCCATTATGTGTGTGCACACTGTTGAAGCACTCATATTTTTAAAATTCAGTTATGTTAATTTTTAAATTTTATTGGTGCTAATTACAACAGTTTCATATTTTCTTGGTTTTTATTCTGTCCCTGTTTTACATTGTCTGCTGGTTTTTTGTGGGTTTTTTTTTTTTTGGTTTGTTTTTTGTTTTAATTTAGTAAGCCTTGTTATAACTGTTATCTTAACCTCCTCTTCAGTATATTCTGAAGTTTTGCTGTGTTTGAGACTTCTCTCAGGGCTTTTTTGCTCCAGTATTTATGATACATTCTTCTGCCTCTTCATTTTGTTTTTATGGGTTGTAATAAATTGTCAGACTTGTAACTTTGCCTCTGTTCAGGTGGCTAGAGAACTGATACCAGCAAGGGGTAGTCGGTAGAAAGAAACTGGGGCAGTAGGCGCCAAAGGCTCACCTCCAGTAAGCATCAGGTATTCAAGCTTGCTACAGTGTTGTGGGTGCCAGATTTGTGTGGTGGGGTCCATACTGTGTCCCTCCCCTTGGCCAACACCTTGGCCTAAATGTCCTATATCGTCTTGGGCCAACCTCAACCTCTAGGCTGGGTTTGAGCACTAGGTGCAATGCTGGGTGCAGATATAGTTGCAAAAGGACCACTAATTTGTTCTCTGCTTTTCCAGCACAGGACCTTACCTAGAGTAGTTGCACGTGTTGTAAAGATCCAGGTGCTTAAACTCTGGCTAATCCAAGTACTGAGCTGTTGTCTATATTTTGGCCTGCATAGAGGTAAGGCAGGTGTTTTCCATAGCTTTACTTCAGGTTGTAAGTAATAATCTCATCTGCAAGGAGACACAGTTGATCAGACCCGGTTCTCCCTGTGGTTTGGGCTTCATCTGTTTTATAGTAGGAGCTTCAGGCTCAACTCATAATTATCACTGTGTCCCTGCTCCCATAGTTCTCCAATAATACGCCCTCTGTCCTGAACACCAACTCTGTGTACCCCCTTATTTACTGTAGTGCCAGGTTTCCAAAGTCCCTGATGTGGGTGTGCCCCTGAGTCAACACCTCCGGGGGACTCCAATCAGCTACTACCCTCAACCTACTATGTTGTGCTGACCCTGTATTGCTCAAACACAGTCCCTAACCACAGTTTTTCATACCCCTTCCAACCAGACCGTTGATGCCAGTGTAGGCTGTAGCTGTCCATTTGTCTTTTGGGGTTGTTGACTTTGCTGCAAATTAGTTATGACTATGTGGAGGAGGCAAGCCTCGTGTCTTCATCCTCCCACCATCTTATCTGACTCCAGTATCTTTTTAACATTTGAATTATTTATCAGTTTTTCTTAGAAGATTTCGCAAAAACCCAGCTTTCTAGCTTGTGGCAGAGACTAGCTTTTTACTAAAACCGTATCCTTTTCATCAAGGCACACGGTCTCCCTTACAGTCAGCCGGGAGCACATGAGTATGCTGCAGGCAGTGGAAGGTGGGCCACAGTAATTGACTTCTTCCTGCCGGTCCCAACACCTCCACCCCATCCCTCCACACCCCCTCTCCTCTGTCTGCCAGCCAAAAGACCCTGGGGAGGGTTCCTAGCTCTAAAAGGGGGCAGAGTCACAAAACTAAAGGGGTGACACCCTCTATGGCTATGAGGGTCCCTCACTGGCTGCACTGGACTCTGGTGGGAGCAGAGAAAACATCTCTAGGTGTTCAGGCACTGAGCTTTGGACATTTGCTACAGCAGCCGCTCCTGAATAATACAGCTTATTTTGAAACATCAGAAATCTGACAGCTCTGGTTCGCTTTCCTGTATGGCAATGATGAGCTGCAATTGGGGGCCACTGCCCCATTCAGCCTCATAGGCACATTCTAGCTCAGTGGACCCATGACTTGTCTCCCTGTGTAGGGTCAGAGAAAAGTGATCAGGCTTTTCCGCCCTCTGCCATTGGTGTGATGATGGACACCTGAGGTGCTGCACACATGCCTAAGTGGGCATGCGCAAACAGGTGCCCCTGGGTTTAGACGTAGGGCATATAAGGGCGGCGTCACAAGGACACCAGAATGAGAGCAGTAGGGCAGAAGAGCAGGGGAGAGACAGACAGAGAGAAGCAGCAGCAAAGCAGCCGAGAGAGTGAGATGTACCTGCCAGCCTCCTGGCACCCCGGCACCCCTGCCTGCCATGTACCTGGTCGCCTCTGATATAATGGCGCAATAAAAGACTAAAAAAGGGGGTCTCCCTGGTAGCGCGGTGGTTTAAGCAATGCACTATGAAGCAAACTGCAGTCACCACAGCACAAGTTCAATCCCCGGCCAGGGAGGGGACCCACATGGCGCAGCAGACCTCTCCTGCCTTGCCCTCTGCAGTGTGTTTCAGTCAGTCTGCCTGTTCTGCTCCTGGCTCTGTCTCTGGTGAATCCTCTCACCTCCCTGGACTTTGCCCTGTGCCCCAGCTCTTGTGTGCATAAATAAATCTTTAGAAAAAAACAGACTGAAAAAGCCACGAAGGCTCCAGGACTCCTCCTTTACCCCGTCTGCCCAAATCATCGAGAACTTGCTCTGTGCCCTTCCTGGCACCACACCCTGGATCCTAGAGTTATTTGAGTTGGCAACTTCTAATCAATTATAACTTCTTCCTCTCAAACATATGGGGAAATTGAGGCACTTAGCAAGCCAGGGCCAGCTCAAGGTCACAGTGTAATGGGGATAGAGCTGAAATTTGGCCTGAAGCTTCCAACTCCTCCTTCAGGCCTTTTTCTCAGACTCTATCTTACTTGTGAGCAGAGAGGAGGTTTGAAACCAGAGCCCCACAGCTTGTGTGGGGCTAGCCTGGCTGTAGGGTAAATGGAAGTTATCAGGTTTTTCTACCCTCCCGCCATTAGCATTAGTGACACCTGCGGTCTTGCACGCATGCATGCCTGATGGCAGACGCCTGGAGTGGCAGACGCCTGCGTGGGGTGGGCATGCGTAGGTGGGTGCGCCTGGGCTAAGACACGGGGCATATAAGGGTGGTGTCACAGGGACGCCAGAGAGAAGTAACCAGAGAGCAGAGGCAGAAGATGAGAGCCCAGGGAGAATAAAGATTTGCTGGGGGCTAGGAACACCCCCACCCCCCCACCCCCTGCCTGCCACATACCTGGTCGCCTCTGATACAGAAAGATCAGTAAAGGCCTGAAAAGGCCACCATGGCTCCAGGACTCCTCCTTGACCTGTCTCTGCCAGAATCATGGAGAACCTGCCCCGTGGTCTCCTTCCCTGCACTGGCTCTTTTCCCACCACTACCTAAGTGGTAAGAAACCTGGGAAATGCGGCAGTTTCACCTCCCATCACCAGTGGCCCCGCTGGGGCTCAGGCTGCAGGCAGAGGCCGGCAGTGAGGGTGGGCTGTGGTGTCACCCAACTTTTCTGCCTGTAGGGTAAATGGAAAAGTGATCAGGCTTTTCCGCCCTCCTGCCATTGGCGTGGTGATGGACACCTGCGGTCCTGCACGCATGCCTGATGGTGGGCCCCTCAAGGAGGGCATGAGCATGCGCTAGTGGGCGCACCTGGGCTGAGACACGGGGCATATATGGGCGGCATCACGAGGACACCAGCAGAGAGGTGTCCTCTGCTGAGAGGAGAGAGAAGCAGAGAGGGAGAGAGAGAGAGACTAGAGAGCCCAGAGTGAAGATGTGTCGGGGGCCGGGAGGCCTGCCAGACTCCTGGCCTCCCGGCCCCCCTGCCTGCCACGTACCTGGTCACCTCTGATATAATGATGTAAGAAAAGCCTAAAAAAGCCACCGAGGGCTCCAGGACTCCTCCTTGACCCATCTGCTCAGGATCATAGAAAACCTGCTCTGTGGCCTTCCTGGCACTACATTGCCCCAGGGCTGTTTGGGGCTGCAGTGAGGAGGAGGGCCTGCACCGCCAGCTCCAGCTGTAGGCAGTTGAGAGGCCCAGGAAGGCCTGGCACCCCTCCAACCAGCCAGGTGGCCAGGTGTGAGCTATGAGCTGATTAGCGCGAAATGGTTCAATCAGCCACAGGATTGAAAGCAGTATTAACGATGGGGGGGGAGGGGCCCAGGGAACCCAGAAAGAGGATATAAGGCAGGGCAGGCCTCAGATTGGGCCCACGCTCTGACACTCTGCTCCTGGCTTCTGAATCCAGATGGGAAAGGGAATGAAAGAGGGGAGGGGGGTAGGAAATGAAAAGGGGAATGGTGGGGAATGACTTCCCTGATGCCTAACTTGTTTAGCATTGCCCACCAGGGGAAACAAGACTGCTCCCCAGTGGGCTAGAACTGTGTGCTGGAACCAAAGCCTCACCCAACCCCTTCTCTCCTTCTTAGGGAAGGTCCATATCCTTATTGCCAAAGTTTCACTGGCAAAAAGTAGAGACCAATTTTCCTTCTGTAGGGTAAAGGTTGATCAGGTCTTTTCACCCTCCCACCACTGTGATGATGGACACCTGCGGGGCTGCGAGCATTCCAGGGTGGGCATGCGCAGTGGGCGCACCTGAGTTGGGACACGGGCGTCATGAGGACTCCAGGAACGACCAACAGCGAGAGCACCGACAAGCAGCAGCAGTAGAAAGCAGCCGAGAGGGTAAGATGCGCTGGGGGCTGGGAGGCCTGCCAGCCTCCTGGCCCCCCAGCACCCCATGCCTGCCATGTACCTGATGCCACCTCTACTAATAAAAGCATGAAAAGCCACTGAGGACTCCAAGACTCCCTTTCCTTGACCCGTCTTCCCAGAACCATCCCGAACCCTGCTCCTGTGCCTCCTTTCCTGCCGCTACAATTGGCGTTAGTCGGCAGGATGGTTCGATGCAGACGGGTGCAGAGCCCCAAGAAGACCGCAGGAGGGACTGAGAGGTGGCAGGCCACAAACATGTAACTTGGTGGAGCAATGTCAGCACAGGAGGTGGCTGAAGACCAGGACGCTGCGGGAATAGCCAGAGAAGCTGCAGGAGCGCAGGAGGTAGACAAGGTCCAGGAGCTGCAGGACAGGACCTCGAGAGGAGGAGGAGATGCCTGTGAGGACCAGCCCATGACCCCTGAGGCAGCAGACCGAAAGAGGACCACGATTCAGAGCTCGCCCACTGCTGACGCAAGGGAAGGACTAATGGACTAATGGAATGACAATCCTGTCAGAAGGCAGGTTGTGTTTGTGGGACCCTGGGGGTGGATGATTGTTTGTACACCCCAGGAGATGGAATAGAGGCATGGCCAGCCAGTAAACCTTGGTGGCCAAAAGCAGCCTGGGCGTAGACAAGCCCAAGAGTGGCAGAGGCAGGAAGCCCTCTGCAGCCAGGCAGAGGAGAGGTTGGCAAAAGCTGACACTAAGTTGGGGAAACCCAAAGTGACTGGTAAGCAGCCTGTTTGTTAAAGGCTGATGAGTTTCTTAAAATCACCTGTAGGTGATGCCCCACTTGTTAAGTGAGGGTGAGGAGCTGAGGAACTGTCCTTGGGGGACGGGAAGGGAACGTGGCTTGTGGTGGAGCTGAAGAAGGGGACCCAAGAGAGGCCACATGTGGAGCTTGTATCCACGATCCCTGACCCATGTGTGTATGCACAGGGTTGGCCTGAGTGCAGGGGCTGCATGTCACATGTGGCTATGAAAGCCGAGTGTTGGAGTGACAGCAGAGAGTACCCTGGGAATTGGGTGATTACCCCCTGAGTATAGAATCGCCAATCCTGAGAGTGAGAGCACCCTGGGGGTGGGTGCGGTGTGTGGCTTGTGGCTGAGACCACAGCCAGAGAAAGCCAGGAAGCCTGATGACTCCTGGCGTGAGAGAGCAGATGCCGTGAGACTCCTGGCGTGAGACGGCAGATGCCGTGAGTGGTTCCCGCCTCGCATAATCGGTGCCTTTGGCAGCAGATATGGTGGATCATATCTGCTGGCGCCAATAATCTTGTCTTTTGCCCCTAGGTTGGTGCCCTGCCTAGGCGTATTTGTGTCTATTTGTATATTGTATTTGCTGCATTGCTTTATTGATGTGTAATTTGTAGGTGGAAAAACCTGAGGGGGTGGACTGTAGGGTAAAGGTTGATCAGGTCTTTCCACCCTCCCACCACTGTAATGATGGACACCTGCGGGGCTGCGAGCATTCCAGGGTGGGCATGCGCAAGTGGGCGCACCTGTGTTGGATACGGGCATAAATGGGCGGCGTCATGAGGACGCCAGAACTGTGAGGACCGCCTGACCAACAGAACCGACAGGACGAAGGAACAGCAGCAGAGAGAGAAGAAAGCAGCCGAGAGGGTGAGATGCGCTGGGGGCTGGGGAGGTCTGCCAGCCTCCCGGCCCCCTGGCACCCCTGCCTGCCATGTACCTGGCCACCTCTACTAATAAAAGCATGAAAAGCCACCGAGGGCTCCAAGACTCCCTTTCCTTGACCCGTCTGCCCAGAACCATCCCGAACCCTGCTCCTGTGCCACCCTTCTGCCGCTACACCTTCCTAGATAGTCAAATCTTAAAGGAAATGAATTTGCAAAATCCTGAAGGAGGCTGAGTGCCAGGAATGGGGTGTGTCTATCTGGGAGGATGACCAGGGAGCTCTGAAGTGTGGAGAGGCAGGTACCACCCATGTGGCTGTGCTGGGAGCTTCTCCTCCACTATCGCTCTGATGCCTTAAGACACCTGTGGAACATGCACCTACTAGAGCATTCGGGGAAAACCCATCCCAAGTGAGCGCCTCCCCACGTTCCCGACACTTTTCTGCCAGTGTCGCATAATCTCTGAAAACCTCCGTGGGGACTCAGGTAGCTGAGAGGACACCAGCCCTTCTTTGCCTCCTCTCTTTCATCAGCCCAAACCAGACCACTGCCTGGAGCCCGCAGCAGCTCGGCCCCTCGTTTCTCCGCGCCTCCTGTCCCACTCCCACACCACAAGCTGAAAAGGCTGAGCGACCCGAATTTGTGAAACCTTCCACCCCAGTCACCACCACCAGCCCTGTGTTGAAAGGAACGGGAGAAATTCCTAAATTGAGGGTTTGGGAGAGTGTACCCCCTCAGCCTCCCATGGTTGTTCAGCCTGTTGGCACAGAAGGGCCCCGCCAGAAAACTCCAAGAACCCGAACCCCAGGTGTAGCGGCAGGATGGGGTGGCACAGGAGCAAGGTTCAGGATGGTTCTGGGCAGACGGGTCAGGGAAGGAGAGTCTTGGAGCCCTCGGTGGCTTTTCATACTTTATTTAGTAGAGGTGGCCAGGGACATGGCAGGCAGGGGTGCCAGGGGACCGGGAAGCTGGCAGGCTGCCCAGCCCCCAGCGCATCTCACCCTCTCGACTGCTTTCTTCTCTCTCTGCTGCTCATCAGTACTGTCGGTTGGTCCTCGCAGTTCTATTGGTCCTCAAAGTCCTGGCGTCCTCATGACGCCGCCCATTTATGCCCGTATCCAACTCAGGTGCGCCCACTTGCGCATGCCCACCCTGGAATGCTCGCAGCCCCGCAGGTGTCCATCATCAGTGGTGGGAGGGTGGAAAGACCTGATCAACCTTTACCCTACACCGGGGCCTTGGCCACTAGTGTTCTGAGTGCTCCTCGAGAAGTGACTGTTACACCAGATACTCCTTAAACAGCAGGGAGGTCAGACTGGGCCACAATCTCTACAATTCTGAGTCCAAACCTCATCGTTTATTTAGTACCAAAACCCATTTGAAGGCAAAACTGACCCTGAACAAATGATGACTATCACATGCTATTTCCTACAGAAACATTAATGCGCTTTACTATGGGGTGCTAATCCAGTGCCTTATCTAAATATGGCCTGTTCTTTCTAAAACCCCAAATTCTCCAAACCCCAAAACGCATCAAGGCCCTGAAGCATCAGGGACTGTGGCCAGTAGACATTCTAAGTGCCTTCTGTGTGCTGATATTTATCCTGACAATAACCCTAAAGCACCTTATAGATGGAGAAACGGCAGAGGGCGTGAAGTGACTTTCTGCACAGCTCGTGAGTATTGGATCTGGTACCCCTCCCCCTCGGTCGCCACCACACTGCTGCAGGGTGTGGGGATGGGTCTTGGTAGACAACCACAGGGAATCATCATTTTAAGCTGCGTGTGCAGCAAGTATACATGCCAGGAGGGGTGCCAGGGGAATCCTGAGGTCGCAGATGTTCTGCGGGGGTGGGTGTGGAGGGGTGACCAGCCATTCCGGTTTACCCTGGATTAGTCTGGGTTTAGCATCAAAAGCTTACACCTCATACTCCTCAGCCCCACCAAATTGGGAGGGTTGGTCACCCCAGTTCTTGGGGGCCTTGTGCCTCTTCCCCTTTGGACATCATGAGCATTACAACTTTCCTGAGGGGGTGGTTCTAGGGCTGAGGCTGCGGATTGCTCATACAACATGGCTTTCAAATCAGGACCCCCTGCGGTCACTTCACCAGGCCAGGGAGAGAGCCCTGGAGGATTTGCTGGAGGGCCGATCCGGGAGCGGCAGGCCAGCCTGTGCCTCCCTAAGAGGCACAAGGGGACAAGAGCCGCTCTGACATTCCCCTTGAGCGCTGACTTTGGACTCTGGTAAACACTGAATATTTGGGAGGGAAGCTACTGATGTTCCAATTTAGAAATGGCTGGCTCTCTTCCCCGGCTTTGAGCTTGTTAAAGCCCACACTTGTCAGGAATGAGCCGCATCAGCGACTCATCCACCTGCCTCAGGCCTTGCCCAGTCTTGTCTAAGTGCAGAGGAAGAGGCGAGGGCCCTGCCCTGGAGAAGCCCGGGCTGTGGAGGGAGCAGAGAAACCTTCCCTGGGCTCAGGGAGGGAGAAGGAAGCCCCAGGCTCCGGAGGGTCTTGGGCCTCCTGGAACTGGGTGAGCAAGGGGAGCGAGACGGGAATGCCAGATTACCCTCCCAACCTCAGGACTCCTGTGGTGGCAGGAAGGGGCACAAGCAAGTTCTCAATGATTTGAGCAGACGGGGGGTAAAGGAAGAGCCCCAGAGACCTCGGTGGCTTTTTATGCTTTTATTATTAGAGGTGACCAGGGACACGGCAGGCAGGGAGGCCTCCTAGCCCCCTGCACATCTCACTCTCTCGGCTGCTCTGCTACTCTCATCTTGCTTCTGCTACTCTCCTGTTCTGGCATCCTCATGACGCCACCCTTATACACCTGTGTATAAGCCCAGGTGCACCCACTTGGGCATGCCCACCTAGGCATGCGTGCAGGACAGCAGGTGTCCATCATCACACCAGTGGCAGGAGGACAGAAAAGCCTGATTAACCGTTCTCTGCCTCTACAGCGCCCCAGGCAAGGCCACGGTTCAGTGGTTTTGCTGGTAGTTAAATGTAGCAGACAGACAGAATTACCTCTGCTGTTCTATGAAATTCCAATAAAACAAGTTTTTGGTATTTTTTAAAAAGATTTATTGATTTATGCACAGGCCAGAGTCATGGGAGGTGAGAGGATTCACCAGAGGCAGAGTGGGGAGCAGAACAGGCAGATCAACTGAAATACACTGCTGAGGGGAGCAGCGGGCATGGCAGGGGAGATCCGCTGTGCCATGTGGGTCCCCTCCCTGACTGGGGGATCGAATGGATGCTTCACAGTGAGGCGCTCAACCCGCTGCACCACCAGGGAGGCTCAGAACAACTTTTTTTTTTTTTAAATGCATCTGGGATGAAGGAAATAACCGATGAGAGAAGTTGATCAAACTCTGGATGCTGGAGAGCAGGTAAAGAGTGGAATGGTGAGACCCACACCTGACTATTCCTGATGCTATCTCAGGAGGATCAGGATTGGGACAGCCAGGAACCTCCAAAGACCCAGGCATTGAAAACAGAAGGGCTGGTTGGCTATTGGTGTGGGGACAACTGGACTTCCAGGTCTCTGACCCCTGCCCAGAACAGGCTGGAAGATGAAAATCTAATAGAATATTCAGATAAGGCTCAGCACAAATTCCACAGAACAGAGCAGGTCCTTGCTAAATCGGCGGTCTTGCTATCACCAGCTGGCCTCTTTCTGACTCGTTCTTTCCTCTCTAACAAAAGAGGTTCAGAAATATGAGGAAGGAGAGGTAAAATCGGTACAAGTGGCAGTCAGCCACCTGGTAATATGCACCCCCACCCCTGCCTGACACATCTGTATACCTTCTGCAATTGTTAGGTTATTTGTGGCAGGAATGGCTAGTTTCCAACATCCATTATCCTCTTCCTTAGTAACAGAACCTCCCTTAGCTAGTTACCTTGACTGCCAGTTACAAAGTATTTCAGTCTCTTTTGCAATTAGATATGGGTTATGATGTGACTCTAAGCTAGTACCGTCAGGGAATTGGGAAGTATCTTTCAAAGAGATACTTCCTCTATCCTCCTATTTGGACTGCTGATGTGATGGCCAGTGCTCCAGCAGCCATTCTGGACAAAGAAGCCACATGCTATATGATAAAATTGCGAAAAGGTGGAAGGAACCACTTCCATGGAGTTGCCATTCCAGCCCTGCACTGCTTATCTTTGAACACCATTCACCTGACAGAAATACTTCTTTGTTTGGGTTACTCTATTTTTAGGGTTTTCGGTTGTGTGCAACTGATTCTAATCTTGTCAGATAAAACCGAGTTGGTGACAACCACAGCAAGAGGCTGTCCTTTCCTGTTCGAATATTCTACAAAGTCAGATACAACAGAGACCTTTGCCCAAACTCCACTAGGCCCAGGAGCAAAATCTGGCTCACAGAAGTTTAGCTCACACAAAGTCTTAAAAATTAGGAGCTATTTTAACATGTTTTAAATACTTAAAGTATTTGAATAATTGGAGGACCTAGTGAGTTCATATTTCAGCACAGATGAGACTCTGCTCCCTCACCACACAACTTCCCTTCCATGGCTGTCCTGTGAACTAGTCTGTTACCCATGAGCTGGGGCTGACCCCATGAGTTCGGCACACATATGTGTTATCCACACTCAACACATGAGGAAGTCAAGGGTCAGAGAGGACTTGCCCAGAGGCACAGAACTCTGGACTAATGCTCCAGACTGTCTGCATTCCACACTTGCTTTGTCAACCTAGCCTTCCTAGCCCCTTGCTGGAGTTTCACAGGGGAAGACAATAGAAGCAAGGAGGAGGAGTGGCCGAGTCATACTGTAGCACATTGGTGGTGCTGGCGCCTGGCTGCCCTGTGAGCTAGACAACCAGAGAGAATGGGGTTTTCCTCCAAATCCTCAGTGCCTGCCACAGGGCCGGCCAGGTGAGGTGACCCACCCTCAGTGGCATAGTCAGATGTAGAGCTAAGTGGCAAACCCAGGGCTTGCCCTCCCAGGGCTCTGCTGCCAGACCTGGCTGCTGTCCCACCGAGCAGGTCTTCTGGATGGTGACCTATTCACACCCAATCCAGTTTCACCTCTCAAAGCTTTAACCTCTGTGAGTCTTGGTTTCTCACCAAGGGCTAATCATACCCCCTACCTTACAGAGCTACCGGAAGAGATCATGCTGTGAATCCCTTTTCAAGGTGAACAGCACATAGTAGATGCTCAATAAATAGTAGCTATTGTGGGGACACGTTTGTGAGTGGCTGAGGAGGTGAAGTATTACTGTGCCTATGTCTCAAAATTCTTTCCCTTAAGATCATCAGCTTGTCCTCCTTAAACTCAAAGCAGTCCAAGCCTTGAACTTGGCAGGGCATGATTCTGCTCAGATGAGGGGCTTCCTCTCTCTCTTTCTCAGGAGTTTGAGAAGTTACCTGTTCGTGGTGCATCATCCCACCAGCGTATAACAAATCCTACTCCCCACCAAGCCCTGGTGAGGGTTGGGGTTGAGGAAAAGTGGAACTTTCCTGCTTGTAAGGTTAAACAAGGTCACGGCACTGACACACAGATGATGGTAAGCCTTGAGGGAAGAGGAGCAAAAGGGCTTCCTGGAGGATGCATTCCCACTCAACAGACAGCCAGATGCTCGTCCACAGCTGTGCTCTCCTCCCTTCCAAGATGTACTGGGCTGTGTGCCCCAGTGTCCCTGCAGTTCCCTGTGGCCACGTGTCCCTGCTGTGGAATTGGACGTGGGCTCAAGTGTGTGTACCTCTCTGTGCCTGGCCCCTCAATAACTCAAACTCTCTTCCTCCTTTGAATAAAGAGCAATCTTGAGGCTCACTGTAAATTCAGCCTTAGTCCAGAGGACTGAGCAAAGGGCAGCTGCTCACCCAGAATTGTTAGAGGAGCAAGAACTCTTAACTAGCTGCTTGCTGTGTACTTGTAACATCCCCTTGTTACAGTAGCGACAGTGTGGCCTGAAAGCCCCTGGCAGTATTTTTTAATACTGTAACTTTTTCCCCCTTCATACCTTTAACAACTACACGTGGCTTTACAGGGCTAAACCACCCATGCTGTCACAGTGTAATCCCTTATTTAATCCTTAACTGGTTATAATACTGCTGATCTGGACGGGAACAGGCACAGTCTCATTAGTTAGATCAATCTTTCTTCCCCACCCTGCCCTCACACCCCTCTCGCTCCTCCCCCCCACCCCCTGCCAACAGGTGATTTCTAGCCAAGGGAGCAAGTAGCAAGCTTAGCTAGGGTACTGGGCAAACTAAAGATGCCAGGAAATTAAAGTCCAGGAAGCAGCCCTGCCAGAGGGCAATTAGTGGACAGACCCCCAGCTTCCTCGCCCCTCAGTGCAGTCAAGTCAGAGACACATGGCCCTCTCTGGGGTTCCCCTGGGGAACTGAGCTCCAGGCATCCAGCCTGCTAACCTGCCCACTCTGCTTCCCACACTCCCTATTTTCTGTACTTGCCTCCCCAGTTCGAGAAGGGAGCAGGAGAGAAACTGGAGAGGGACGGGTTGGGAGAGGGCCACCTGCTAGGTTTGTTGGCCTTAGGGAGACACAGCTGACTCAGTGAGGGGGTGCAGGAGGGAATAAGTAGCCTGACTTCTACTCCTCCACCTTCTGATCTGCTGGTGCCCCCTACTGACCAAATCCCCTAGGAGCAAAGGGTCCTAGCCGTGAGGGTCCATGGCTTCCACAGTGGTCAAGCTGTCTGGCACAGGGCCACAGAGAAGGGGGAGATGCACCCAGGGGGCAAGCAGAGGCTGGCAGCACATGGTCAATTATGTCTGAGTCTGACCTGATTGCAAAGCAGAATTTCGATTGTTCACTGCAGAAGACATCTCTGGGTATCAGATGGAGTAGTCTAAGATACAGAGCACAGTGGGGCTAAGGGTGGGTGGGCTGGAGGGTCCATTACTTGTTACTGCTCAACAATCCACCTGTAGGGTCAGAACCACCACCACTGGTGTGATGATGGAATGCTCCTGCGAGCATTCCTAGGTGGGCATGCGCAAGTGGGCGCACCTGAGTTTGACACAGGCTTAAATGGGCGGCGTCATGAGGATGCCAGGACCGACAGGACCAACCAACAGCGAGAGCACCAACGAGCAGCAGTGAGAGCAGCGGGAGAACAGAAGACCAGCACAGCAGCCGAGAGGGTGAGATGCGCCGGGGGCTGGGAAGCCTGCCAGCCTCCCGGCCCCCCGGCACCCATGCCTGCCATGTACTTGATGCCACCGCTGATGTAGAGAACAATAAAAGCATGAAAAGCCACCGAGGGCTCCAAGACTCCCTCTTTATCCCCGTCTGCTAAGAACCATCTCACCCTTGCCCCTGTGCCTCCTTCCTGCCGCTACACCACCCAAGACCGAGTGGTTTCAAATAACAAACCTTTGATTATACAGGCACAGCTCAGCGATGCTGCGGGTTTGGTTCCAACCACACAATAGAATATCTCAATAAAGCAAGTCAGATATATTTTTTTGGTTTCCCAGTATTTATAAAAGTTCACACTGCACTGCACTCTATTAAGTATACGATAGCATTTATAATAAAATAATAAAACCCATGGACATACTTTAAGTGGACACAGACAAGGAACAAGCACATGTGGTTGGAAAAAAGGGGTCCACAGCCGACTCAACGCAGGGTGGTCAGAAATCTTCAATCTGTAAAAACTTATCTGCAAAGGGAAGTACAATAAAATGAGGTGTGCCTGTGTACCACGGTTTTATAGACCAGGAATCTGGGGAATGGTTTCACACAGCATGACAAAAGTCAGCTGGTCTGGCCCAGGGGGCCCCACGTGGCTCCACTAATGTTTGGTATCTTGGTGGGATGGCTGAAAGGCAATGCTCAGCTTGACTGTCGCTTGGAGAGACTCATTTTCTAGCTCGATGGTTTCCAGGTAGCTGGACCTCTTGCACAGTAATCTAGAGGGAATGTTCCAGAGGTTGCATGGCCCTAATGGAAGTTTTAAGGGTTCTTCTGACCTAGGCTCAAAGTTCAGGAATGTCACTTCTACCACATACTACCAGTCAAGCAAGTCACCCAGGCCAGCTCCAGCTCAAAAGCAGAAAATTTGGACTTTACCTCACGATGGGAAGAACAAAGAACTTGACCTGTGCCATGAGGTTGGCACTTCAAAAGGTGATGGTTCCGACAGTGCAGGGAGGGACTCAAATGTCATGACAGGGGCTGGGGAGTTGGTCATAAGGTGGAGAGTAGAGGGTCTAGAGACAGATTCAAATTCAGATCCCAGCTCTTCCACTTAATAGGCCTGGGCCAAACAGACTCTTCTCCCTCAGTGTTCGCATCTGTGAAATGAGACCAACTCCACTTTCAGAAGTTGCTATAAAAATCGAATACCTAAAGGACAGTACCTATAGAGCACTGCCAGAGCACCTGACTCCAAGTCTGACACAAATGGAGTCATTATTTACCCTGAGTGAGTAGAGCCTAGCAAAGGACCTTACATAAAACTTGTGTCTCTTCAACAGTGTATTAGAAGCATTTTTGGGGGCCTCCCTGGTGGCGCAGTGGGTTAAGCAACGCACTATGAAGCAAACAGCAGCCACCGCAGCACGAGTTCGATCCCTGCTGCTGGCCAGGGAGGGG
>JAGFMF010011599.1:276680-339230 GCA_019455555.1 Galemys pyrenaicus | reverse complement strand
CCCAGCTCTCTGTGGTGAATCCTCTCACCCCCCCACACCTCTGGCCTGTACCCCAGTGCTTGTATGCATAAATAAATCTTTAAAAAAAAAAAAAAAGAAGCATTTTTGACTCTTTCCCACATACAAGCCACCCAGCTCCCGCTGATCTTATCCCCAGATGCAGCTAGTATCTGATTTCTCCCTCTCCCGTCAGCACCAACTTCAGCAGCTGTGTCTCAGTCCTGATCTCCCACACTTCCTGAGGTTCCTCTGAAATGCCCTCCCCTCATAGCAGCAACCCTGAATCACCTGGGGATCTTGTTGAAGCAGATTTGTCAGGTAGCCCTGGGGTGGGGGTCTGAGAGGCTGCTGCTGATTCTCAGGTTACAATTTGAATAGCTGGAAAATACCTTTTTTCCAGCTAAAAGCTGGAGCCTATCGTGCCTCCACATAAAACCCTCAAATGATTTTCTAGTACTCTCGGGGATCCAGACCAACTTCTTATCATGTCTCACAGGCCATAGTGATCCAGGTCTTATCAGGCTCCCCAGCCCCTTGCCCTCCACTTCCCTTATTGATTTGTTAATTTATAAGATAATGAGAGAAAGCTGACGATTGCACCAAGTATGGCACATCACCAACAGCCAGAATATCCTGGGGTTTCTCCCCTCTCCTCACCCCACTTCCCAGACATAACCATTCTTCTGGAGCTTGTGCTCACCTGTGCCTCACTTTACTTTGATTCTACAAATGCATGTGTCTAGATGTGCCTATTTTGGGCTGTGCTTTTTATTATACTTTCTAAAAGTTACCCCATAGTGTGTAGTGTTCTGCAATCTCTTTTCACTCAACAGGTTCCTGAGATAGAGCTGCACTGTTGTCTGCAGCTGAAGTTCTCTGCTGTAGTATTGTTCCGGGTGTGAGTCCCACAGTTTATCTGTACAGCCACTGTGGACATTTGGGGATGTTTCCAAGGTTTTGCTCCCAACAGCATTAGTGTGAACGATCTTGAACAGTTCTTCAGCTGCGCAAGGCAAGTTTCTCAAAGTAAATGCCTAGGAAGGGATCTGCTGGGTTCCCGCCTCTTTTCATTCCCCATCACCCTAGGGTCTTACTGAATGGCCTCTCCACCTGGGCTGTCCTCTCCGGCGCCTCCCCACCCACCTCAACTTCTTTCACCTGGCAAACTGCTTCAGGTCCTCAGGGAAACCTTCCCGAGATGCAGGCCAAGGCCGCCTCCCGCCGAGGCTCCCTGGCTCCCTTTCTGTAGCGTGGGTGTGTGACGAGCTGATGAGCCGAGCCTGCCGGCCCCACGAGGTCTGTGATGCTCGCGGGTCTGGCTCCGGCCTGGCCCCGAAGGCGCCCAAGCCCGAGCGGGCCGAGAATGCCGCCCGAGGGAGCCGGGGACGCCAGCGCCTACAGGTGGCTCCAACCGGGCGCCCCCGGGGCAGTTCTGGGCGGGCCAAGGTCCGCGTCGCGGGGAAGAGTCGGTCGGCGCGGGGCTGGGGTTCCGGGAACTGCGCCGCCCGGGACCGCGGGTGGGTGGAGCCGGGAGGCGGGGCTGGGCGGCCCGCGAGAGCGCAGGGGCGGGCCGGGCGCGCGGGGTGCCGGAGGCGGGCCCGGCCCTGTTAAGAAGAGCGTGGCGGGCGCGGGGAAGCTCACCCACCGCCCGCCGCGCGGAGACCCACGGACTTCCAGCGGAGGGAGCACGCTGCGACTCTCGCTCGCTCGGCACCATGGCCCAGACCTTCAACAAGCCCAAAGTGAGCGCGGGCGGGAACTCGGGTTCGGGGTCTGGGTCCGTGCTGGCGCGTGGTTTAGGGGCTTGCACCCCCACCTGGCCAGCGCAGGCCCCTGCAGAAGCTCCCTGCTCCCAGCCCAGGCGCCTACCCGGTCCAGGCATTTAATGAGAGTCAGCGGGCTTGGGAGGGTCCTGAACCCCGAGGCACCCCTGACCTGTTTCTGCTCCTGACGGGGCCTCCCTGGCCTCACTTTCATTATCTGTCAAATGGGCGTCCTACCCTCAGCGAGGAGCGGCCCTGCGAGCCTTAGCAGACGCTCCGGAACGGAACGCAGCTGTAAAGCAGGACCCAGTGTCTATGCCCATGGGCACCTGCTGTGCACCTTGCCTGCTCCACTGCTCAGAGACTGGAAACAGCTTTACGTTCCAACACTATGATGGTTTGTGAAGGGAGGGTGAGCCATGCCAGAAGGAGAGGGAGGAAGAGGGGTTGCCTGGGTCTTGGGCTCTGGTGGGGCCCATCCTGGCCACTGGCCCTAGGAATAAAGGCTTTCTCCCTCACAGGAGTGGTGGGTCAGAGAGGGTCCAGGCCCACTAGGCTGGCTCCTGAGCACAGATTAAGACCAGAGAGGGGAGGAACCCAGCTGGTAGGGTTTGAAACTGCTGGGGCTGGTGGATCAGGAGGTGAGAGAGTAGGCTGCCGTTAGCCTCAACTTACCCTTCTGACAAGTAGGTGTAAGTGAAAATGGCAGATGTGACGAGTGTTGATGAGAATCCTGTGTGTGTGTGATAGGTTGAGAGGGCTCTCCAAGGAGGATAAGGCCTTACACCCCTCTCCTCCCCCTCAACCCCACTGCTGATGTCCCCACCAGACGCTTCAAGGCCAGTGTTGCAAGTGCTGGGTACGTCACCCAGTGCCTCCTCCACATCTCGCTGAATGCCCCCTTTGGGTTCCTTCCCTCTGGAGGCTTTTTTTTTTCTTCTAGTGCTTTTATATCCTCTGCCTTGGGCTATGAAGCCTCCTTACCCTGCTGTGAACCCTAAGGCCTGAAATGGGAGGAGGGAGATGATAGTTGATGTTTCTGTACAACTCTGCACAGTGTACTTGTGACACTTTGAGAACAGGCCTATGAGGGAGGGATGATTACTAGTCCCATTTTTTTTTTTAACTTCACCCAGTTCTTTCCTCTGATTCAAGCTGGCAGGCCATTTCTCCTCTCTGAGCCTCAGTTTCCATCCCTGGGAAATGGGCTGCACCTGCTTGAGGGGTGTCCAGAAATTAAAAGATGACACTTGAGAGGGAAGGTGGAATGTCACCCACTGTATGAGGGCTGACACAGTCTATATTATGCAGAGGAAGGTGCTAGAGCTGGCAGAGAAGTGAGGAGGAGAGTCTTGGAGCGTCAGTGACCAGGGCCGGCTCGCTGCCTTCCCACAGATGGAACAGATAAGAACTAGCCTCTGTAGCTGGAGCTTAGCTATCGCTCTGGACCAGGCACCATCTGAACCTATTACCTGCATGAATCATTAGATCTTAGTGACATCTCTGGGTGCAGGTGTCATCCCACATTATAGATGAAGAAAAGGAGGCACCGAGAAGTTCACGAGGCCCAGAATGACAGGAAAAGGCCACCTGGGATGGGAGCCTTGGGTGCTGGCTTCCTGCCTTTGGGGATGGAGGGTGCCCTACCCCTGTGCCACATCTCTCGGAAGGAGCTCCTCAACATCTCACACCTGTGCCTGGTCAACTTTAAGATGACAGCAGGACAGCACCCTCCAAACTTAAATGGGCCCTCAAGACACCTGAGCCTTGTTGAGTCAGCCTAACTCAAGTTGAGGGTCAGCCTGGAGATGCTGGTAGTCCGCAGGCCACATGCTGGGGAGCAGCTGCCGGCCTGGTTATTTAAACTCTTGCTTCCTGAGCATCTGTGGGGCTCAGAGCACCACGATACGTGCAGGGGTGGCACCTGAGGCAGGGCTCAGGCAGGGCTGCAAAACCCCAGAACCTTCACCTATGTGTCGGGGGCCAGTGACAGTAATAACCAGGCTGTCTGAGTGTCCGGGGGTCACAGGCGCCTTGGGCGATTATCTCAGAGTTCATATTCTCTGGACAGCTCCACAAAGCAGATGTTTTCATGCCCATTTGCAGCTGAGGAAACTCGAGGCCCGTAGACACGCAATCTGAGAGCCGCTGAGCGCTCCTCACACAAGCGGAGCTGGCTGGGCCGGGTCAGAAGGGTGGCTTCCAACTGCCCTTCCTGACGCAGGCCAGAGTGGGCGCTAACTCCTCCACTCTGTCCTGCTGGAGCAGTTCCTCCCTGTCAGGTACAGTTCTAACTGTTTTGTCTGTATTAACTTGTCTAATGCCCCTGGAGGTGGGTCCTTTTATCCTCATTGACAAGTGAGGACTCAGACTGAGGGAAAGAGATAGCCAAAGTCACAGTCAGAAAGCAGCCGAACTAACTTAAAACTGGAGTTGATGCTGGTAACTGCTCATTTGCCTTTCCTACTTCATGGGGGGAGGAGTCAGTCAGGGTGGTCTTGGACTTCAGATACAGTGGGCCTGGACCCCTCGCCTCCACCTCGTGGCTGTGAGAGCTCAGGTGGACAGTCTGAAGCCTGGGCTTCTCTGTAAAATGGGCTGATAAAAGCCAGCTCCTCTCGGAGGGAACTGACGTGCTTGTGAAGTGCCCTGGGCGTGTGGTTCCTTCTCTGGGACGGTGAGCCCACTGCGGTGGGCTCGGGAGCCTTTTCTCCTGCAGTGTGACCCTGTTGCTTTCCTGCCACAGAGCTCACTGCCAGCGATGCCGTGGGCTTCCAGCACTTTGACGTAACCAGAGCCAACAGCCTAAATGAAAGGCCTGGGAAGAGCTCGCCTCAGTGACAGCTCACGTGGCAGTGGAGAGAGGGGGATGAATGGGGTTGGGTTTCGCTGAAGACTTTGGGAAGAGGAAGCAAGGACCAGAGAGGGGAAGCTGTGGCCGCACGGCACACTGGCCTCCTGACCCTACGTCTGACTTCAGGGTGGGCTTGGCCCTGTGAGCTGGAGGAACTTGTCCACCTGCTCACTTGACCTAGAAGGTGCCCTCTGGGGTTGGGAAGATGGAGAAGAGCAGATCAGGGGCCAGAGGAAGGTTGGAACATATTTACCGAGACTATTGGGTAATACTCTCACCCCTTAGGGTTCTCGGGCCCAGAAAAGCAAAGTGGGGGGGAACACCACCTCTGAGTTCCTGTCACCAGAGGCAGAGAAGCTGAAATTGGGCACCAGCTGGGGCCCAGTTGCTTGGGTTTGAGTGTTGATGCCCCCACTTATTGAGGGGGGTACTCTGCGCCTCGATTTCCCCATCTGAATGGGAAGTATAAATGTTTTCCCCACAACAAGCCTCGAGGACAGGCCCGGCCAGGGGTTCACCGGTGTGCTGGCTATTGCTAACTGTCCTGGTCCAGGGCCCTAACTGTTCTATTTAGCTTTTACCAGCCGACTTGGCACAGATCCATTTGCAGTCGAAGGGGGTGTGGTGTGGTCATCGTGACCTCTGACTTTCGAGTCGGCTTCCTGTGCCCTGATCCCTGAGCCTCAGTCTTCTCACCTTTAAAATGGGAGTGGTAACTGCACCGAGTCCCTACACTGTTGTCCTCCCAGATGTCCCCTGGACAAGGTCGAAGCCAAGCACTTCCCGAAACCTCTAGGGAAGGTTGCAGCAGCAGTCAGGCCCCACATCAGCAGGAGGCTCCAAGAAACTGACTGCTCCAGCCCTTCAAGGCTGCTCCTTCCTTGAAGCAGCAGGAACACAGGCAGGGCTGAGTGCAGAGGACTTCCTGGAGGAGGTGACTAAAACAACTTGGCATCTCAGAGCTGTTCTGTTTCCTGGCTTCACCCTAATAATCAGCAGCAAAGGGGGTTTTGAGCCCTAGTACTGCTCAGCTCAGGGCCAAAAGCAGCGCTGGGAAGAGAGGGAGGTCTGACTGGTGATGGACACCCATGCTTCTTCTAAGTCCTGAATATTGTGCCCAGCTCTTGGGCACTGGTCAGGCAATCCTGGCCATTCTGCCCTGTCTGGGTTTTCCGCCAGTCCCTTCCTTGAGACAGAGGACCCAACCCTGCTGACAAAGAGCAGAAGAGGGAAAAGTAATCACCCAATTGTTCAACACCTGCTGAGCACTTCTCGCTGCACTGGGCCCGGTCCTGGGCACCAAGGGCACATCGGGGTAGATATGATCAGTAAGTGAATTGAAAAGCTAAGGGGTGAGCAGCAAGACAGTGATGCATTTGGGAGCCCCGGGGGCAAGTCTGATGGGGGGTGCTTGGAGGTGGGCAGCCCCACCACCTTCTGGCAGCCGTGAGCAGGAGTCAGACCTGGGCCTGTTCATCCCAGGAGTCTGAGACCTGGGTCCTCCTCTTGGCTGTGCCCTGACACCTTGGGCAAGGGACTGCACCTCTCTAGGCCTCACCTGGCTGGCATTTCCTAAGAAAATTGGCAGGGTTCTCCTTGCCCCCACAGTGCACACTGGGGGTTTAGTCAGTATTTGTTGGTAACTGGAGAAGCTTCCCTTTTTGGGTGGGGAAGATTTCCTGCAGTTCTGACAGATGCTGACTGTGCTCAGCTTCGCGGAGAGGAGAGCAAGAGCCAGGAAGCGGGCATGAGGTCTCCAGAGAGGTCAGGAGGCTGGGTGCTGGCCTGGGGCAAGCGCTGGGGAGGTGGTGTGGCCTGTGGGCAGGACTTGGCTTAGAGGTGGAGACTTGGGTTCCAACGCAGCTGGGCCAGTACCAGCCTATGACCCGGGGAAGGTCCTGTCCTCCACTTGGCGAGTCCATTTCCTTGCCTGCAACACTACCGTGTGCCTTGCCTAGGGGTTAAGGTTAAGTGCGCTAAAGGGTCTGTATAAGCAGGGAGCTATTTTTTCTAGTTGTTGTGGCTGTATTTACGTTGAGCCTAGGCCTGTGGAAAAAATAGCTTGCTTAGGAGCCCGAGACGAGATCTGGATTTACATGCTGTCACTGTGTGGATACGGTGGGCCTCAGTTCCCTCACCATAAGTGGGAGTGAGGCCCCCGCTCCATTGGTGGTAGGGATGAAATGGGATGCCAGCGCAGGGTAGGTAAGAGGGCCACTCTCTCCCAGAGCAAGGCCCGGTCTGAGCAGCCCTGTGGTCTGGGGTGGGCCGACAGGCCTCTCCACGCAGTCACCGCTCCCAAGGAAGTTGAGCGCTTGGGAGGTGGAGGAGCACCTGTGGAGGAGGCTCCTGCTCCACTCCTCCTCCGACTCGCTGAGGCGGCGCCCAGGAAGGAGTGTGCCTGTGGCATGGGGCAGGCTCTGCTTCTTTCCTGCGTCCGCCGCTCCAAACCCTTTCCACGCTGCTGCCCCTGCTCTCCCTCCTGGGGTGCTGGGTCAGGGCTTCCCCTGCTGCTCTGGCTTCCCTCCAGCCTGTTCCACAGCAGCCAGAGGAGCTTTTAAAAGGTGACGCTCCCCTTTGAGTCCCTTCAGCAGGCTCCTTAACTGCGACTTGTGTGTTTTGCACCTCTCGACCTTTTCTCTGGCCTTGTCTCCTGCCACCAACCTTTCTCTGCACTCTGGCCCCCTGGGCCTGGAGTCCTCTCCCCTGGCCAGCTCTGTGTCTCCTCCGTGATCCTCTCCGGAGGCTTTCTGAACGGTGCACACATGGTGTTTTCTTCCTTGTGGCCCTTGGCCCGGTCCCCACTCTGATTTAGGCACCTGGTGGATGGGCCAATCCCCTCTGGACGTTGCCAGCTGCTGTGCCAGAGTGGAGAGGGCTCTGGGGAGCCCCATGTGAGCATTTAAGTGCTTCGGCCAGAAGTAGTCATGCAGGCTTAGCCACAGAGGGACAGACAGCACCATGACAACCTCCCCTTTCTGCCTGGCTTTCCAGAAGCTTCCCCCAGAGGCTTTAAGACCAGCTTGGCCTTCATCTTTATCCCCTTCTTTCCTACCTTTTAAGCATGAGCAGCTCTTCTCTCAACTCCAGTCACTCCATCAACTTGCAAACACGCCTGAGTCGTCCCACCTCTCACAGACCCATGTCCCGACCCTCACCCACCTCCAGCCCCCTCCCAGGCACTTTCTTCCTCTCCAAGTGTTAAATTCTTGAAGAGCCTAAACTTTTCCCATTTTCTTCCTGGCTGGGGGGCTTTGAATTCATCTTGTAGGAGTCCACCAGCTATGTTACAGGCTGCGCACCCGGTGTGAGTGCCGCTCAGTCCTCTGTGGGCTGGGTGACGCAGGAGAGTGGGCTCTGCTGAGGCCCTGCCACGTGCTTGGGTCAGCAGCTCCCGGCCATTTCCCATCAGCCAGGCAGCCACTTTCTCATCCAGGTCCCCAGCTATCAGAGAAGGCCCACCTCGGTGGGGGTGTCAGTTGAATTTTGAGCATCTCACCTCTGGCTGAGGAAGGGTTTCCTCCGTGACCTGGTGTAGGACATTAGGATATTTCCCCAAAATAGCCTGCTGTCCCTTTGAGGCTTCTGGAAGATTCCAGGTTCACTGTTGCTCCTTGTACCCCTGTGGAATCGAGCTAGCCCCTGGGGAAGAGAGAAGGTGGTCTGTGGGGGGATATGGAGGCCTAAGCGCTAAGCTGAGACCCACAGCCCATGTCTTCTGCCTTCTGGGCCTCTGGTTCTTGTGCTGCTTCTGGGGGAGCAGGTGGCACTTGCCCCACCTTATACCCAGACAGCACCTCTGTGCTTCCCAGAACACCTCTCAGAAGGACCCTGTGTCTTGTGTGCCATCCATGTCTTCCTGTGCCCTTACAAATCCTTATTGATTTTGCACAGAGAAGCAGGAATAGCCTGTTTGGGGTTTTTTGTTTGTTTGTTTGTTTTCAGTTGAGAAAACTGAGGGTCAGAAATGAAGATCAGAAAAGGGCCAGAGCCTGGGCGGGGTGGGGGGCGGGGGGGGGGGAGTGGCACCTGCGACCTGACTCCGAAGCCGTTACCCTTAACTCTCAGCTTGGTGCCATGAGGTGTTCATGGGCTGAGCACAGAGTTATGACCACCAAAGTGTCTGGTGCTCTTTCTAGAGCTCTGGAAACATCTGCATTGCCCAGTAGATTCCTGATAAGCTATGCTTAAGTCAAGTCATTTTGAGAAATGAGCCTAACTATTGAAATTGTGGGCATTCAGCAGTTCAGAAAGTCTGTAGCCAGCTTCCTACTGAGGTTGGAGTTCATCTCACGGGTTGGCTGAGAGCAGCATCTGCCTGTGTGGGGCACAGGGCTCAGCGGCTCCTGCGGGACAGGCATTGGGTTTAAAAGCACAAGCTTCAGGGGAAAAAAAAAAATAATGAAAGCACATACTTTGGAACTGGGCTCAGGTTCGGGTTCTGGTTCTGCCACTTACCAGCTGTACCCAAGGACACAGGCTCTGGTTGGGTTCCTGCTTCCGCCACTTGCTGTGTGGCCTTGACCAAGCAGTGGACCTCGTGAACGCAGAACCCACTTCAGTATGCACAGCTGAACCATAACAACGAAGCCCACCCACAGACGAGGATTAAATACGCTGATGTAGAAGGCCAGTGAGTGTGTCAGTGTCCAGTGTGCAGTGACTGGTCGTCCTGGTTCACATTAGCACGGGGCTAGCAGTGACCCCTGGGAGGCCCTCAGGCTTCATGCAGGTTTGTTCTCTCCCGCCCTTTGCAGGTGGAGCTGCACGTCCACCTCGATGGGGCCATCAAGCCAGAAACCATCTTGTACTATGGCAGGTAAGTCCATGGACTACACAAAGGCCTTCCTCCCGGGCTTTGGGTGGGGTCCGCAGTCAGACCCGGAGGCCTCTGCAAGGCGCAAAGTCACTGCTTTCTTCCCGCATCCCTGTGGGATTAAGTCTTCCTCTGGGGCACAAGGTGGTTGGTGGGGACATGGAGGTACAGCCCGTCTTCTGCCTCCTGGGCCTCTGGCCTCTGTCCTGCAGTCCGGTGAGGCTACATGGACACATGTGGATATGTGGAGGCAGTTCCAGGGCTGGGCCGGTCACTGTTTGACGGTGGTGGCTGTGGTCTCATTGACCAGGCCTCTCCTAGAGCCTGTTTAATCCCCTCACTTGGAGGAAGGCATTGGCATTGCTAACCCACCTTCTAAGGAGAGAGCAGACTCAAGTGCAGCAGCTGCGGAGGTCACACCACAGTGAACGGTAGAGCTACCAGGTGACCTGGGGTGGGTGACCCCCAAGACCCCCAACCACCATGGAAAGTACTGAGGTGCCCCCCACCCCCTTGAAATATCTGCCCCTTCCAAATGAGAGCACAGCTCCTGTCTCAGCTCACACGGACGGTGATGGGCTCAGAGACCCCCAGAGTCTGCCCCTCCACGTAGCCCGCTAAGGACTCATAGTGGCCCCTCCTGGGTCCAGCAGCTCAGGGCAAGGACTTCGGAGGCCAGTGGGTCTGGTTCCAAACCCAGATGCACGTCTGCCTGCTGAGATCTTGGCCTTGTACGTAGCTTGAGGGTAAGAGCGGCCTTCCTCCTGATCTGGATCTGGAGGTGGGGTCCCTCCTGCCACCTGCTACCCCACCCCTCGCAGGCCAGTATTCTTCCTGTTCAGCCACATCCCCTGTTTGGCTGGGAGGATTATGCTTCCCTGCATTGCCTTGCGCTCATCCGCTCTGGACCTACATTCCCGCATTCTCCATAAACCAATCCCCTTGCATTTCGGGAAGAGCCCCGGGAATCTGGGGAGTTTGGTCCCTGGGGCACACACAGGAGCGCCTTTTCCAGCACCCTGAGAGTTCAGGGAGAAGACACTCCTCCATCTTGTCACAATTCTGGGCTCTTGTCTGTCCCGGGAAGCACTGTTTGACTTAATTTACCAACAGAAGCACAGGGCATCAAATGCCCCCAGCACTGCCTTCAGGCTGACTGCTGAGTCCCCACCACTTGGGAGCAGGGACTGAGCCACGCTGGGCGAGGTGACTTGCCCCTGTGAGCCCACAGCTAGAGCACCGGCCAAGTAATGTGGCCCTGGGCCAGGAAATGGGCCACTAAGTGATTCATAAATGACCATTGATGATGTTACAGCCTCATGGCTCTAGTTAAGTGGGTGGAAGCGCTGGGCTTATCTCTGCCCATCCTTTGCCCACGCATTGCCTGGGCCCTAACGAGGTCATTAGGACCAGTTATCAGGCTCTAACGAGGTCATTAGGACCAGTTATTAGGCTCTAACGAGGTCATTAGGACCAGTTATCAGGCTCCTCGGTGGATCTAATCTCAGGCACTTGTTCAGGGGTCATAGGGCGCTCATTAAGTGGGAGGAGAAGGGAGCATGTCAGGGTGGGGTGCAGGGGAAAGGGAAAGGAGCCACCCTTGTGGGCGGCTGATGGGGCTATCCTTTTCTCCCAGTCGCCTGGGTGTCTGGGAGCAGCCGGTGCCTTGGAGGGCCCTGGGACAGGGTGGGTGCCAGCTGGAGTTTGCTCCCATGTCAGCTCCGGCTCCGGCGAGGGAACAGGTGCTGACCAGACTCTGATAGGGACTCCTGGGTGCAGGGGGAGAGGGGAGCCTCTGGCTGTGACCCCGCATCCAGCCAGGCCCTGTTCAGCGAGCCCGCCTGCCTTGGCGATCTGGGCCCTGGCTGTGCCCTTTTCTTCCTCCTTCAGCTCCCGTGATTCCTTCCTCTTGGGGGGAGGGGGCTGCTGCTTCCTTTTTCTCAGCTTCCTTCAAGACCCTGTCAGCCCTTTTTCCAAAGTACAGTCTGAATCTGCCTGCTTTCTCCTCCCTGGACCATGGCCAAGGCCTCCACACTGTTCTCCAGGTATCCACTGGCCTCCTCGGCCTCCTGGCCCCACAGTACTGTAGTCAGAACAACTGTCTTAAAACAGTCTGATGAGCCCACTGCCCTGCTCAGCCCAGCCCCCTTAAGCCCATCCTGCTCAGGGTCCAAGCCGAAGCCTACATTTTGCCCTTAAAAGTCCCCCAGAGCCCTCTGAACTGTTCTGCTCCTTGCTTACTCCCTAAGGGATGTTTCTCAAACATGCCAGACGTAGTAAACAGAGAGGTTGAGTAACTTCCCCAAGGTCACACAGTCTTTAACAACTGGAATTTAAATTGGACCATCAGGTTTCAGAGTCTGCCTCCTCCCCCCCACACACACATAGCCTTACTTGTGCCCCTCTGTACCCTGAAAAGAAAATACTGTTTGTTACTGACAAGGCCACAGAGGACTTCCGACGGGACGGGTCCTTCCCAGGGTGATAAGGTACACGAGGGAGGAGGTAGACTGTGAACACCGACGTCTCGGCTCGTCCTCCCTGGCTGGGCACTCTCCCTGGAGCTTCCTGTAACTGCCTCACCCACAAGGTAGACCAGAAACTGGCCAGGAACAGAAAACTTGGGGCATGGCTGTGACTGACCAGGGAGGTAGAGCCATCGAAGAACTTGTGGCCTGGAAAGCAAGAGGAGTGGGCCCTGGAACAACACCCTCCTGCTTCAGCTCCGCAGCGCTGAGCTTTGCAGCTGTGTGAGCAGCTTCCAGAGGCCCTGGCGTGTGAGACGCGGGCATCACTCTCCTGCTTGCTCGCTGGGGGGGTCCCTGAACAGCTTTGGTCTTCTGTCCTGGTTTCCTTCCAGTCGTGAGCAGCAGCTAGAAGACGACCTTAAAGTCAATCATTTCATGCTGCTCCCTTCTTAAGACCCTCCAGTGGCTTCCTGATACTCTCAGGATAAAGTCCTCCTGCTGGGAAGCTGCCAGCAGCCCCGCCTTGGCTCATCGGCCTCCGCTGACTGGCTCTGAGTCCAGCCCTTCGCCCTGCCCTCCCTCACGGCCTCTACCTGGAGCCTCTTCCCACTCCCTCTGCTCCTCTTCCCCTGACTACTTTTCTACTGAAATTTCACCTCCTCTCAGATGTCTTCCTGGGCCACTCTGATCAAAAGATCCCTCTCAGTGGCTGTTGATGAGGCTGGAGAGGAAGAGACTAATGGGCAGAATATTTAGGAAGTAAAGAAAAGAACAGCACTTGGGGGCTGCTGCTGGTGGGCAGAGGAGATGGAATCCAGGGGGAGGTCCCATCTTGGCTTGGACAGCTGGAATGTGGAGCCCGGGAGGTAGCCTGACCTGCCTGCCTTCCAGGGGGTGGTCTCTGCTGTCCATCCAGTGCCCAGCCTGTCGCAGGCCCTCAGGGTGGTGCCTGTGTGGAGTAGGGGTTGGGTGTTGTGATCTGATGGACTCTGAGTTGACACCCAGGAGAGGAGAAATGTTCACCTGGGCAGGTGTGAAAGGAAAACTGCTGGGAGGACCACACGGAGCTGCAGCATCTGGCAATACAAGAGCCAGAACCAGCACGTCACCTCTCCAGCCACCACCGGCTCCCAGCACGCTGTGCGGTGACTGTAACAGACTCTGCAGGGGGCAGCTCCTGGGGGGTCTCGTGACTGTGCCTGGGGCAGGCTGGCCAGTGGTAGTGGAGCCTCTGATCTTGGGTGCAGGGCCACATCGGGGCACCGTGCAGGAGTCATGGGATAATCCCTCAAGGACTGGGGAGGATGTGACCTCCCCCTGGATTCCATCTCCTCTGCCCACCAGCAGCAGCCCCCAAGTGCTGTTCTTTTCTTTACTTCCTAAATATTCTGCCCATTAGTCTCTTCCTCTCCAGCCTCATCAACAGCCACTGAGAGGGATCTTTTGATCAGAGTGGCCCAGGGAAATCCCTCGTGCTACCTGCTGGTCACCAGTAAGAACGTGGGCATCCAGATGGGGAAGGGGCACGTTTTAAGGGGCTTTATAGGACAATAATAACAGCTGTCCCAGGACCTGAACGCTGGTTAGGCTTCATTTCTTTGGTGATTTCCTCCCCTCTGTCCTGGCTCTGTGGCTAAGCAGATACCTGAACTGTGTGACTTATATAATTTTTATCTTCTGGTCTTTTTGTTCTGCTTGCTGGAGGACATTCTTAGCTTTGTTTTCCATTCCTTTTATGACATTCCGAGGTTGCTGCCACACTTGAATGACCATGAGGGCCTTCTTACTCCCAGGCCCCTTTTTAAAAAGGGTTGTTCTTGCTTCAGGGAAATCGCATCCTCCCCAGTCCTGGAGGGTGTTCTTTGTAGGGTTTGTAAGTTTTCCTCTGTCCTTTGAATTGTTTGCTCAGAGTTGCCATTGGCTGCTTCTCGTGGGAGAGCACTTGACTGTCGGGTGTCCTTTGCCTATCTTAAAAGTGGAGAAACAGAGGCCGTGGGTGGGCCAGAGCCAGGAGGAGCACCACCCAGCTGGCTCCTGGCTGTTGATGGCTGGGAGCTGGGGCTCCAGCCAGATTGATTTTTCCTAGCAAGCCCTGGATGGAGCTGGGCAGGAACTGGGGCCGGAAGGAGAGCAAGCTCCAGGGTAGATGGCCAGCTCCTAGGCTGTCCCTCAGACACTGGCTGTGCCTGGTGGCCAGACAGGACAGAGTGTGTGTGGGGGGTCTGCCTTTGCCCAGGGACACTGTGGGCTGCGGCTGTTGTCCCTGGTGCCCGACCTCTGGCACAGGGCCAGCCGCCTCCACCAGGGCCTGGGGAGGAAGCTGTGCGCATGTGCCTAGGCAGCAGCCCCCAGGAACACACAGGCCTCCAGCTGTCTCCCTTGGGGACTTGGGGAGAAGCAGGATAGGAAGGACTCGGTCCTAATTCTCTCTGCCCTGAGCCTCAGTTTCCCTTCTGTCTGATGGGAGGAGTGTGATGGAGAGAGCCACAAATTTCCTACTGGGGTCCTCTGAGGGTTCTGGGGGATCCTGCCTGAGCCGTCTACCACCCAAATTTTTGTCCCCAGGAAGAGGGGGCTCCCCCTCCCAGCGGACACGGCAGAGGGCCTGCAGAACATCATCGGCATGGACATGCCACTCTCCCTCCCGGGCTTCCTGGCCAAGTTCGACTACTACATGCCTGCCATCGCGTGAGTCTCCCGGCCCCGGCCCGGGCCTGACACAGGCTGGGAAGACTGGACCCCACTTCCTCTTTTTGCCATGGCGTGTACTTGGGTCAATCTCCACACCTTTGGGTCTTGGTTTTCCCTTCTGAAATGTGTGAAAACTGAAATTCCTTCAGCTTCTACAAGGTAACAGGTGTGGTGCTTCATAACACATGTCTTGGCATCAGACTTCCACGGAATTACTGACTCAGGTAGAACTCCCTTCTCTGGTCGCAGTTCCTCCCCCGGCAGTGGGGCCTGTGGTCCTGTCTTCCTCCAAGGGCTGGAGGTTGGGGAGGCCACAGCACCACCTTCAAGTCCCTCTTACTCTGAAGATAATTGGTGCCTTTTGACAACCAGCCTTTCATGCGTCTTTGTTACCTTTCATGCCTTAATAGAGTATCTGTCAGCTCTTGGTTCTTTTAGTGACCTAAGAGACTTTTTTCAGATGTTAGATCTAGAAGAATATAATGTGTATAGTTCATACAACTGTATTTTTTTTGTAGTCATCCACAGACCTGCTAGGTGGACGCTTCATATGCAGCGGAAGGATTGAAGGCCCAGGGAAGTGTAGTTTGCCCAGGAGCACATAGCTGGAAAGGGCTGAAGCCCAATTTCCCCTTCCCACCATGCCACTTCTAATTTTCTGGCATGAGACAGTTTCCTAAGGCAGACAAGAGTCAGGCCTTGGTAGTCAATGCCACAGGATGGGGCAGGAGACAAAGCGATAGTGCAGTCAGGGAAGGCTGCCTGGAGGAGGAAGTATAGAATGGGCCTTGGGATGGAGAGATGTGATGTTCAGAGGGCTAGACCTGAGGAAAGGTTTAGAGGATGGACCGAGCCTGGGCTGTTGGAGGACCAGTGAAGAACATAAGGGAGGCAACAGAGGCCATTAGCAGGGTTAGGGGCCAGGTGGGCTTCGGGGATCTTGGGGAATGGCATGACATTCTGTGCTGTGTGCGTCGTTCCCTCTGCCCAGAATGCTGTTCCTGGAGATGCCCCAAGGCTTCCTCTCCTTTAGAGCTCTCTTGAACTTCACTTTGTCAGTGAGGCCTCCCAGACAGTTCTTCTGAAAATTGTGGTCTTCTCCTGCGTTGTTGCCAGCTTTGTCGTGTGTATTTACCTTGCCTGCCTCTCTGCTAGGATGTTGGCTCCATGAGCAGGGGTTTTGGCTACCTGTTGGCTGTCCTGCTTGTGTGTAGGACAGGGCCATGGATGGTAGGGACAGCCTTTAGCGCCAGGCTTAGGCCCAGAGTCCAGGCCCACCCTTACCCCCAGGCCTTCCACGCAGGAGGGGAAGCAGCTGCCAGCTGCCCTTCCTCATCCCACAGGCTCGGGCTTTTCTAGTAGCCCTCATCCTATGGTGGCCTGTCCCCCTTTGGGCTCCTGGGGCATCTCCCTTCTGAAAAGGACCTAGTTACCTTTTCACTCTTCATGGGAACTCCCAGCTAGTGTGGTGGACACCGCCCTGGCAGCCCCACTGCACCTAACTTCTGGGGCCAACTCTCCGTAACAAGCAGAATTCTTGGCACTTGTCTGCTCTGCTCCAAACACCGGTGAGTTTTATGAGGGTGATGAAGTTGAACGCCTCTGTCCTCACAATCACTGGTGTCAGAGATGGTGAGCGACGAACCAGGAGCCACATAGCAGATAACGTGTGGGAACAGGAGTCAGGTTTGAGTCTGAGGCATCTCCCCCATGGATTTGTTACTTATGATCTCCCCTCAAGCTCTGCCCTTCCCCCAACTTTTTTGGGGTGTAATCGACAAATAGAAGCTGTTATACTGAAGGTGCGCATCTCAGTGTTTGGATAAACGCACACGTTGCAAACTGCTCTGGGTGAAGCTAGCTAAGCTCATCACCCCTCACCATTCCTTCGTGTGGTATATGAGCACTTGAGCGCCCAGGAGTGCACAACCTGAGGGCCGTGTCAGCTGCTCTGGAGTTCACTCCACTCCACTGCACTGCCTCGTGCCTCCAGAACGTTCAGCTCACCCGGCTGAAGCTCTGTGCTCTTGGACCCATGTCGACTGCCCCCCCGCCGCCCCAGCCACCACTGGGCTTTTACCAGCTGATGGTTTGAGATTCCACATAGGACTGAGATGAGGAAATGTTTGTCTCCCAGTGTCTGGCTTGTATCACATTGCGTAATGGCCTGCGTGTTCACCCATGTCATTGCAGATGGCAGGATTTCCTTCTTCGGGGCTGAATCATGTTGGGGGTTGTGGGGGAGGGGCGGGCACATCGATCTCCCATGCTTTCCTCAGCAGCCACAGGTGATCTCTTATCTCGGCTGTGGTGAAGGATGCTGCAGGGAACCTGGGTGCAGCTGTCTCTGCAAGCACTGATTTCAATTCCTTGGAATAAATACCCAGAAATAAAATGACTGGGTCACATGGGTCATTTTTTTTCTTCTTTTGAGGCCCCTCCATACCGTTTTCTGCAGGGCTGCACCAGCTGACTTCCAACAGGGCTCCCTTTTCCACCGCACTTAACTGTCGTTTCGGTGCCAGCCCTCCTGACGCCCATGCAGTTAGGGTCTGTGTTTCCCTGGCTGAGGCTGAGCGCCTTCTCATGTCTCTCCTGGCCACTTGGGTGTCTTTTAAAGGTTTTCTGTTCTGGTCCTTTGCCCATTTCTTAATTGGGTTAGGGTTTTATTGTTTTATTTTTCTAATGAGCTGTATGAGTTTTTAAAATTTTTTTTAAGATTTGTTTATTCATATAATAACTGGAGTACAGGTCAGAGGTATGTGGGGTGAGAGAACTCACCGGAGAGTGGGGAACAGAGCAGGCAGATGGACTGAAATCCACTGCTGAGGGGAGCAGCGGGTGAGACAGGAGAGGTCTGCTGCGCCATGTGGGTCAGCTCCCTGGCCAGGCATGGACTTGTGCTGCGGTGGCTGTGGATTTTTCATAGTGTGGTGATTAACCCCTTGCACCACCAGGGAGGCCCCGGTATGTGTTTTAATAGTTTGGACACGAACTCCTATCAAGCGTGGTCTGCAAGTACTTGCTTCATTCAATTCTGTTGGTTTCCTGTGTGTCAGACTCTTCCTGGCTCAATGTAATCCTGTGTCTCGCTGTGCTTTTGTTGTCTGTGGGGCCCGCCACTTCTCTTCCCGCCACTCCAGATCCATCACTCAACAAGTATTTGACCACTACGTCCTTGGCCAAGGGGTCCTTGCCCCGTGGAGACTTTGTCCTGTGGCAGAGGTGAAAGTCAGCTAAGGAGGACACCACGTGATGAGAAAACTGGAGCCCAGGGAAAGGGTGGAGGATGGCGGGGTGCTTTTCATGCTAAGGTGGGCCTGGAGGGCCTCTCTGAGATGAGGCAGGAGCTGGGATATAAATGGAGGGTGCTTAGGATGATCTGGGAGGACCTGCAGGCAGGGGAGCAAACACAAGGGCCCTGACATGGAAACAAGCTTGACAGCACCTTGGACAGAAAAAAACCTCTGCTGGCCTCATGGGATAAGTGAGAAGGTGGAGGGGCAGGTTGACAGGGCTGCTTTATGCAGGCCCCGTGAGTCAGGTGACAGAGATGGGACCGCATTCTACATGGCTGAAAGTCATTAGAGCTCACACCGAGGCATGTGCTCTAATTGGTGTTTTTCAAAGCAGAGAGCAGCGATACAGGGGCAAGCACAGAGCTGGAGAGGCCGGTTAGCAGCACGGACGGGGGTAGAGCCTGGGTGGAAGGACAGAATCGGTGTACAGTTTGGAAGTACAGCTGATAGGACTTGCTGTGCTTGTAGGATCTTCTTCAGCTGATGTCCAGAGCTGGGGGCTGACGGGCTGGGGCTGAAGTGGGTTTGATCTACGTAGGGTTGGCAGGGCCACCTCTTTGCTCCTGGAGCAAAGGCTGGCGAAGGTTTAGGAAGCCCTCTCTCCTTTCCAGGGGCTGCCGGGAAGCCATCAAGAGGATTGCCTATGAATTTGTGGAGATGAAAGCCAAGGAAGGCGTGGTATACGTGGAGGTGCGCTACAGCCCACACCTGCTGGCCAACTCGAAAGTGACACCGATCCCCTGGGGCCAGAAAGAGTGAGTGACTGCCCGGGGGACCGCGCAGTCAGGTGGCCCACCCTGAGGAGCAGAGGCAGGAGGCCCTGACCCAGCACAACTTGCTCCCCATCCAGTCCTGGGATTCAGAAAGGGGCTTAACTCTGCGAGACGGGGCTCCCGTCTGTCGCCGAGTTTAGGTTTTTACTTTGGACAAAGGCGTTTGTCCTTGTCTACTTCTGGACACAGGTCTGCTGGCTAGGAATGTTAACTGCATATCCAGTGACTTCCCAGGGCCCTGCGGTACCCAAAACAAACAGGGGTCTCCATGATACCGCACCACCGCCTTGCCCCTCTGGCAGATCCCTGTGGACAAGTGGGAGTCAGACCAGGTCCTGGCTTAGCAGGGTGCTCCCCTGTGGAAGAGGAAAGGCAGCATCTGACCCCTGCACAGGGAGAGCCCTCCTGGGTGCTGACATGCCTAGGCAGGCTAGAGGATGGCGGAAGGCAGGTGCTAGGGCTTGGGCCTCTTCCCGCTTTCTTAAGAGGCAGGAGGTCAGTGGGGGAGGGGTGGAAGGCTCCTCCACCTGCTCCCCTCCTGTTCGCCCTCCGCCCCCGTCTATGTCCTGTCCACACGCTAGGGCTGGTCTTTGGGTCTTCATTTGTCTCAAGTCTGTTCCTACCTCTTTCCCCACCCAGAGGGGACGTCACCCCTAGCGATGTGGTGGCCCTAGTGAACCAGGGCCTGCAGGAGGGGGAGCGAGACTTCAGGGTGAAGGTGCGGTCCATCCTGTGCTGCATGCGCCACATGCCGGGTGAGTGTGACCTCGGCCCTGCTCCAGCTGCCCACGTGGACCGGGCCCGCCTCCTGGCCTGGCCCTGCTTGAGCCATCTGTGGGAGTTTTCTGAAGACATCAGAGCCTCGTGGGCAGGCTGAGAACTTGCTGGGGACAGACACTTCTCTCCCAGGGAGACTAGGCTTCGACAGTCCTATGACTGGCAGGAGGCTCAAAGCTTAGAAGCCCAAGCAATAAACACGTAAGTCCACAGCCCGCCGCCAGAGGCCCTGTGGGCCAGGCCCTTTCCTGTCTGGGCCACAGAACCCATAACTAGGCCTGGTTTGCCGGCTTTCTGGGCGCTCTCCCTTAGGTGCAGGGTCCTGGCGCATCACATGGCAATCGGGTCTCCCTGGGCCTCAGACATGCGCCCTCACGAGCAGAGAGAGCACTCACCTTGCTCTCCACTCTGAGAAACAAGAACCAGCAGAGAATCTGCCAGGGTTTGCGGCCCCCGCAGAGTTCACCGGGCAGAGCGGCTCCTGTGTTTCTCAGCGCTGTACGGCCTGTGCAGTGGGGCTGCCGCTGCTCGCTCCCACTTCACAGAGGACGCTGAGGCAGTGATGGGAAGCCTCTTGTTCCTCCCTCAGGAAGGACCCCCTGGCTCTGAACCTGTGGTTGTGCTTTGTAAATATTTGATAACTTTACTGGCTAAGAGTACACAGTGCACTAGCGCTGCAGCTAGTGATGTTGCGGTATTTTAGGTTTAAATGTTACTGTGGGCCTCCGTCTCCTCAGTGGCTAAGCCCACTGATGGTGGTTGTGGGGTGACGTGAGGACAGCCCAGCTATCATTTAGGAGTCTGGGCCCTGCCCTCCGTGCTCTGTATAAATACCTGGGCAAAGCCTTGCCAACTCCGCATGGGAGCTGAAGGGGAGGAGCAGGCGCCAGAGCAGTGTGCTGAAGGCTGTGTGGCTAGGCCATGGGAGGCAGGATTTGGAGACAAGACATGACACTGGGCCCTGTGCTGGCCTCTGGGGGTGGGGGCCTCTTCTCTGTGCTCCTGACAGAGGCCTGTGGGTATGTGGCCCACAGACTGGTCCCTTGAGGTGGTGGAGCTATGTAAGAAGTACCAGCAGCAGGGTGTGGTGGCCATCGACCTGGCTGGAGATGAGACCATCCCAGACAGCAGCCTCTTCCCAGGACACGTGCAGGCTTACGAGGTGGGTCTTGGGGAGGGAGCGGGGGAGGGCTGGTCTCACCTGCCACAGGGAGCAGTCATGCCATAGGGTTGCTCAAGGCTTCCTGGGCTCACATGTGTCTCAGTTGGGTCTGAGGGCTCTGAAGTTGGGAATTTGGTTTGGGGCTGGGAGTTCTGTGTTTGGGCCTGTTTCTGCTCATGATTTGCCGTGGCCCTGCTCCGGCTGCCCATGTGGACCAGGCCCACCTCCTGGCCTGGCCCTGGGCTGCTGTGGATGCCACCCATGCTTGAGCCATCTGCAGGAGCTGGCTGACTGCGGTTGTCTCTTCCCTGGCCTGTTTTATCTGCTGGGATGCCTGGGTTGGGGCAGAGGTCTCCGAGCCTCACGACTCACTTCCCAGGGAAGTGGTAAAGCGTGAGGTGCAGGGGGTGGGCTCTGGGGCCTCACGGCCCAATTTCAGGGCCTAGGTTCCCCTGTCTAGCTGTTTTGACCTTGGTCATATTACTTTCCTGAGCTTCATCCCCATAAAATTGGTGTTATTATAGCCATGGTAATGTATATAAATCATTTCTCATAGTACCTGACACCTAACTGCTTAATAAATGCCTAACATTTGAAAACCAAAACGAAAAACAGGCTCCCCCACCTTGAAGTATGGGGCATGCTTCCAGACAGCCAAGACTCAGCCCCAAAGAGTGGTGAAGGCAGGCCTGCCGGTGCCTTCTCCTGTGTACCTCGGCACCCATGGCCTGGCTCTTGCCCTTTCAGGAGGCTGTGAAGAGTGGCATTCACCGCACCGTCCATGCCGGAGAGGTGGGCTCCCCAGAAGTGGTAAAACAGGTGAGCAGGTAGGGCTGGCATGGGGCCCTTCTGCCTCCTTCCCACCCCTCTCCCGTCCTGGGCTCACTTAGCATCTCTGCAGGCTGTGGAAAATCTCAAGACGGAGAGACTGGGACATGGCTACCACACCTTAGAGGACCAGGCCCTTTATGACGAGTTGCGGGCAAAAAACATGCACTTTGAGGTGAGGGGTCAGGGTGTGGGAGCCCAGAGCAAGGGTCATGAGCCCCCGGCTGATGGAGCCAGGGGAACGTGGCGAGAGTGGGCACTGAAGCTGTCTGGTGGTAAAGACAGGTACTAGTGAGGTGGTGGGGTTCGACAGGGAGGCCACAGAGCCCGAGTTGGTGGCTCCATGGCCTGGGGGAGGGCCCAGCTTGGTCTGGGTCTATCCATGCCAGCCCACACCTGCTCTTCCAGGTCTGCCCCCGGTCCAGTTACCTCACGGGTGCCTGGAAGCCAGAAACGGAGCACGCGGTGGTTCGGTGAGGCTGGGCCTCTGGGGTCCACCCTGTTTTGTACTAGGGAGACCAAGGCTGGGGAGGGAATGCAGGCCCCGGGCACTGTCCAGTGTCTTTGGATGTGAAATTGCTTCAGGTCCCTGGGGAGAAGGCATTTCTACCTTTGTCTTACGAACAAGGACTCCAAAGCACAGATGTGCAGTGACCTCCTGGCCTGACGGGTGATTGAGGTCACTCGTCAGAACTGGGGCTCTATAGCTCATCTCGCTGCAGCAGCAGAAGAGTTTAATTCTGCCTTCCAGGCATCAGGAAGGTGAGCCCCTCCTGCCAGGCTCTGCTCCTGACTCCTCTGGGTGGCTCCCCAGCACCACCTTGACACTCTTCCCTGGAAGGCCTGCCCATCCCACCTTGAAGTCTAACTTGGGGACCCTGGCCCATCTATGACCTGTCTTGGGATTAAACCCTGGGGGTTCAGAGAAAGCTCCCTTTCTCTGCAGCAAAAACTCAGGGTGACCATGATCTGCCTGCCAACCTTACAAGATGGGAAGGAGCTAGGGCTCTGATTTCAAGGGGTTCCCGAGGCCTGCATTAGGGACATCCAAGTGAAGATTCTGGGGGGCATGAGGGATCCAGCCTGGGGCGTGGAGATTCAAGAGTTGTCTAAACAGACACGCTGATTGAAGAGGTGTCAGGAGATGAAGATGGGTAAGGAGAGAACCCAGAAGGACAGTGACATCTAAGGGACAGGCAGAAAGTCAGTGGTGACTGAGAAAGCAAGGGAACACTCCAAGAACAGCCAACCAGGTAAAAATTCTATTCGAGTGAGAGAAGCACTTGGAATGTGGCATCGGATTTAACAAGATGGTGGTCGGGGGCTTGTTAGGAATGGTTTCCCTGTGTGGGATAAATCAGACTGCAGTGGAACTGTGGCGGGTGATGGGGTGGGGCAGTCAGCTCTCCCAGGGTGGTCGCAATGAAGGGGAAGGCGAGAGAAGATGGTGGGGAGCTGGAGGGGGCACTGCTTTGGAGGGGCTCCCAAGCCCCCACTCTATTTGCCCTTGCACCACGCCCCTCTTCCGCTGTGTCAGGCAGGTCCAGGGCTTGAGCTGCTCATCACGTGACCCTGGCCAAGTCACTGAGCTCTGAGTTTGTTCCTCTGCACACAGAGGATAAGCCTTTTCAGGTCTGCCTCGGGAGGCCTTCAGCCCAAAGGAGGTGCAGGCCAGGAGCAAAGACTTTACAGAAGAGTAAGTGGTGCCTCTCCCTCCGTCCCCTTCCCTGCATCCAGGTTCAGAAGGGACCAGGCTAACTATTCCATCAACACGGACGACCCGCTCATCTTCAAGTCTACCCTCAACACTGATTACCATATGCTCAAAAACCTGATGGACTTTACTGAAGATGAGTTTAAGAGACTGGTGAGTGGGCTCCGGCCCTGTGGGCTCTATGCACTCTGGGGCAGTGTGAGCCTGCAGGGCCTGCAGCCTCTGGAGTTGAGGCCATGCCGAGTGAGACCTAGAGTCGGACACTCCCGTGAGACCTCTTTGGCTGACATCCTCACCTCGGGCCAGGTGTTTTATCCTTTGAGGGTCATGGCACCTCAGAATCTCCTAAAAGCTGTCAGTTGTTTCCCCAGAAACGGGCGTGTTCAGCTGTAACATTCTGGTCTTTTCAGGCTGTAGCTCGCAGGCTGAGTCCTTGACTTGAGGGATTATAATACCTGAGTCGAGCCCTATGGGAGGCTCTCGCTAGTCCCTGTCTCAGAGGTTTCCCCAGCTTCTTACATTTCTCCCACTTTGAGAACACAGACCCTCAGTCTCTGCTCTGGCGCCTGCCCAACCCAGACGAGCCCACTCCCTGAGCTCAATTGCCTATGTTCAGTGAGGAGGCCAAAGTGCTGCTAGCTTGCCACCTCCATTCCCTGCACCCTGGTTCCATGTTGTCTGCCATTCTGGCTCTTCCAGAACATCAGCTCAGCCCAGTCCAGCTTCCTTCCAGAAAACGAGAAGAAGGAGCTTCTTGATCTGCTCCACAAGGCCTATGGGATGTAACCTGCAGCCCCCGCAGGTATGTACCTGGCTGGGCTCCTGGGCCATGGTCTGCCCTGCTCCAGCTGGGCTTTCTGTGGGACTGGCAGCAAGAGCCTCCCTTCCTCTGGGCAGCACCAAGGGTGTGGGGCCTCCCTGGCGGTGGGGCCCTGACTGGTGGCTGTCTTGCACTAGGCTTCCGTATGCTGAAGGCTGGTCTAAGGGGGACACTCTGAAAGCCCATCCCAAAGGTCTTGGCAACGAGGGCCATCTCCAAGGCTACCCCAAGCCAAGGGCCGAGAGAGGGCCCAGGTCCCAGCCCCATTCTGCTCCTTCCTTCCTGGGTGGCTATGGCAAGGCTCTCCCTACTTGAAGCCTCAGTCTTCCTGCTGCTCTGAGGTTCTGTGATTTTTCTTTTACAACCTGGGTGCTGTGAGCCACCTAACCTTCCTGCTTCTCTGGCCTGGCAAGCAGGGCAGCGTCCGTGAAGATGTCAGGGCCTCCTCACTGAGCCCTTGTCCTGGGATGGCATCTTCACAACTCTGATTCGCGCGACGCTCTGACCTTCGCACCACAGAGGACTGGGACGTCCACGGTCAGCTACTGCTGTTCCTGAAGCCAGCGTACCCGTCAGGCACACATGTACTCTGCACGGCCAACCCCTCTGATCATGGGGTGCAGGCTGGTTGAATCTGAAACCTCCTTCCCGCGACGATTCTTGCTGAGCTGGTGGCTAATAAAGAAACCAGGACTGGTGTCGGGCAGCACTGGCGTGGCGTGTGATCTTGGTGGGGCAGGCACGGGGCCTTTGGGGCTCCTAGTCTCCGGCAGCCCATTCAGGGGCAGGGCCCCCAGCACTTCTGGGGGCTGTGGGAAACTGGGAGCTAGAAGGCTTCTCTCACAGGGGTGCCTGCTTACGTGTCCATGAGCACTCAGCCCCTCCTACTCTAGGTGCTCAGGGGAAAACTTCCTTTTGGGTTCCTGAAGCTGTGGACTGGGGGCGATGAAAGGAGATGCTGGGCCAGGGAGTGATGCCAGCCCGGGGGACCCCAGCTTCTGCTCAGGCACTTCATGCAAAGCCGGGGCAGCAAACTGCGGGCATTGGGAGGTGAGGCCCAGGGAATAATCCTCTTAAGCCAGTTGCACAAATCATCACCATTTATTTCCTGGGTCCTTTCTTGGCAGAAAGAACAAGAGTTGATCAGATAGTTTTGAGCACAAAATCCTTCCCTAGAAACGGGTCTGATCTGTGAAGCTCCATGAGGAACCCTCAGAGCTGCATAGAGAGATGTGGGAGTTCAGCTTACAATGGCTTCCAAAAACAAGTGACTTGATTGTCCACCTCCCTCCCTCTCTGCTGAAAAAGATCTAAAGTTTTTAAAAAGTTTAAAATTGTTTTTTAAAAAAGGTATAAGATCTTAACCCGGCAGGTGGGGAGCGGGGAGGAGGGCCGAGCTGGACGTGCTCCCTGCCTAGACCACTTGTGCCAGGAGCGTTCTTGGGCGCTGCTCGCCGAGGGGGCAGGGCCCAGACCCTGCATCCGGCGCCTGCTGAATAAATAACATCCTGTGTTTACAG
This sequence comes from Galemys pyrenaicus, assembly GCA_019455555.1. NCBI lineage: Eukaryota > Metazoa > Chordata > Mammalia > Eulipotyphla > Talpidae > Galemys > Galemys pyrenaicus. Next base: position 313,745 of record JAGFMF010011599.1, on the reverse strand, counting down.
CGTCTTGGAAGTGTGCTCAGGCGCGACGAGGAGGTGGTGGGAGCGGGAAGCCTGTGGGTGTGGGCAGAGGGCCTTCCCAGGCCAGAGGCCCCTGGGGCTTTCAGTCTGGCCTGCTTGCCTGGGACATGGGGCTCAGAGAGGAGGCTGCCGGGCCAGTGCCAGGGCTCCCCCAATCCGGGTGGGGACAGCAGGTCTCTTCCAGCCTCCTTGGGCAAGGTCATGCTCAAGACGAGGTGGTCCCGTCGCTGCTCTCGGGCTGGTTGCCGGCTTCCTTGTCTGGAGTGCCTGCCTCCGCCTGTCCTTCTGGAGAGAGGGTAGCAGGTGCACAGAGGTAAACACAAAAGGGTGTCTGGAAAGGCCCAACCAGAGCGGGGAGCAGGACAGGAGCTGCACTGGGGTGGTGGCCGCCAGAGGGAACTTTAGCCTGGGCTGTCGCACTTGGGCTTTTACAAAGACAATGCATGTGGCGGTACAATAAAAGGCCCAGATGGCGGTGCATGCCGAACACATCAGGCAAAGGACTGCTGAGATTCTTTACGTGTTCTCTAGAGCCGAAGAAACTGAAGCCCCGGGCTGGATTAGGTGCTCAGTGAGTGGGGTACTTTGTGTAAGGCTTTCGGAAAGGGGCTTGGAAGACCAGCTCCGGGAAGGTGGTGGCTGTCAGAGCCCGGGCAGGAGCCCCGCTGTGGCTGTCGCCCCGGCCCATCCTCGCCAGACCGGCTGCCCCGAGGCACATCCTCAGGCTTCACCTTCATGGACTCTGCAGGGCCACCCCACCGGGGCTGCAGACCGGCAGGCGTTAGCCGTGCCACCCACCCAGCCACCCGGCAGTATAAGATGTTCTCCTGATGCAGAACTCCTGAGATGTCGGAGAGGTGAACCAAGGCACCCGAGGGAGTCAGTGTGACGAGTGACACGGCACCCACCGCTCAGCTCCCTGTTGTCCAAGGGAGGGAGGGTGTCTCTGGTTGGGAATGGTGTGGGCACAACTTGGACGTGAGCCCCTGCCCTCAGGCCTGCCCAAGCGCTCCTCAATCCTGAGTGGTACCTATAGCCAAGGCTTGGTCCCAGAGGGCCCTCTTGGCTCTCCAGAAGTCTGACAAACCAGACAGGCGTCAGGCAAAGTTCCCAGACTGCCATGTGTTTGGCCCTGAGCTTCACACCTGAAGAACATTCTCACTGAGCCCCTGCTGATCTCTCTCCTGCGCTGCCATTTCCTGGCTGTAGGACCTCAGGCAAGTCGCTCGGTCTTGCAGCCTTTGGTTCCTGATCTAGACAGGAAGGCTGGTGACGCCGTCATGGACGTCGGGTTGGCACACACCATGTTTGGTGTCAGACTCGACCAGGCCATGGACCTGGGGAGGCTGGTGGCTCAGGCCACGCTCCCTTCCACCCCCTGAGTCCCCAGTTGTACCCCAGTCTCCTGGGGAGCTTTAGACACACAGATCAGAAGCCAGGCTGGCTGGATCAGACTAGTCCATTCCTTCAACGAGTTTGCTGGAACCGAGCAGACCCACAGCCCTGCCATAATGCTGACCTACTAGAGGCTCCTCGCAGACCCACAAAGCCGTCATGCCTGACCTACTAGAGGCTCCTCAGCCAGGTGCTCTGGGCTGCACCCATGCTGCACCTGGAGGGAGTTCTTTCTCGGGTCTCCTTTTAAAATGTCAGTCACCCTGGCAGGCCAGTCTGGAGGAACCAGATGCCTCAGGGATGGTGAAAGGACACAAAAAGGCCTGGGTACGTGGGTGAGAGGACACGTCTGCTGGGGGACGGGGGGGTGGAGACCGCAAACAGTTTACTAGAGCTGAGGAGAGGGGACAACAGCCCAGAGCGCCGTGCCTGGCAGCTTGCCCGGGTGGCAGCTGGTCACTCAGTCAGTAGCGAACAGCCTCCGGCATGTGCCAACCACCACCAGGCACGGAGGGCACAGGCCGCAGGCCCCATGTGGGAGAGCTCAGGGTCTAGAGGGAAGGGCTTGCGCTATGTGGGCTGATGGAGGCACGACAGGAGGTTTCTCGGCAGAGTAGTCTGGGGCGAGAAGGATGAGCCGGGCCAGGGCAGCAGTGTAGGGCCCACCCAGGGGCCTTGAGGAGCAGTCCTTTCTGCCGGCTGCCCAGAGGCACTGGGGGAGGAAGATGAGAGCAGGAGACGCCTGTGCCTGACAGGCCAATCTGCAAGGGAGGAGTATGGGTGCCAGGTGCTCACTGTAACTACACGAACCTGCTGGGTACCCCTGAGCCAGCCATCCATCTTCACTGGGCCCAAGCCTGTACCACATCTGTTCTGTACACATAGATAACATCTGGCCAGCTAAGGCCAAGCGCTCTGGACTGGGGGACAATCCAGAGGAAAATGGAGCTGTACTCGCCACAGGCAGCTCAGTGGGAGACAAGCCAGCAGGTGCTGAGTGCTGGAGGTGGCAGGAGCAAGCCCTAATGGGCCAGACAGGTTCCCAAAGGAATGAGCTGAGGACGGAGGAGGAGGGCGTCCGGGCAAGGCAGTGGGCGGGTACTGTTGCTCCACTCACTCACTCAGCCTGGTTTCCAAGCACCTTCTCTGGGCCAGCATGACAGGAGGCCCCCTGTGCCCTGAAGCTCCTATTTAAAGCCAGACCATGTCAGAGTGAGGGGGTCCTGGGATGGGGGAGGCCTGGGAGGCACAGTGACTGCTGTGGCCGCGGGGTCACTCAGCAGAGGATGCAGTGAGATGTGCTCACCCGTCCCCTCCAGAGCCAGCTCGCCCATGTCTCCAGCCAGCTTCCTCACGCTCACAGCCTCCGAGTCCCCCTGAATGTCAGCCACAGCGTTCCGACGGCCCGTGCGGTCACAGGAGATGAAATCCGAGTAGGAGGACTCGACCTCCATCATGCCTGTCGCATCGCTCTGCAGGCCTGTGGGGCAGGGGCAGGAGGGCAGAGGTGAGTCAAGGTGCGTCCCTGAGAGAAGATGACATTCAGCTCCCCAGTGCGGCTGTCATTTAGCAAAATGACCGTCATTGCTTTGGATCAGTGAAGACAAAAGTACACAGAAAAGAAGTAAGTCACCCATAATATCACAGCCAGGACACGGCAGCATTTTAAAGAGCATCCCTCCAGGTTCTAAGTTACAGCTGATCTGCAGAGGCGGGATGAACCAGTCAGCCCAGCCCAGCCCTGCGTGTCTCTGGGGGTGCTCTCCATTACCTAAGACCTGACCAAGGCCTGACCTCACAGGGTGAGGGACGAGCACAGGTGAAGGCAGTTTAGTGCCTGAGGGTCTGGGCAGGGGACCCCTGCAGACACTCAGGTGTGACGTGAGGAGAGGAAGGAGGTGGCAGTGGCCAGACAGATTCTGGATTTGCATGGAGGGCGACTCAGCAGGACTCGGTGCCGGACAGAGGAGTGCGCTTTGTCACACAAGCAGGCGACGGACGCGTAGCAGCAGATGAGCAGTGCTTTGGGGGTAAAGGGGAGTGAAGATGAAGAACTGGACTCGGCCCTGTTGACTCTGCTCTGCCCGGGAGCCCTGCAAGGGGAGAGGGGCAGTGGGTACGTGGAGATGGGGCGGTAAGACGTGAAGTTGGAGGTGATTTCTGCAGGGATGCTAGTAACAGCCCTGCTGGCTGAAACATGCCCTGCAGAGAGATGAAGACCACGCGTGTTCAGGGTATAAAGGAGCCCACCACACATCATATCGTACAGCCTATGCTGGGGGCGCTCTGGAATATGAAGGTTTCCCACGGGGAATTCTGTGCCCGCATACCTCGGTGTGCCTTGCTGGGTGTGGCCAGTCCCCCCGCTGTGAGCACAGCGCTACTTCCCAGCTCCCACCTCTACGGCAGCACAAGTTCATGTAAACCTGTGTGCCCATCCCTAATTATGTCCTTAGAGTATATTCTTAGAAGTGTAATTGCTGAGCTAACAGGAAGGGCAAAACCATTTTTAATAGTGTTCAAACACATTACCGAGTTGCTTTTGGGTGGTAGTGGTTTTTATACTGACAAAAAACTGAGGAGAAAAAAAACTTCCATAGTTCCTCTTTATATCCACCCCCAGCACAGCAGCCCCTAGTGTCCATTTTCCTGCCTGCTTGGCAACAGCAGGTACTCATATTAACAAGTCCAGGCTGCGAGGAGACACTAGTAACTCACTTGGCGCCTGTGGTGTTCTGAAGGCAGGCAGGCAGTCCCTCCGGAGACTCTGGCTACTTGGTAGACTCTGAACTGGGAAGTGGGTGGGCAGCCGATTAAACTGACCGTATTATGCACGGTAGGTAGGACCCGACACCAAGACCAGGCAAGGCTATCACAAGAAACTGGAGGCCAGTATCCCCGATGAAGAGATGCCCACCAGCCACCAGCCAGTGGGGCTTACTGCAGGGGTGCTAGATGACCCAGCACTTGCCAATGCACGCGAGACACTAATAAAATGAAGGCCAAAATCATCTCGATAGAGGTAGGAAAAAAGCATTTGACAAAACTGAGCATCCATTTATGATTAAAAACAAAGTGGGTATAGATGGGATGTACCCCAACATAATAAGGCCATATAAGACAGGCCCACAGCAGATATTCAATGGTGAAAAACTGGACAGTTTTCCTCCAAGACTAAGGAAGAAGACAAAGATGCCCACATAGTCTTAGAATAATTAGGCAAGAAAAAGAAAACGCATCCAAATTGGAAAGGGACGTAAAACTCACTATTTGTAGACAACATGATAGACACAAAATCCTGTTTCCACCAGATACAGAACCGATAAATTCAGCAAAGTTGCGAGATACAAAATGAATGGACAAATATCTGTCGCTTTCTGTACGATGATTTAAAAATAAAAGTCAGAGAAAACTGTCAGAAATTAAGGAAACAACCCCGCTTATAGCTACGGAATAAGTCTAACAAGGTGGTGAAAGACCTGTGTGCTGAAAGCTGCGACAAAACAAAAAGCTACGATGAAAGAAACAAGGCACAGATACCCTGTGCGGAAGGACTGGAAGAATCGATGTTAGAATGTCCTCACTTCAGCAGCCAATTAAACCGACTGCTCTTGTCCCCGTCTGGGTTGCCCTAAGGGACTTTAAAGACAGCCCTTTCTGGCGGACATCGCCATCTGGCCTCATGTTGTTCCCAAACCTGGGTTCCTGGCAGGCATGTGGGGTACCTTTGGAAAGCCCTAGGGCACATTGGCCAGACTGGCCAAATCATCACGGCCATCTGCACCGAGCTGAAGAACAAGAAGCAGGTGTGACTGTGGCCCCACACAAGGCCAAGTTCAAGTTCCCTGGCTGCTGAAATCTCCACATCTCCAAGAAGTGGGACTTGACCAAGTCTAATGTGGATGGATTTGCAGGCGTGGTGGTTGAGAAGCGTTCATCTCACATAGCTGCGGGGTCCAATACACTCTGAATCTGGCCCCCCGGACAACGGCATGCTGTACTCCTGAGCACCTCAGAGCTGTCTTCACCTTAGTCGTGCCCACCAATAAGCCCTGCTTCCTGCGGCAAAATACAAAGTTTACACTTACTCAAAGCAGTTTACAGATTCAATACAATCACTATCAAAATCCAATGGCATTTTTCACAGAAATAGTACAATCCTAAAATTTGTATGGGACACAAAAGACCCAGAAATTGCCAAAGGAATCCTGAGACAAAAGAACTATAACGGAGGTATCACAAACCCTGATTTCCCACAATATCACAAATCTATAGTAATCAAAATAGTAAAGTACTGACTTAAAAACAGGCAGATCCACAGAACAGAGAGCTCAGAAATAATCCCATACATATATAGTCAATTTATGACAAAGGAGCAAAGAATATACAATGGGGAAAGTATAGTCTTCTCTCCAATAACCTGTGTTGAGAAAACTGGACCATGATCTCATGCCATGCACAAAATGAACTCAAAAATAGATTAAATATGGAAACCATTAAACTAGAAGAAAACAGGTGGTAAGCTCTTTGATACTGGTTTTGGTGATGATGTTTTGCATCTCAAAAAAAAATAAAAAGCATCCAAAGCAGTAATAAACAAGTGGGACTACATCAAACTAAAAAGCTGCTGCACAGCAACCTACAGAGTGGGAGGAAATATTTGCAAACCACGTATTTGCTAAGGCACTAATATCCAAAATAAAGAATCCAAAAACCCCAGTCTGACTAAAAATGGACAGATCTGAATATTCTTCCAAAGGAGACAGACAATGAAAAGCTGCTCAATGTTACTAGTCATCAAGAAATGCAAATCCAAATCACACTGAGGTGTCACCTCACAGCTGCTAGAATGGCTACTAACAAAAAGACAAGGAGTGAGAAGTGTGAGCAAGAACACGGGATAAGGTGGCTGCTGTGCCCTGCTGGTGAGGATGTGAACTGGTACAGCCAGTGTGCAAATATCCATTCCAGTTCTGGTTATTTATCTGCAGAAAAGGAGAACTCGAACGCTGTCTGCCTCCGTGTTCAGTGCAGCATCAGTTACAATAACTAAGATACGGAAACAAGTGTCCATCAGAGGATAAAGGGGTAAAGAAAATAATCATATAAATATACACATACGTGTGCATGTATATGTATACGTCACAGTGTATAAAGGAAAATGTTGCCATTCGTGACATGAGTGGAACTCAAGGGAATTAGGTTAAGTGAAACTAACCAGACAAAGATAGACAAGTACCATATGATCTCACTTATGTATGGACTCTCAGGGGAAGAAAATAAGCTCAAACCAGAGAACAGACTGGAGGCTGTCAGAGGCAGGGATGGGAGGATGGATGAAATAAATGCCAGGGCAGGAGGGGGGTGAGTGGGGGTCAAAAAATACAAACTTCTGGTTGGAAAAGTCTGGGGATGGAGTGGCCAGCAAGAGGCCTCTAGTTAATGATACTGTAGCACACATTTGCAAGTTGCTAAGAATAGAACTTAAAAGTTCTCATCACAAGAAAGATTTTAGGGCCTCCCTGGTGGTGCAGCGGGTTAAGCAACACATTATGAAGCAAACTGCAACCACTGCAGCACGAATTCGATCCCTGCCGCCGGCCAGGAAGGGGACCCACATGATGTAGCAGACCTCTCCTGCCTAGCCCGCTTCTTCTCTCGGCAGTGTGTTTCCGTCAGTTTGCCTGTTTTACTCCCCGCTCTGTCTGGTGAATCCTCTCACCTCCCGCAACTCTGGCCTGTACCCCAGCTCTTGTACACATAAATAAATCTTAAAAAAAAAAAAAAAGATTTTAGAACATGCTGTGACCATGAGTGTTAACTAGAATTATTGTGGAGAAAATTTCACAATACATACAAATACCGGGTCATTATGTTAGAATGAGTACGTCAGTTATACTTCAATAAAAAGGAAAAAAGAGTGGCAGATGAACCCGTACTGAGAAGCAAGGTATCTTAGAAACTGCTCATTGAAAAATGCAGTTTGCAAATCACTGCCTAAAGTAAAATCCTAATATTAGGAGATAAAAGGAAAAAAACCTTGTCAAATGTGATATTTGTGATTAAGGGGAACTTCTACTTTCTAAGGCTATTTTTGTAAGTCGAAGCTATTGTCTGATGCTTTCAGAAGGTAATGGACATTGGGCAGGAAGTGTTTGAAAGTGCCAGGGCAGGAGAGTTCAGTCAGAGTGTGTGTAGGGAGTTTCAGAAGACACCTAGGAAACAGATTAAGTGCACTCACAGATCAGTCGGTGGAGACAGAGGTGTCCTGTGTAGAAAAGGGAAAGAATGAAAGACCTGACGATGTTAAGAACCTGGCTCTGCTCCTCTCCCACTTCTCTCGCCCTAGCCGAGAAGAGGGGCTTTCTACAGCAATTCCTCTGACCTCCAGCAGAGGGCGCGCCCAGTCCACTTTTTAAAAGTTACCTTGCGAGACTTCCCCAGAAGTGCTTCCTTCTTCAGGTCCGTTTAGTTCCCACGCTCTCTCTCACGATGCGGAAACCGCTCAAAATTGCACAAAGGCGAGATGACCTGTTGCAATAACAGTAATAAAGAAAAAATCATGACGATTCTGACTGTAAAGACATGCCTTCCATATAGTTCACTTTATGGCCAAGAGAGCCTCCAGAGGTCAGGAAGGAAAGGTGACCATGACTCAGAAAGGGTTCAGGCAGACCCACATGGTGCCTGGGCTTGTCCTCCACTTTATGCCTGCCGTCGGAGCTGGCCCCTTAGCTCTTTTCCTCCAACGAGAATGTGGCTCAGTGAGGACAGCCTTTCAGGAACAGTAAGGCTAATCCAGGCGCCTGAGCCCACCTGTTCTGGCTGCTCCAATCTTAGACGGTCAACTAGTGTCTGGCTTAATAAATCTCTTGAGTCTATTTGTCCATCACCTTTCTGTAGTGCTATCTTCCTACTTTCCCTCTTTCCCATCCATGGGGATATAAATCGCCTGTCTCAGCACAGCCGGGAAGGCCCCATCCATTGTCCTGCAATATTCTTGTTTGGTGTCTCTAAGATCTGACACCATGGAGTTTCAGGCTCCATCTACAAGACCAGCTTCTGCTGGAACAGAAACCCTGGGCTGTGGTTCTCACCTTGCTCATGTGACTTCAGGAGCTGCCCAGTGCAGAAAGCTGAACCCCTGGCTCAGAGGGAAGTGTGCAAGCTCAAGGACCAGTCCTGGAAAACCCTCATGGACCCAACCTGCTCTACTGCATCAGCCCCACCTCCCAGGGTACAGGATTACCCTAGACGGGACTGGGGTTTAGGTCTGGGAGGTCTTTGACTTGCAATGCAAGTATATAATCTCGCTTTTATCCAATATTTGCATCATGTCACAATCTTGCTCCCTGCTCTTTAAGGTCAGGATTAAATTGGGAAATGAAAAAAGTCCTCAGAGTTGGAAATCAAGTCAGAAAATGGCTATTCTCAGACTGTTCATGGGCCAAGACCTCTTACCCTGAAGCTGCTGCAGTGCTGATAAAAAAAACCTGGGACCAAACCGAAGCCCATAGGCAACCAAAAACTTTTTCCCAGATGCACAGTATTCTGTTATCTCATGGTGTAGACCAGTATTGTTGGACTTTGGGGATGTGTCCATAAAAGCTGGCTCGCCACATTAAAGGATCAGTATGTAAATCCCTCTACTTGTAAAACATATTGCCAAATATTCCTCCAGAGGTTATTCCATTCCCATTGGGCATGTATGAAGAGCGCTGTCGTACCACATTCTTGTCAACACTGTCTTTGCAAACTCTTGTCATTTTCCTTTTTATTACTCCTGTTAGTGAACCTGAGTATCTTCTCACATGTATTTCTTTTTCTGTGCACTCATTATCTAAATCCTTTTGCCCATTTTTCTAACTGGATTATAACCTGTTTATTACTGATAGTGGAGACGTTCTTTAAATATTAAGTTAATCAGCCTTTTGTCTTGAGAGGAGTTACAGGTACTTTTTTACTTTATTTCTGGCATTTCTTCCTATGCATGCACTTCTTTTGTTCATGTAGTCAGATTGATGCATATTTTATGGTTTCTGGGTTCTGAATCATACTGTGAGATGTCTTTCCTACTCTGAGATAAAGAATTCCTCCTCATACCTCCCTAGTGGCGCAGGGGGTAAAGTACCACACTGTGGGGCACCCTGGCCACCGCAGCACAAGTTCAATCCCCGGCCAGGGAGGGGACCCACATGTCGCAACAGACCTCTCCTGCCTCGCCTGCTGCTCCCTTCAGCAGGGTACTTCAGTCAATCTGCCTATTCTGTTCCCACTCTGTCTCTGGTGGATCCTCTTACTCCCTGCACCTCTAGCCTGTACCCAAGTTCTTGTGTGCATAAATAAACTTTAAAAAAAAAAAGAATTCCCCCTCATTTATTTCTTAAACTTTTTTTTTAAAAGATGTATTTATTTATGCATACAGGAACCAGGGTCTAGGCCAGAGGTGTGGGGGGGTGAGAGGATTCACCAGAGACAGAGTGGGGAGCAGAACAGGCAGAAGAACTGAAATACATTGCTGAGGGGAGCAGTGGACGAGGCAGGAGAGGTCTGCTGCGCCTTGTGGGTCCCCTCCCTGGCTGGGGATAGAACTCACTGCTGCGGACAGCTTCATAGTGTTAAGACTTAACCCTTGCGCCACCAGGGAGGCCCCTTCTTATACTTTTATGGTTTTATTTTTCACATTTAAAATCTTTAATTGATATATAAATAAAAAAAGTTAATAAAATCTTTAATTGACCTGGAAGTATAAGTAGAGTTCCACCTTTAGTTTTCTAATTATCTCAAGTTCATTTATGGGCTAATAAAATTGAAAGGGTTCAGAGAGCTCACAGAAAGGTTTTCATTTTCAGCTGGGAAAAATTAGGTTCAGAAAGGTAAAGTGACCCCCTCTAAGTCCTTAAATCTAGGGGTTCGAACTCATGCTCCAGAGCTCTTTCTCCCTCACCACACTGTCTCCTCAGAGGTCCCCAGGGACACTACGTATCTGGGAGGATGGACCGGCCTCCAGCCCAGATTTCCCTGTTTACTAGCTGGAGACCAAGACAAGTCACTTCACCTCTCTCCACTTGCCTCTCTCCGGGGCATCTGGGGACAATTACCACAGCATGCGCAGGGAACTGTGGGAAGATGCAGTTAGAAGACATGTGTAAAGTCTGATAGGATATGTGGGAGGCAAGAGGCATGCAATTAAGTCATTAGTGTGGTCTCTTTTGTTGGCTGACTTACAGTGTAACTGTCCTTTTGACGATTTCATTCAATCTTTTGTTTTCATGCAGTGTTGTATAGTGCGGAGAAGGTCAAAACGTAAACTTCCTTCTTTTGCCTAAGAAGGAAGTTCCATGTGGCTGGTGTGTATATGTGGTACCCCAGAGGCCTAGCACATAGCTGAAGCTCCATGAATGTTTAATGAATGAGTCAATAATAGAAAATGTTCTAGATTCTAGGGTAGAAAGAGCAAAGGTATGCAGCCCGGCATCTTAACATCAGCCAAAGGCCTGATGCAAACTCCATGTAGTGGGTGACCTCCTCCAGAGTCCCTTCTCTCCCAGCTTCCATCCCTGCCCTCCTCCCTTCCCACTGAATAATGGAGGTTGAAACAGGATCTTCCTGTCCTGACTCTTCTTCCCTTTCTTCCTTCTTCTCTTTCCCCCTCCCTCACTTTCTCGGTGTTTAATAATCACCTTCTACAGCCCAGCAAAAGTATGCATCGTGATTGCTATGACATTTGCAATTTGCTAAGAGAGAAGGGCATTGACAGGCAAAAGAATCTACCTCTTACAGTACTCAGGCTGTGGCTTGGAAAGCAGGGCCTCCACTGTGGATGGTTCAGGTAAAGGCTAGGTAGTCAGGGAAAGCTTCCTTGAGGAGGCAGCATTGAGCTGAGATTTACAGAAAAGTCTGATGGAAGGTGACCCAGGCAGAGGCAACAGCTAGTCTGGGACACAATGATGGAGGCTTTCCCAGCTCAGCTGGAACCCTGTGAGGTGCCCAAGAGTGATGCGCCCTGTTTCTGTTCCTCCCCAGGAGTCTGGGTGCTAGGAAGGCACCTGCCTGACCTGCAGGCCCAGGATGAAAAGGAAGAGCCTGTGGCTCAGCTTCCTGGACCCGTGATGCCCGGGGGGAGGCCACAGTGCCCGCAAGTACTTATAGTGGGCACTGTCAGAGTCTCCCCAGGAATCATCCTTCTCCCCTGGTTTGAATTCTCCCTTCAACTTTGTAAACTGAAGAGGCCCCAGGCTCTGCCAAGAGCCACAAGGTCTGTTCCAAGTTTGCAGCTCTCAGTCCTCATGGCTTGGGCAGATCCCATTACAGCTCCAAACTGTTTTCCAAATATTCCAGAAAGGTCATTTCCTGTTTTGTTTTTCCTTTAAAAATTAAATATTTGCAAAGGCCATACAAAAAACAAGCAGATCCTTTTGCAGAGGACAGAGCAGAGAGGGTGGCTGGGTCCCATGGGAGAGCAACTTGACAAAGGAGGGGGGAGGCTCTCAGAGCTTCTCTGATGGAAGAAGGGCTGTGGAAAACCAATGGAAGAAGGCCCTGTAGCAGTGTTCCTCAGATGCAAAGGGAAGCGGCTGCTCCGTGATGGAAGCCAGGACCACAGACAATGAGGTGGACAGAAAAGTCAGGGCCCCGAAATGAGCACATTCTGAGAACCTGGGAAAGGATGGGCATGTGGCCTGTGGGGGGTGGGGGGAAGCACCAAGCTCCTGTTAGTGCCTTAAGGGTGTGCAGTGCAAAGCCCGGGCCAGGCTCATGGGGACAGCTGCCCCCAGGGAGCTTCACTGGGAAGCAGCCAGGCAGGCCCGGAAGGCGGTAGAGAGGAGAGGGCAGAGGATGGGATCAAGCAGGGTCCTCAGTGACCTCTAGGTGGCCAGTCCTCTGGTCAGCTCTGTCCTCTCAGACAGCTCTCCCCCAGGGTCTTCCAACAACACAGCCCTGAGTCTCTCTTCTGCCTTTGGACACAGCGCAACTTCTCCACACAGTCAGGGGCCTTAATGTCAGTGGCACCAGGACCAGGCCTGGGTCCTCTCTTCTGTCCCTGGGGGTTCTTCTGCACAGCAGTGCAGGCCTCAGGATTGGCCAATCTGAGCTTGATCCCTTGATATGTTCCAGTATTTGACTCTACCAGCCTGCTCCCTTCGCCTCTCCAGCTCAGGGGGCACTGCCATCTGAGGGACCACTCAGGCCACAGGCCAGGAAGCAGGGGACTCCTCTCCCCTCTCATCACTTACTTGTATGCTGCCCCATGGGGCCTGCCATTTCTATTTGCCGAACTCCTTGGATCTGCCCACCTCTCCCTCCACATGCATCACCTGGCCTCGATCATTTCTCACCTGCGGCACCTGTGGTGGGTCTCCTCACTGCACCCCTGCTTCCCCAAGGTCCCTCGCCCAGGGTCTATTTCTACACCAGCAGCAGGGAGATGTCTGCAGACCAGACACTGGGTCATGTGAGTCCCCTGCTCTGTTTAACCATTGATGCTTTTCCCATTCCATCTGGCAAAATCCAGTCTTTACACCAGCCCTGCATTGACCTGGCCCTGATGCCCTCTGTGACCTTTAGTCTCATTTCCACTTTCTCCTTGGCCATTTTGCCTTGACCACACCAGTCTCTGATTCCTCAAGCCAGTTAAACTCATTTTGACCTCAGGGCCTTTGCAAGCCCCGTCCAGAGCCCACTCTGTCCCCTGCTCTTTGCAGACGTGCATTCTGGTTCTGGCTTTTCAAATTATCTGGCTCCAGGGCCCTGGGAGGAGGGCCCTGTAGAGTGTGGTGCTCTCCCCCGAGTCCCTCTGCCCCGCGCCAGAGCACGTCAGGAAGGTGTGGCTGAGCTGCTGAGTCCTTCACGCTGTGTGGACATGGCAAGCACTCCAGGGTTGCTCCGCTGGGTGGCCCGCTGCCTGCAGATTCCCGTCCTGGGGGTGTAACAAATGCCTTGAAAGGCGAGTGTGGGGACGAAGGTGAGGTGGCAGGGACAGAGGCCTTACGGCAGGCCAGACTGCACCAAGCGTCCTACAGGCACCCCTCCTGACTTTGCAGCAGCTCTGCGAAGCAGAGGGCATTACTCTTCCTGTCCTATAGAGCAGGAAGCTGAGGCTCAGGGAGGGGACAGAGCTTGAGCAAAGTTGTGAGCCACAGAGTCTGTGTGTTAGGCTACGAAGCATGGAAATCCACTTGCAGCGTGCCTGGCCCACACTTTATAAGGATTTGTATCCATTTCCTTTTCTTCCCTCTTCCTCCTTTAGCCCCAATCTCATTATAAGGCATCTCTAAAGGAAGAGCAAGAGCACAACCAAGTCCCAGGAAAATAGTCCATAATGCTGGCTGAAACATACCCCCAAGATGTATGAATTCTGCTACCAAATACTGGTTTTCATTATCTAACTTCACAGTTATCTAAACACACCCCGTCAGCAGCGTCCCTCATCTGTGGCAGCGCAGTATCGGTGCTGTATAAGGGGCTGGGCTGCGGGGACAGACTCTGGTCTCTGTGCAAGTCTGTGCTCCATGGAGCTCTCTGGAAAGAACAGCTGGATGACTGTGTGGGGACCAGCCACTCTGGGGCCCCAGGCCTCTTGCTGCTTCCACATTTTCTAACTTGCCGAAGGTTCAGCTTGAAAGTAAGGTTCCCAGAGATTGGCAGCCCATCACTGTGCAGGGAGGGACAGGAAGGGAAAGTGAGATCACTTCCAAGCCGGCTGGCCAAAAGTCCAGGGCCGGACTGAGCCCCAGCTCTCCTAATGCCCCTGGGAGCCCCTGACAAGGTTCATCCCCTCGAACTGGTCTCTAGTTCAGCTGGGCATCTCCTGAACCACTTTTTGAAAGACATCTGTACATTCTCTGGCATTCCTCCGTGCGAGAGGGGTCATCTGATCTGCATCCTCTTGAAGGAGCCAGTGGAGTGACTGGCTTCTCACTGAGAGGACGCAACAGAAGTGAAGTTGTGTGACTTCCAAGATGGGGTGAGAAAAGGCTCCTGTTCCACTGGTTCTCTAGCACACAGCACTTGTTCCAGGAGCTCTGAGGTGCAGGTGGGACAGCTGCAGCAGCCATGCTTGGAGGAAGTGCCCTCACCGGACATCCTGAGTCAGCAGGAGGAACAGGCAGCTGGCAGCCTGTGGCTGTGCTGGCCACAAAGGCCTGGGAGATTGGAGTCAGGGTCACACGCTGCTCCTGAACTCCTGACCCACAGGCACCATGAGAGAGAATAAAGTAGTGCTATTGCCTTAAACCACCAAGTCTTGGGGTTGAAGTGTCACACAGCAAAGGGCAATCAGCACGAAGGCTAATGTAGCCCTCTTCAGTTCCTCTAGAATGCTATACAAAGCACACCCCAGACCCACTGTGGAGAACAGAAAGAAGCCAGACCTCACCATGTTACAGAAGTAACATTCACTCATTCAACAAAATTTTATTGATCACCAGGAAGTGCCGGACCTGACTCAAGACCACGGAGACAAAAACAGTAAGACGCTGCTGTGCTCCCCGGGAAGCCTGGGCGAGTGAGGGAGAGGGCTCATCCAGCCAGAATTCCTAACCTAGTTGAACAAGCAGATTCCTGAGGGATGTCATTTCTCTCGGGAGTCTGGCTCGCGGGCCCAGAACTAAGGTGCTGCCTCTTATGTGGCTCAGGGCAGCAGAGTATGGGGAGACCTAGGGAAAGGTGAACTTAAAGAGCCGAGGTGACAGGACTGACTGGGAGAAGCAAGGAAGGTTCTCTTTTGTCTTCACTGACCTGCCTGTCCCCACCTGGTCCTCTGACCTGATGGAGTTCCGCTCCTCACCCCTCAGTCTCCCAACACTAAGTATGGCTCTTCCCTCAGTGACACTGAAGATAATCTCACCGTGGAGCCCTCACGATGGCGCACCCATGGCTCAGAGAAGTGGTGTGAGCTCCAGGGTGCTCTAGCCAGGGAGCGATGGAGTTGGGACTTGAGCTGGTCTCCTTCCCGCTCAGTGCCTGTTTTTCGGGGCGGCTTGCTCAGGTGATGGCTTTGTCCTGGCGCAGAGGGCACTGCAGCCGTCTCATCCCCACCACCACAGAATTGTTTTGCTTCCAACCCCCTGCACCTCTGCACAAATGGCTACCCATACCTCAAACAGGGCCACGCTGTGATAACAGATGAGGCGTTTTCAGAATGATTTTCCAAGCACCTTCCCCAGTGCCCACTGCACGGTGCCTAACAACACTTTATAAAAGAACGGCTGCACGGGGAACGTGTCGGAAGGGACAGGTGTGGCCATGACACGAAAGAGCTCGAGAGGGCACAGTTGTCTGTCCTCCCAGTGACCTTCACCTTACAGCGAGAGAGAGAACCCAAGCCAGGGGTTCAGATGACAGAAAAGAGATCCTGTGCTCAGCACCCACTGGTCCCGGTGCCAGTGGAGAAACTGTCATCGCTTTACAGCTGCTCACTGATGAGAGCCGATTTGACAGGCCGCGCTGACAAGGAAATGACTCAGAGAAAACTGCCTCCTGCCTCTCTCAGCAAGCACGTAGCTTCATAGTTAATAAAGCCTTCTATAAAATATATTAGCATCCACTTTCATTTGTCTAATTATCCGTCAGGGAATGAGTCACTCCAGATCGCCCAGATGTCCTCCCAGTTACTCTTTTAGTATCAAAACCCTACCTGGAGACAAGTACAGTAGTGGTTGCCTAGGCCTGGGGGTGGGGTTGGAAGGTGATGAGTAAAGACGCAGGGTTTCTTTAATGGGGTGATGAGAATATTCTAGAAGGGACTCGTGAGGACAGCACGGCGTTGGGCCTACTGAAGGCACTGAATTTGCACTCTGGATGGGTGCAGTCTACACATGTGTATTGCATTTCGCTAAAACTCCAGCAAGCCTTATCTGAAGTATAGTGGACAGAGCGCCTTGTCCTCTCTCGCATGGGTGCCCTCCTGTGTCACCAGCGGCCTTTTCCTAGTGATTCCAGACGCTGCTATGTGCATTGCTCCCAACCAGCAATGGTCTTGGAGTTGTATACACAGGACTGTTTGCCCCATAAAAGACAGCCGCATGTTTTATATGCTTACTATTTTTTTCTGTTTAAAAATGTTTATTTTTATCTTAAACCTTGGTACTTAGGCTCATGTGCTGGGTCATTTATCCCTATTGACTCATTATCTGTGAGTACCCAATCTCTATAGCTCAGTTTCTTCATAGAGAAACTGATGTTGTAAAATACAACATCAAATGCACTGCAGAGTTGTGAGGATTAAATAAGGTGATGCATATAAGGTATTAATGTTCTTGGCCGCAATAAGTAAGTGGATTTTAACCAGCAAGGCTATTCTCATGGTTTTTCCATTAGCTGCCTGGAGCACTCCTTCTAAGCTATGAACTCAAAACCCAGAAACCTGCATAGTGTGTTCAATATACCTGGTGTGTTCAGCGAAATGAAGGAGGGATTGGGGTGCAATTTTATGCTTGGACTTTAGGACATCTCACAGGGTGGTTCTGAATTTCAATGATGTAAGGGGATTTGTCCCAGTTCACACTAAACAGAAAAACCTAGAGGCCCCGGGGAAGTTTTTCCCAAGATTCCAGCTTCTGGTATTCAAGGGGACAACTGGCCTGCAACTTTAGCACTCTCCAGACCAATGGTTCATAAAACTCAGAGGTCACAGATCCAGCTGAGAATCTGAAAAAAGCTATGGGTTCTCTGCGTGCACACGAAAGTGTACACACACACACACACACACACACACCCTACGCCCTGCCCATACTCAATGATTACAGGAGAATTTTGAATCCCCAGAAGCCTATATCCATAAAGCCCTATTTAAAAATCCCACTCTAGATGTCATAGGACCTCAAGATGGTCAAAAGTCAGGGGCTCTGGACAAAAGTGCTTCCATAGCAGTTTAAACAGGGGGTCCCGTGGAGGTCTGCCCTCTTTCTAAATGTGTCTCAGTCAGAAAAACAGTCCTGGAGCCGGCTGCTGCCTCTGAGTCACTGCGAACATCTGCATTCAAGGGCCTTCCAGGGGCTTCCCAGGGGCAACAAGTCCGAACAGGACACAAAATCGGTGGCTCAGAAAGTGACTACAAAGCAAAGTCAGAAGCCTTGCAGATAAGCAGTTGGGGTGAGTGAGCAGCTGTCTGCTAGATGAGACTCTCACTCTGCCAACAACAACAAAGGAATCTTAGGAGAGGTGCTGAAGGCAGGCTAGGCCATGAAAGCAAATTCAAAGGAACTCAAGTCCTCCAGACTCTTAAGACTACTGGGACTTGGCCAGAGAGGAATGAGCTGGAGATTCTGCCCTAATTGCCAGGAGATGTTGCTGAGCTGTAGTGGAAGGTAAGGGGTAGAGGAGGTGGGTGAACCATGGATCAGAGGCTTAATGATTATTAACTTAAGCCACTAATCAGATACAACTAATTATAAATGTGACCAAAGTGACCGCACTTCCAGGCAGGCCACACACAGGCTGTGATTTCACCCAACTGGAAGGGAACTGTACCACCTCTCCTTAGCGGGCCACTGGGCTGTGCTTGTTGTTGGGAGCTGAGTCTCGCTTGCTTTTGCTCCTCTATCATGGTATGACAAGCCCTGCAATGTGTCCTTGTCTTTCTGAAAAGACTTTACAACAGCTTTACAACAAATCATCGGTAAACAGGCGTCATGCCTGAGTTTGCGAATAGTTTGCATAGGATTCCATCTGTTTAAGTAGACGCCTGAAGAAGCCTGTTCTCTCAGAAGCCCTCAGAAGTGGACTGTCTGGTGCTGTGCAGAAACCATCTGTAAGTGAGAGTGCAGTGAGAGTGCGTACGACCTCTGCACACAGTAATCCTGCCTTCTCTCCATGGACCGAGATTCTTCCCTTATTTCATCTGGAACCTTTTTCTTTTCTTTCTTCAACCAGAAACAAAGGTATTTAGGTAATCACTCGTAATGCTATGGAGTGAGCAGTATGATTACCCACCTGGTTTAGTTTCTTTTTCCTGCTTGCATCTCTTCAGATTTTTCCGTTGACGGATGGATGTGAAAATTCTAAGGAACCAGAAGAAAAATAAAAATAAGAGTCAGGCATTCATTATGGTTGTACATGGGAAAAAATCTCTTGGAAAAATAAGTTAACAGTGTCTATTGAACATATTAACTCTGCAGATTCTTTGGGAACGTTGAATGTCTAGGAATTTACACTATGGATATGTTCATGTATACAAAGGGTGTTTAATAAAATGCATAATTCAATAGGTAAAAAATTAGGAAACAGGGGCCTCCCTGGTGGTGCAGTGGGTTAAGTAACGCACCATGAAGCAAACTGCAGCCACTGTAGCACGAGTTCGATCCCTGCCGCAGGCCAGGGAGGGGACCCACATGGTGCAGGCAGACCTCTCCTGCCTCGCCTGCTGTGCCCCTCAACAGTGTGTTTCAGTCAGTCTCTGTTCTGCACCCCGCTCTCTCTCTGGTGAATCCTCTCACCGCCCTGGACTCTGGCCTCTACCCCAGCTCTTGTATATATAAATAATCTTTTTTAAAAAATTAGGAAACAAGGCCTCCCTGGTGGCGCAGCAGGTTGAGCGCCTCACTGTGGGGCTTTGCAGCCACTGCAGTGCACGAGTTCAATCCCCAGCCAGGGAGGGGACCCACAGGGCACAGCAGACTTCTCCAGCCTAGCCCACTGCTCCCCTCAGCAGTGTACTTCTGTCAGTCTGCCTGTTCTGCTCCCTGCCCTATGTCTGGTGAATCCTCTCACCTCCCGTGACACTGGCCTGTACCCAGCTCTTGCATGCATGAATAAATCTTTAGAAAAAATTAGGAAACAACTTTAATGTCTATTAAAGGAAAAGAATTCAATTACAGTCTAGCAATGCAATGAGGAATCACAGTTTTCACAAAGAATGAGGAAGATGTCTTTATACTACATGGAAAAATGTACATACTCTGTTAAAAATGGTATAGAAGTGAAAATAGTATAGCTTTTTAATAAAAATATGGACACAATTGTTTATATTTAGAAAAAAGTACAACGTTAGTGGGTTACACATTTTTTCCTAATCTACATAGAAAAAGGTAAAAACTACAAACAGGATTCTCTCTGGGACTCAGAAACTGAGGAGAAATATTAACTATTTATTCTGTCAGAAAGGGTTTTTTTTTTAAGATTTATTTATTTATGGATACAAGAACTGGGGTACAGGCTGGAGGTGTGGGAGAATGGTGAAAGGGGAGTCACCAGAGACAGAGTGGGGAGCAGAGCAGGGGGGTCTACTGAAATACAATGCTGAGGGGAGCAGCGGGAGAGGCAGGAAAGGTCTGCTGTGTCATGTGGGTCAGCTCCCTGGTTAACACCTTGTGCCACCAGGGAGGCCCCATCTGAAAAGTTTTTAAGTGGCATGTGCAACTTTCAAAATTATATACACTATCAAAAATTCTTCATCCAGTTAAAATATAATGAGTGAGAGCAAAAGACATTTTGAGCAAAGACTAAGTTTACTATTTATAGACCCCAAGAACAGAGAGAAATCTAAACATAGAGAGCAAGTGAGATTTTATAATCAATAGAAATTAGTAACTATATTGGTAAATGTAAAGAATAAAATGAAGCTAATGGGGAAATAAAAACAAAATTGATGATACTACAATGCATTCTGACAAATAACACTGAAGATGGAAGAGACCAGAGTGAAAACTTCCTAAGGTTCTTGATTACTCAGGACATAGAAATATTGTTTTCCTATAGATACTATGACTATGATGCATATTAAAAATTTTAAGGTAAAAACAACTGAAAATAAAAGTAGAATACATGGGTTTCAAACCAATCAGCATGCTCGTGGGTGGAAAAACCTAATTATCCAAAAATTTTAATCCTTGCCAAATTACTATATAACTAATTTTCAATAACCAACAGTTATTTGGAAAGGGGAAATGGATAAAATTACTTTAAAATTCATGTGGAATACTACACAACCAAGAAAACTGACCAAGAAAGAAGAAAACATTTATTAACTAAATAGAGGATCTCTATTACAATAAAAATTTACTATACAAACATTATACTAAAAAGATACAGTATTAACATAAGAAACAGGTTCAATACCAGGACTTGAATACCAGACCCAGAAACAGGCACAATAAAATAAATCATTTAAGATAAAGATGCAATTTCAACTGAAAAGGAAAAAGGCAGTTCATTTTGTTACAGGGCAGGGAGAGGGGCACACCATCACCCCCAAACCTGCCCACTCTAAATAGGTTCTGCCTGCATCAAGACAAAACATACAAGACCTTTAATGGAAAGGAATTTTATTACAATTAGTTTGCAACAAAGAAAAGGGGGAGAATAAAGTTTCCAAACCAAGCACCTGAAGTTACCCATGCCCTTGTGGATAAATGCCCAGCCAAAAAGGGTTGGCCCAAAGCAGGACTGCTGAGGCCCAAAAGCTTGCACATCAGGGCTGCTGAAGTTCAAAAAGGTGCTCTAGACTTAAAGCACCTTCCAGCAAGAACCCATAAGAAAAAGGGTCAGAAACAGCCAGACAAGTCTGGGAGGAAAAGAGCAAAATCAAAATCAAGATAAAAGCTGTGATTGTTAACCTCCCAACGGTGTCCCTCACCACATCTATTTCAACCAGTCCAGGACCAAAAAAGCAAATGCAGCCTCTTCACATGCTTCTACTCTATGTGCTTCCTCCAGGTCTCCTTTTTGCTCTCTAAAGTTCATTCCCTTCTCCAGTCTTTTCTCCAGCTTCTCCCATTCCCTGCTTAGCTCCACCCTTCCTTGAGTAGGGAGGGCTTGGATCCTGGAACTTCCCTTTTTCTTAAGGACCATCCTCTTACAATTTAACAAATGGTGCTGGCATCTGTAGAAAAAACTTGACCACTACCTTTATAAACAAATTCTAAGGGGATTAAAAGTCCAGGATGAAATTAATTAAAGCTATAAAAATGTTAGAACACCATTTAGGAAAAATTTATACAACTTTGAGGTCAAGAAATAATTTCTAAACAAGGCAAGAATCCAGATACTATGAAGAGAAAAATAGAAAATAGACATTTTTTTCTATAATAGGAAAATGTTAATAAATGATTAAGAAAAATATTTGCAACACACATGGAATCCTTAATATGTAAATATGTAAAGCGCTCCTACCACTTAAGAAAGACATATGAAAAACAGGTGAAGAGGAAAATGAAATGACCAATTATCATGAAAATAAGTGCAATCTCACAGTGGTAAAGAATACACAGAATTACATAGGAACATGGATGGAACTGGAAGGGATTATGCTCAGCGAAGTAAGTCAGAAGGCAAAAGAAAAATACCAGATGGTTCCTCCCCTAGGAGGAATATAAGGGAACCAAATAA
Source organism: Galemys pyrenaicus (assembly GCA_019455555.1). NCBI lineage: Eukaryota > Metazoa > Chordata > Mammalia > Eulipotyphla > Talpidae > Galemys > Galemys pyrenaicus. Next base: position 292,004 of record JAGFMF010011599.1, on the reverse strand, counting down.
GGATCAAGGAAGGGAATAAGAACAATAATAACAACAATAAAGACACAAAAACCAAAAATGAAAAGACAAGGACAAACTGGGAACACTTGGTGGGGAGGGGGGAGGGTAAGAGTTGAGGGCAGATGGGAGCATGGGGGACTGAGGTGATGGTGCACTGGTGAGATGGTGATGGGGAATACATGGGGATTACAATTGATGTCAAATATATGTAAATTTTAAAAAATTTATTTAAAAAAGAATACATAGAATTAGCAAACCTGGAACACTAATTTTTTAAAATATATATTTATTACATCATCCTTCATAGTTGTACTATGTATAATTTCCCTGTGAAGTTCCCACCACCAGTCCCCCTGTGCACCACCACCACAGTCCCCTGTGCTCTTCCCGCCCGTCCTGATCCTTCTCTCTCCTCCTCTCCTACAGAATTTCTCTGATCTATATTTGCCTGATAATTTTGATATTTACTTTATTATAGTTACTCTTACCCCCTTATCTGGTTCCTCTACTTTCCTCCTATAAATGAAACCATTCACTATTCCTGAGACACTATTTTCCCCCGTGAACTTCATCACAAAATGAAACAACAGAGGAGGGAATGGAAGAGATAGAATATCTGATATTGATTAAGATTTAAGAAATGAACATGCTCATCTTGCTGGGGAAACTGCAAGTTACTAAAACTCACTGTAAAATAGGGTATCGTCAGTTAAAAGGTTAATAAACACAATACCTTGACCCAACACTACTGTTTTTGAAAATATAACCTATAAGAATAAAAGGGCCAGTAGAGAAGCATATGTATACAAAGATATTTAATGCAACAATATTGTGTGTGTGTGTGGAGACAAAAAACAGGTCACAGTAAAAAAGCTTGTCAAAGAAGAATTGGGTCAGTATACCCTGGCACCTCTAGATCAACAGCTTTGAAGCTATTTAAAATGGTAAATTAGACACATACCTATCCATGGCATATGTATTTGGAGGGAACCACAAACTAAAATTATAAAGTATGATCCCACATATACAAACAAACTATATCCACTTAAACAGGAGTCTGGAGAAAGTTCAGGAAGGAAGGATATACACCAAGGTATATATTCTGGTTATCTCAGAAGGATGGAAATGGGGAGTAGAGGGCTAAGAGATTATGATTTTATACACCTTCAATTTAGTTACAATGAGCACACATATTACTTTAGGAAAAAATAATGAAGCAGATAAAATGAACAAAGAAACAAGCATACGAGATCAGAGAAAACAGAAACTGATGTTACACGGCCCCTTTATCTTCACAGAGGAAAGGTAACTGCATTTATTGTCAGTTTCTTTTTTTGGTCAAAATAGAAAAGGTTTTCTAACCTATTATTCCGACAGCCAGAGACAAAATATTTTAAAAGCTTCATGGAGAGAAAAAGTGCACTTTACTTCCAAGATATTTACGCCTTTTATGTAAAAGGGGGAGGGGGGAGGAGGGAGGACTTTAAAAAAAAAAATCCCCTTTCAAAATTAAAAAAAAAAGTCTAAAGTTTGGGCTTGAAGCTGCCCTGTTTAGGTTGTGTGTGGGCTGGTGCTTTGCTGTGCTTTGCTGTTGTTTTCTGTGGCTCAGTGCCCTTGATTGCCTTCCTCCCCCAAACCCAATTAAATCCACTCCTGGGAGCTTCCGTCTGCTGGGAACCAAAGCCCTGTAAACAGCGGCATCTCTGCTCACTTGGCTCGTGTCTCCAAGCAGATGCTTTGGCTTCTATATCACATGGTCCTGAAATCTAGAGATGTGAAATGGATTGCTTTGCAAACCATTTTGGTGGAAGGAGGATAAAGGGGACACAATTTATTCCAGTGGATGAAACAGAAAAGACAAGGGCTAGCATTCTTGGAGGAGAGCTACCTGACCAGGTGGCTCTGAAATGGCAACTGGCACAGCTAACTCCTTCCATCTCTACCCAACCCTTAGCAGTACCCAGCATCCACCACCTCTCCTTCACTCCTGCCGCGCCTCCTCACGCCTCCGCATCCACTCTCCACACAGCAAGCCTCTCCCACAAAGGCCTGCATTGCCGCCCTGTTGATTCTCCTACCCCTAACCTTCACCTACTTCTCTGCCTTTCCCTCTCCGTTCAGGCACGTGGCCTCCTTTTAATTCTCAAACATCCATATGTCTCCCTGCCTTGGGTCCTTCTCATGTGTCTGTTATCCTTTCCCACCCCACAGCACCCCAAGCTCCTACCTGAGCTCTGGGCATAACTGACCCCACATCTTGATCAAAGCACCCCTTCAGCAAGCCCACTGTCACATCTCCTCCTCGTTGCTCTCTTCATTTCACCTACCACTATCTGCTTGTTTGCTTCATGTGAGGAAGGGCCAGGCCTGTCTCACGCAACACTGGGGTGGAGAAAATGGAATTTAATTGGGCTTTTTTCCACTCTCCTGCCACTTTCCTCTAAGGGCACCACGTGCGGTCTTGCACTCCCAAGCCGCCACATGGATGCTGGGCCTGAGAGGTGTAGGCACGGGGCACAAGCAGCTGTGATTATGGACACCTGTGCCCAGAGAACAGGGTGTGCCCATATGTAAATATAGACACCTGTGGCCAGAAGTGAGGCTTAAAAGGGGTTCCTTAGCACTGGCGTGGGGGCAGGGTCACGCTGAGGCTAGGAGGCTCTGTTACTGTCTCCCTGGCTGGTCTGTCTCCTGATTCAGCATAAAGGCCTGTAACATCCACTGAGGGCTCCAAAATTCCCTTTCTGTCTGCAAGAATCAACAATGAATCTACCCAGCCTGGGATAGTTGCACAACAGCCTACCACCTTGCCTAGCGCCTGGCAGCTATCAGGCGTCCACACATACTGACCACCACAGGGAGAGTGGACTGAAATGAACTGAAGGCCCAGCTCAAATGACCCATCCTTGCTTTCACTGCCCTCCAGTCACGTGCTAGAGTTGCTGGGTCTTGGCTCCCACAGCACCTTGCATGTGCCCAACACATGAGGGTTCTTAGAGCAGGTGAACACGCGTGGCAAAGTGCAACTGAAGGCTGCAGCCTCTAACCAGCCAGCCAGTGGTTTCTCTTACCCAAGGGACTACCACAGACTATGAGCCTCTTGGAGACTCTGTCCAGGAGGGAATTAAATTTGAAATGCAGTGGTAGGGTGTAGGGGACAGAATGAAGGGGCAAGACCTATTGTTAGTGGGCGCTGGCGGCAGACTGAAGAGCGTCCCAGACCTAAAAAATTCATGCCCTTTCACCTGGCCATGCCTTACTGAAAAGGCAGTGAAATCACTGAGTGGGAGCAATTTAAATATTTTTCCATATTGTCTATTTTTCCTTTGTGAACATGTTCTAATTCTGTAACCAGAAATTTAAAAATCCATTAACAATGCTATAAAAATAAGTTAACAGTGATGTTAGACTAATCACCCATGCTCAGGTTTTCTCATTAATGCGGCCCTGCAGACACCAGGTCTCTAAGGTGGTGTGTGAGCAGTTCCTTTCCTCGGAAGCCCAGGGGGGTTGAAAGGTAGGGCCCCTTTGGCAGGGGCAGTGGCCACAGCAGGGGCTGTCACCGCTTGGAGTCAGGAAATGGAAGGGAACTGAGAGTGGGTTAAGTCAGCTCAAGTTCGGGACCTCCTCCTACTCACTGCCAACGCTCACTGTAGCCATTTCCTCTCCTGACGCACAGGGAACCCCCTAGTCACCCTGCTTCTCCCTTCTCACGCTTCATACCAGTGGCCCCCAGCAGAGTTCACTGACGTCAGAGACCACACCTACAAAGCGCTGAGCACGGTGACTCACCTGGATCCCTGGACACGATAAAAACACATTAGCTACCAAAGACTTCATTTCCTCAGAGCCCCGACGGTCATTATTCAGTTCAGAGAAGCCAAGCTGAGGAGCCTCAACTTCTTGGAAAATTAAAAAGGCTTCCTTTAACGTTAGAAAAGGCTCTGGTAAGAGTGGATGCATCTTAACCTGCAATTTGGGTTCACTCGGTGGCGCAGCTGACTACAACGTCCGGTGATGCTGCTCGTTGAAGGAGCAGCACTCGGAGTTTTCATAAAGCACTTCTGAAAGACTTCCAGGAGGGGGTGAGCTCAGCCTTGGTCGTGATTAATGACTTGTTTCCAAGAACTTAAAATTTTCCACATCTGTCTCCACTTAGAAATCACTCCTGGCCCCTCGTGAAAACACTCAGCAGTTAATTGGGTGCGTTGGGCTTCTTGTCACACAGGGAGTAACACCTGCCGCCAGCTTCTGCCTCAAGTGGCCGGGTGCGGGTCAGCGGGTGCCAGGAGAGTCGCACCACTTCTGCTCTGGCCTCAGCACTGATGACTGACGTGGCAGCTCCAGGGCCCTTCGCCGTGGGTTTTTATTGTTGATTTCTCCACTCACGTGTAGCTCCCATAAAATCTCCCACCACCACATCATCTGTGAGCTCTCACCACAGTCCCTCACCGGGCACGTATCTTTGTGCCAACAGTGCTCCAAGCTTTACCAAACTTCATCTTCATACTGCCCCTTTGAGGTGGTGTAGTGCCAGCAAGGGGCACGGAGCAAGTTCTCAATGATTCTGAGCAGATGGTTCAAGGAGGAGTCCTGGAGCTCTCGGCGGCTTTTTCATGCTTTTAGTACATCATTATATCAGAAGCGACCAGGTACATGGCAGGCAGTGGTTCCGGGGGTCCAGGAAGCTGGCAGGCCTCCTAGCCCCCAGCACATCTTCACTCTCTGGGCTGCTTCTGCTGCTGCTTCTGCCTTTCTCTCTGCCTCTCTTCTCCTCTCCACTTGTCTTCTACTGCTCTCCTCCTGCTGGTGTCCTTGTGATGCTTCCCTTATACGCCCGTGTCCAAACCCAGGTGCGCCCACTTACGCATGCCCACTTACGCATGTGTGCAGGACCTCAGGTGTCTATCATCACACCAATGGTGGGAGGGTGGGAAAGCCTGATACTTTTCCATTGACCCTACAGTTGGGTACAGTTGCAAGGCCTCACTTCATAGCGGAGAAGCAGGTTCTGTGAGGGGGCAATCTGTGATCTCTCTGCAAGGTGGTGCAGGCAGCACTCTTACTCTCTAATCTCAACATGAACCCTACATCTAAAGTGACAGTGGGGGGCCTCCCTGGTGGCGCAAGAGGTAAGCACCTCACTAGGAAGCATCCACAACCACTGCAGCACAAATTCGATCCTGCCCAGGGAGGGGACCTATGTGGCACAGCAGACCTCTCCTGCCTTGCCCGTTGCTCCCCTCAGCAGTGTATTTCAGTCAATCTACCTGTTCTGTTCCCCATTCTGTTTCTGGTGAATCCTCTCGCCCCCCATACTTCTGTCCTATACCCCATTTCTTGTATGCATAAATATATTGTTTTTAATTCAGTGGGCCCTGACCCTCCAGGGGTTACAAATGCAAATGTCCCAGGGGCCAAGGGGTAGGCTGAAGACCAGAGGGCAATGGACTGGGCAAGGCAATGGCGTAGAAGGTGATCATCAAAAGAAGATACCCACATGAAGGCATTCACAATCTAATAAAAACAATACCCCAAACCAAAGCCACTCTGACCTCTAGCTCGGTTCATGCTGCCTCATCATCACAGGTGGGGAAAGGTTATGTGGAAAGGCAGCAGGGAGCAGCAGAAAGTTCAGGAGCTCGGGGAGAGCCGACTGCAGCTGTCACCTGTTAGTTCTGAGCCATGGAAAGCCATCTCAACTCTCCAGGCCTTTCCCATACAAAATGGAGGTCATCTCTGCCTCACATCACATTTGTGAAGATTAAAAGGAACTGACATATGCAAGATGCGCGGACCTGAAGCGATGTGTGCTTCAGAGAGAACCAGAGCCAGGCAAGAACTTGGACGCAGCGGCCTCTTCTACAACCTGCTCCCCCTGCCAGGCAGCCCTAAACACGCTGCAGGGTGCAGGAGTGGGTGCTAAGGAACACACACGAACAGCTGCCTCTGACAGCACAGCACAAAGAAACCACCTTCCTCTGGTCCAGAAAGGCCTGCTCCCAAGAGTGTAAGGCCTCCCCCACACACATTCACTGTCCCACCCTGACCAGATAAGGGACCTCCCTTCCAGAACATCACCTCCTCACCACCACCCTAAAGAGAGATGACTTTCAGCTCCCTAAGTCTGGAGAGCCTGGCTGCTGCGGGGGACCTGGGCCCTCAGCTCTGCCGGTGGCCCTGAGACCTACCGCTCACCAAGATCTGAACTCAAGCAATGTGAAATACTGTACCTTTCTAAGGGCCGGTAGGGTCCCTGATAGCCTTAAAGAGTAAAGTCCTTTAATTGCCTACACCTGGAACCTTGGAAACTCAAAAGCCAAAAGCTGACAACTTTTGTTTTCTTTGTATTCTGGCTTAGCAGCGGAGGTGCTGTCCAGGTGAAACAGAGGTGGGAGAGAGGCACGTGAAGGATTTTCCCTTGTTTGCTCAGTTGGGAACTGGCACGGTGGGATTTCAGTAAGAGCACAAGGTGTCTCCTCTGGCCCAAGTGCTAGGCCTTCCACTGGGCATGGGCTGTAGTGACAGGGGAGACAGGCTCGCAGGGGAAGGGCACGTGGGGCAGTGGAGACACAGAGAGCTAAGTTATGCCATCGGTTCTGTGAGCACAGTTCAGGTAAACACAGAGGCGCTTGGGCTAACGTGGGAAGAGCATGGGGACTTCCCCTCAGTCAGAGGAATCGGGATATTACTGAGGTATTACTGAAAAGGACGAGCTTAACTGGTGCATAATGACGTTCATTCACCTCTCCACAAGCGTGCAGTCACGTGTACACATCACACTGAGATTTATTCCTTTTTTTTCCCAGGAACACCAAACCCAATAAAACTAGAAAAATTCATAAGTAGCTTAATGTTCTCTTCTAATTCTTCTACAGGCATCGGTTTTCAGCCAGTCAGGGACACTGAAAGTCAAGGGCACTCTGCCCCTCAACCCTTGAGGAGAATGGGAAAGAAATGCAACTGGTTCACTTCAGGCTGAACTTGGAAATACACGGTCTCTACTTTTACCCCTTACTCAGGCACGATAGCGAGAAAACACAGGCCCAGTCACGGAACACTTGCCTGGGGTCATGGTTTTCTGGCAAGCCCCTTCTATCATATGTGGGCTCTTTGTTTTTTAAAGCTGAAGTCTTTCCCTTAAATTCTGACTTTTCAAGTATTTTCACCTGCTCATAGGGAACGAGGGTCACACCCAGCACCTGCAAACCTGTCTCTCAAGCCACCAAGGACCCTCAGCCCAGGCCCCTGAGGTAAGCAGCCTGGGGGTGGTAAGGCCCCTTTGCGCCTCTCTGCAGAGAGTGGCTCCCTCTATTTAAAACACTGAAAACGGACTCCAGCAAAGAAAATGCCAAGAGTTTATATGTTCTATTTATTTCCTAGGCATAAGCAGCAAATTCTGAAAAGGAAGCAATGAAAAGATCACAAAGCCAAAGTTAACGTCCAACCCCCTTACCATCTTGAAGTCTGTCACATGGCAGCAGTGGCACTCGAGGGTGATGAGGTCACACTGTGAAATCAAGTCCTGTGTCTTTCATTTCAAACACCCATCTTGCATTTGTGAGGGGGAGACCATGGGGATTTTCACTTTCAGATGCAGTGTCCATGGGTTAAAATGTTTGTGCTGCCTTTGTCATCAGAAACAAGGCTTTACAAACACCAGTTGCTAAGGGAGGCTTGCTTTCTTCACCTCTATTTGGGGCAAGCTTTTAAAGCTCTGGATATAGCCTGTCAAAGTTCTCAGGGTAAAAAAAAAAAGTAAAACCGCATTTGAATGGAGCCCATCTGTGAGACTGGAGGCGCAGATTAGCCCTAGGCAGTTTCAGACAAAGGCATAATTTTCAGAGAAATAACATATCCTATCATAAAAATAGGCACTTTGTGACCAAGAGGCGGAAAGCAAGCCCTCCAGCCTCTGCTGTTCCGCGGTGGGGGCAGTGGAGCAGAATGAAGCTCTACTCACATGACAGAGTTTCTTCCAACACCGGTGGTCCTCAGCCAGAAGTGAAGGTAGGATTTAAGAAACCAGGATTCAAAAACGCCTGCCTTTGGAGGGTAAATCAGATTAGCAGACCAGACCAGCGGTTCTCTCTCTGCCTTCCTCCCTGTGTCTCCTAAATGAAATGCACTTCAAGGTTTTAGTGGGAGTTTCCCACGTCTCCAGCCAAGTAAGTCCCCGTTTGTTTGTTGTAACCCAATGCTGGGTCTGATGATGTCAACCACTCAGCTCCCTTGCTCAGTTTCCACCTCCCGTCCACGGGAGAGATCCATTTCCTTTGGACAATGAAGGGGGTTGGGGAGGACGCGGAGTTGTAACTGCATCCCAGGCTGCCTCATTTGCCTAACATCCTTCCTTCAATTTTCAACACAGCAGCCTAGTGACAAGAGGTTTCCTATCCACTCACTCGGCCCGAGTTCCCAGTCTAAGCCTCTTTGCATTAAGTCACTGCTGACTATCCAGACGGCTGGGCTGTGTGGTCGGCCGTGCTGTGTTAATTCATTTCTTTGGTGTATGATACACTGATCAGGGCGGAAAGCTGTACTACCACCCCCTTCTTCTCTTTCTTCTCAATTTTCCAAGTCATTTAATTTCTCCATCAAGTTTCCTCATTGGATGGTGCAATGCATGGGCCTGCCCTTCACTAGGGGAGATGGCACGGGAAAGGCTGGAAAGAGCAATGTTCTGTGGCCAGGGACCTGGCTTCCAGTCTTGGTCATGCTCCTAACCGAATGAATGGCCTCCAGCAAGTCACCTCTCGGCCTCAGTTTCCCCATCAATAAGATGATGGTTTGGTGACTCCTGCTTCCGCAGTTCCGTGACTGAGAACAAATGTGATACAAAGAACTCACTATGAGCTGATCAGCTCCACACTTGAGGAAGGGAAGGGCCCTGGAGGGGTCTGAGACTACTCCTCAAGATGCCAGCCCCCTGCACGGTGCTGCTGAACACTGGCAGAAAGTCCAAAAGAATTCATGGAACAAGTCCAGGGGACATGGAAAGAGGCAGCACAAACTATTAGATGAGAAAAATAAAAGAATTCAGCCTTCCTCAGGGATCGACAAGAGTACTCAGCCCCTGCATCTGGAGGGTGCTTGGGGGGGAGAACAGAAAGCCTCTCTACTTTTGTGCGTTTTGTGTGTAGCAACGGGTTTTGAGCATTATTTGCAAGCTGGAGATGTGGGTCTGAGTCCTGTGTGACTTAACTTCTCTGAACTTGTTTTAACTGTAAAATGGGATTCTGGAGCTTCCATTTGAGGAATGTGAAAATTAAATACCCCATGTAAGGGAACAGAAAGTAAGTGGCACATACTAAGTGTGGAATATATGGGGGCTTTTTTTTGGTATATCATGTCATTTGAATCTCATTTTCGTGGCTAGAGAATCGAAACAGAGAAGTTAAGTGGCAGGTCCAAGGTCACACAGCTCCAGATGAAAAGGTCAGATTTGGAATCTGAGTGTTTTAATTTCTTCTTAGGTCGGTGCACATATCACACACTGCTACTTCTCAAAAACAGTTACTCACTGAGTCTAGCTCTTATTTCTAAATGGAATTTAACTTAACTCTGAAAAATGAGTTGTTTATAAAAACAAAATGGAGATGGGAGAGGGGTAGGCGAGTTTTCTTGGGTTCAGGAGGGCTAGGTGTAGGGAGGAGCAGTCAATCTGTTGCCTTAGGAAATACTCTGGGCTACTAGGAAAGAGGGGTACTTACTTTATTTGTGACTGTAAGATGAGAATATTAATACTACATGGCCGAAAGCAAGTCTGGGTTTCAACTGCTGCTCCCTGAGAGGCAGATCTGACCTGTCTTAAAGCTACGGGGATGGGACGGGGATGGGACACTGGGCCTGGAGCTCTGTTGAGAAGAAGTTATTTGTAGGTGGAAGAAAGGCTGTGGTCATTTGTGACTTAACAAGAATTTTAATTAGTTCTCAGGAAGCCCTGATGCCCTCCAGGAAAGGCCCAGACACACAGCCTGGCTCTTAGGAGGCAGTTTGCCAGCCTCCGGGCTTTCCCACAGTTGGTATGGGCTGTAACAGAGAAGCACGCCAGCCTAGTAACCACGGAGCGCGGCAGTTAACAGCTCAGGGAGTCCTGGGCGCCCCTAATGTCCTGGGCCTTCTAGCTCTGTGTCACATTGGGCGCACTCACTCCTTTGCGCCGTGGTTTCCCGGTGCAAAAGAAGAATAAAAGCATTTCTCCTACAGGTTCCTGTGTGCGTTAAGTACCTGGCACTCTCAAGTTCCAAAGAACTTGCAAAAATAAGCTATAACAGCTTAATAGTAAAGAGGCTGTTTTCTAATTCTGACTCAGTTTTACCAGCCTCTGCCCTGAGGATGGATGTGACAACGAATGAATGTCGAAGAATGTCCGGACGTCAAAAGGGTCCAGACTTCCTCTAGAATGCCAGGATGGAAGGAACAAAAGCCCACAGAATGCTGGTGGGTGGTCTCAGCAGTAGCACTCAACCTGGAGGCGCAGGGATGGCGTGGGCGTCAGGAAGCCAGGCCGGGCTCTCGATGGGCCAGTTTACTGAAACCACCCTCCGCACTCCCAATCATGCTGTTTCCTTGAGTAAAAGGACAATAAGGAGCCCATTGGTATCTTCACAAAGATATGGTGACACTTGCCTTGCAGCCTGAATAAAATACCTTGGTGAGAGAATCCACGAAAGAACACTGAGGGCACCGGCACCCTCACTTGTCTTCCGACCCACACGCAGATCAGCTCTGGGCGCTGGGCCACGCTCTGCACTGAGCCCTCCATAGCCTCATTTTCTGTGAGCCTCACCACAGCAGGTGCAGCGGTATTGAGTCTCTTCATCTACAGGGAGGGGGAAACTGATGCACCTTGAGACCCACAACCTGCTCACAGGCACAACAGAGACATTTACAAGCCAGGCTGCATAGTCTGAGGCCAAGCCAGTGTCCGTAGGCCTCATAGCCAGCAGTAGTTTCCATTTGGGGATCAAGAAAACTGGCTGCTACAGAGTGCAGAGGGGTCTGAAGGGCTCGAAGCCCGTTCCCCACAAAGCTTCCCTGCATTCCCACCCCCTCACCCTAGCTGGAATGGGTTCTCCTGACTGTGACGGCCTTGGTACTTATTTGCTCTGCTCTAAAACTTATCCTTGGCTCCTTTGAGGCATATTTGTTTCTGGGCACATCTTATTCCTCTGCTAGAATGTGAGCTTCTTAAAGAAAAGATCTGTGTCTAATTGATGAGCATTTTGTATACATTATGAGACAGCTATGAAAATAAGAAAATTATTGATAAGCAAGAAAAACTTGTATTGAATCTGTGCCATAGGCCAGATAACATTGTAACTGCTTCATATAAATGACTTCAACTAAATATCACAAGGGTCCTTATGAGGTAGATACAATTATTATCTCCACTGACACATGAGGAAATACCAGACACAGATCAATGGAGTAACTGATGAATGTCTATTGAGAAGTGCACATGAGGATAGCATACTCCTTCTAGTTCAAAGATCTGCTGTAAGATGCCACCAGCATATCACCCCATCAAAGGCAGGTTCTCAGCTGTCATGCCATTTCACTCTCACTTGCTCACTGGACCACACACCATTATTTTTGTATATATTTGAGCAGCATATTGACTATGACATAAGTAAAAGTAGATCTTGTTTTCTTCCCAATTATAATCGTAATCGCTCATTGTTAAAAAAAATAGGAAAACACAGAAGAGAAGAGAAAAGGGAGGAAAATCATCCATCAACTGACCACTCAAAAATAACTATTTAGCTTCTTGGGATACGGACCCCAAAAGAACCACATCTACACTCAAAGCAACATCTGAAACCAGAGACATCATTTGGAGGAGGGGGAGGAGTCAACCCCACAAACGATGAAAACTATGTCAGGTGTCTTTGGTTTCTGCATACACCTGGCTGCTTTCCTAGTGTCTGGTGTCCTGTATATACCCTGAGCAGGCCAGGCTTGGGGTGAAGAAAGAGCATGCATTAAAAAAGAAAAAAAAAAAGAGGATCCTGTCTTCTAAACTACAAATCAAACTTTCCCTATCAGAGGCAGACATTATTGAACGAGAGATTTCATTTTGAATATTTTTTAAAATGGGGAAAGTCCAAAGAATCATGACGAGAGAGGGAAGCTAAAGTCTGGAGCACAGGGACACAATTAGACAAGGGACTAAGGGGAAAAAAATCAATTACAATAAATAAAAAATGAAAACCAACAGCCAACTATAAACCAGAGGCATTCCCAAGGGGAGAAAGAGGGAAGGGACAAAATGGGAGGGAAGAGCACAAGGGACTATGGTGATGGTGCACGGGTGAATTGATAATGGGAATTTCACGGGGATGAGAAATATACACGGTACAAAAATGAAAAATAATGTAAAATATAGATAAAATTTTAAAAATTAAAAAATAAATAAACCACATCTTCAAGTTTGCACTTGAAAAAAATAAAATGTGAAAAAAAGAAATGAGAGGCAGCTACTATGGGAGAGTCAGGGGCTCTGGGTTTGGAGATGGCAGGTAGAAAGAGGTACCAGGAAGGGGACTGACAACGAGGGGACCCATGAAGGCTGTGCCACCGGCTCCCCACCTAACCTGCAGCACACAGAAGGTCAGGAAGTTCTGCCAGGCAGAAAGGCCCTTTGAACACATTCAAGGAGATGCCTTGGGTGATTGGGGCTTGTAGTAAGGTACCAGGCACCCCTATCCTGACCTATGAAAGCCCCACAGTCCAATGCTGCTCATGGGTGCTGAGGCATAAGCACAGAAAGCTTCTGGCAGCTTCCCTGCGGGGGCAAGGCCAACAGACACACAAACAACCAACTCCAAAGGCAACAAGGCCCATCTTCTAAAAGGATTTTATGAATTACAAGTGATTAAACAACAACCCACAGGGCTTCTGAGCAAAACCAAAAGCATGACAAAGAGCGTAAAATAAAAAGAAAGTAGACCTAACAATGCAAAAGAAAATCTGGACAGATGAGAAGCTTTTTAAAAAGTCTGTCTTCAAAGAGAATCTGAAGACATAAAAATTAATAATTCAGTAAAGTATTGGAAATTAAGAAAAGGAAATCTTTCAAAACAGGGAAAATATTCACAGGATAAAGAAGGCTCTTGCTGTAAGACAACAACTTATAAAGGTCAATGTCATCATAAGTAGGAATTCCAGTAAAAGAATACACAGGGAAGAGAACACAGTAGGAAGCTATATAAGAAGTCATAAAGTTCCCTAGAGCTGAAGTAAGACACACCTTAAAACTGAAAAGTTTACAAAGTGCGAGGAGAAGAAGGACCACACTGATGGTCTCCTCATCTAAAATTCAAAAGGACAAAATTTCTACACACTTCTAGAGACAGAAAGTAATGAGAGAAAAAAATCGAATTGGTATCAGACTTCTCACCAGCAATCCTGGCTATCTGAAGACAATAAAACAGTGCTTTCTAAAGGACAAGTTTTAAAGGAAAATTATTTGAAACCTAGAATTTACATTCAGCTAGGCAAATCAGTGATATTTTCAGGCACGGAAGGACTTAAAACAATTTATCCCTCATACACTGTTTTCTCAGTAAACTCCTGGAGAATATACATCATCTAAGTGAGGGTTTAAACTAAGAAGTGGGATTTGAGTATAGGAAGGCAAACAAGCAGTGACAGGCACCCACAGGTGATGGCACAGCGCTCTGGCGCCTCAGCTGAGCCAGCACCAGGAAGATGGGGGCAGGAGGGCGGAGGGCGCCAGGGAAACAGCTGACTCCTGAAAGGCTTGTCAACTGTACTGAAAGTATACAGGAAAAAGTGTGGAAAGACTGAACAATAAGGACCAAGAAAAACTGAGCAGATTAAAGCAGCAGCTATTATTAAGCCCAGGAAACAGTCATACAGAAAGGAAAAATAATTAGAATGTTACTGGCTCAGTGGTAAACAATATTTACAATGCCACAACATGGTAAAGCACTGAATCCTGTTTTCACCCCCCCAAAAAAAAAAAAACAAAGCAAAACAAAAGACTGTGATACTGGAAGAAAAAGGGAAGGAAGCGTGTGAGTGGGGCTGTGATGTTTATGAAAAAGCTTGAACCTCACATGGCATTCTGACCAGTAACCTCGAAACTGACCTACTGGGAAAGGGCAGCCCCGTAGCATGATGTGATCTGATTTGAACAAAGAAGTACTTTTGGGTGAACAGGAGCTCTCTGCTAATAATAAGGAATTAGTGGTTAGTTTCTATGGGGTAATGGCAGGATAGTTATGTTAAAAAAAAAAAAAAGGAGCCCTTATTCTTAGAGAGCCACACTAAAGTAGTGATGGGTGGGGTGATGTGACGTCGTCTAGCATTTACTCCAGCACACTGGCCACAGTTGTTGAAGCAGGGTAATGGGTGGCACAGGACTATTATACTGGTCTCTCTGGCACTGTAAATGTTTGAACATTTTCACAGTAAGAACATTTTTTAAAGACAAAGCCAGCTATATAAGCATCGTATTGGACATGGAGACTAGAGCAGACAGCTAACAAAAGCGCTTGTTTGGGGGAGCAGGACAGGAAGGAGGGGAAGAAACACTGGAGGGAGGGGATAGATATTTTTTGGTTTAAGTTTATAATAATACTTGTGCTTGAAAAGAACTAAGCAAACCTATGTGCATGCACCATCTTGACAAAAACAAAATCAGTTTTAAAAATCAATGGAGGTAATATTATTTAGAGAAATGGAGGCAGCCACCAGAAGAGCTAAAGCAGAAAAATTAAATGACAGCCTCAGGGTGAGGGGCTAAGCAAGAAACTGGGGTTCTTTCTGAACATGTAACTTTTTCAATGATGTTCATGTATTACGTTGATTTTTAAAAAATGTTATCTATTATGCTTAGGGAAAATCAGATGGAGAAACTGTATGATTCCACACTCACATGTGGTACATAAAGAAATAAAGGAAATTAATAAACTAAATAAAATAAATATTTAGACTACACAATTAAACTAATGGTAACCAGAAGGGAGAAGGGGGTGTGGATAAATTGGGAAAAAGGGGTCAACTATATGGTGAAGAACAGAATTGGACTTTCAGTCATGAACACAATGTAATAGGTACAGGTGTTGATTTTTAATGCTGTGCACTTGAAACCGACAGGTTATAAACCAAAACCACTTCAATAAAAAAAAAAAAAAAACGTTTTGGGGCCTCCCTGGTGGCGCAGTGGGTTAAGCAACGCACTATGAAGCAAATCGCAGCCACTGCAGCACGAGTTCGATCTCTGCTGCCGGCCAGGGAGGGGACCCACATGGTGCAGCAGACCTCTCCTGCTGTGCCCGCTGCTCCCCTCAG
>JAGFMF010011599.1:238971-266254 GCA_019455555.1 Galemys pyrenaicus | reverse complement strand
ACTAGACGCATTCATAGGAACATGGATGGAACTGGAAGGGATTATGCTCAGCGAAGTAAGTCAGAAGGCAAAAGAAAAATACCAGATGGTTCCTCCCCCAGGGGGATTATAAGGGAACCAAATAAGGATCAAGGGAAGGAATAAGAACAGTAATAATAATAGTAATAATAAAGGCACAAAAACCAAAAATGAAAAGACAAGGACAAATTGGGGACACTTGGTGGGGAGGGTTGAAGGGGAGGGTTGAGGGCAGATAGGAGCACGGGGGACTAAGGTGATGGTGCACTGGTGAGATGGTGATGGGGAATACATGGGGATTACAATTGATGTCAAATATATATAAACAAAGGAAAATATATATACAATAAAGAAAAGTCAACTATTAAAAAAAAAACCAACAAAGTGGAAGGGAAAGGGTAGAGGGCACTAATTGGTTGGTAGTGGAAGATTCCTGGACATTTGGTGGTGGGTGTGGTGTGAAATACACAGTTATAAGAAACTATATCAAAAACCTACAGCGTGTTGTAAATTAATGTTACAAATAAAAATAAAAAGAAGTCACTATACAAAAAAAAAAAAAAAAAGGAAAGAAAGACACCACACTACCCAGGGAGCTGCAAAAGGCCCAGGACATCTGTGCTCTCGCCACCTCCCGGGTCTCCTAGGCCCCTCTTACTCAGAGAACATCTCCCTGACAAGTAAACAGCCATCTTAAAGAGTCCACACAGCAACAACTTCAGGTGTTACCACAAGCTTGCAGAGTTCAAAAGGCAGGGGTTTCCATAGAGACTATTCATTTGTAGACTTAAGAAAAGACTTCGAAGACTCTCTAAAGACTGATACTGCTGTGAATGTGACATAATTTGAAACTAACTGGTATTTGACTATTATTTGTATTTTTAAAATTATTGACTTAGAAATGCCTTTCAGAGAATATTAAATATTTGCAAATTATGTTTTTGTCAAGCTTTTTAATTACTTTGGAATAATTAATTTGGAACAACTGATTATAGTATTCTAGCAAATGAACACATTAAATAATAAAATAAGCTACAATTATATTTGTAGGGAAATTAAAATATTCTATACCAGTGAATACATTATGTATATAATTATATTTATTATGTATATAACATACATACATACACACACATATAGAGAGAGAGAACTATTACATTCAGCTAAACCTTCCTGTCACTCCACTGTTTAAAAACCTTGCCTTTAGATAATGAATAAATCCATAGTGCAGCTTTTAAGGTAGTTCACAGTCTGGTATTATTCTACTTGCTGTGGGTTGAATAGTGTTCCCCAAAAAATTCTATGCTGAAGACCACGCTCAGTGGTCTTCAGAATGGGATTGGAGACAGGAAAATAAGGTCAGATAGGTAGGCCCTAGTCTAATGTGACTGATATCACGAGACAAGGACATAGCCCAAGAGGAACCTATGTAAAGACACAAGCAAGAAGGGGCCCCAGGAGAAACTAACCCTTGACAACACTTTTATCTTGGATTTCTAGCCCCCAGAATTGTGAGAAAACAAATTTCTTTTTTTTTTAAAGATTTATTTATTTATGCATACAAGAGGTGGGGTACAGGTCAGAGTCACAGGAGGTGAGAGGATTCACCACACAGAGTAGAGAGCAGAACAGGCAGATTAACTGAAACACACTGCCGAGGGCAGCAGCGGGCGAGGCAGGAGAGGTCTGCTGCACCATGTGGGTTCCCTCCCTGGCCGACAGCAGGGATCGAACTCATGCTACAGTGACTGCGGTTTGCTTCACAGTGCATTGCTTAACCCATTGCGCCACCAGGGAGGTCCAAGAAAACAAATTTCTATTGTTGAAGTCCCCAAGCTGTGGTGCTTTCTTACAGCAGCCCTACAAACATGACACCACCTCTAGTCTTATCCTGATCATTCAGCTACTCCAGGCTCTGGCTATTCTGGAATGATCACTAGCCAGTCCTTGACCATTCCCAACACTGTCCTGCTTCCACGACAATGCAGTCTCCTCTGCATGGATCAGTCTTGACTTGTACACCTGGAAAAGTCCTCTTCAATCCTTTTTGATCCAACCCAAGAATCATCTCCTCACTGCTCCAGAATGAATGACATTTCATTATTCATGCCCTAGGCCGACAGTGTAATTTGGCTCCTTTAGCATCTATTCTTAAACCTCTCTGGTTTGTCTTCTAGTACTATTCAAATTTGAAAATTCCAGATTCCCTAGTAACTTGCAGTTCTGAATTGGCTACAGTTCTGATCTAACAGGCAGAAGTGAACCATGAAGACCCACTGGATCTTTGGACATGCACAGTGGCAGAGCCATCAGTTCTTATGGAGCAGCTCTTGCAAATTATGTGGTGACTAGCCCCTGGTGTCACAGGTGCTGAGCAAGAGCAGAAGTAGGGTTACCCAAGGGAGGTCCCACAGTGTGGTTAGATAGTTTTCCTGCATCTCACATGCTTGGTTTCAGCTAGATATTATTCAGGCTCAGTTCTTTGGCACTACCTGAGATTCTGGAAGCTCCTTATATTTTCTTTCGTAATATATGCTATCCTGTTTAAGCGCACTTAAATGTGCAATGGGTACTCTGTTAGTGCCTGAAAACTTTGAGAGACTCAAAACGTGGAATCAGAAATGATTACAGACAATAGATTTCTAAGGAAATGGAACAGAGCTTGGATAACTGAGTATTTTCCAAACTATGGGTCAAAACCAGTCAGTGGATCAGGAAACCAATTTAATAGGTCAGGATTAGCATTTAAAAAAAAATTCTGGTCTCTGAAAAAGACTATTTCTGAGTGGTTTCCAAATAGTATTGTTAATGATGGCAGTTTAGTTATGTACAGTGTATGTGCACTTAGATAAGTGTACTGAGTCATAACATAAATTATACATCTTACAGTGAATCAGTCAAAAAACCTTTTTAATTTCTTAACCTCTCCTTATCTAGAATAGCACTCTCCCATCCTATCTTAAAGAGATATCTGAATCCCCTTGTTCATTGCAATATTGTTCACAATAGTCAAGGCAAAGAAACAGATGTGTGTGCGCGTGTGTGTATTTTTAATGGGATATTATTTAGCCATCAGAAAACAGTAAAGTCTGCCATTTGAAACAACAGGAATCTAGAATACTAAGCTAAATGAAATTAGACAAACACAGAAAGACAAATACTATATGATATTGCTAATATCTTGAATCTAAAAAATAATCTGAACCTACAGAAACACAGTGGAATGATGGTGACTAGGGGCTGGAGGATGGGACGGTGGGAAGATACTGATCAAAGGATACAAGTCTTCAGTTATAATGATTAAGCTCTAGGAATCTAACGCATACATCGTAATTATACAGTTAATGATACTGTGGTGTGGAATGAAATTTCCTATGAAAGTAGATCTTCAGCCTTCTTACCCTCCTCACCCACCAAAAGGTTACTACATCATGTTATGTACTTTGAATATATTTTTACTTGTCAATTATATTTCAAAATTTTGAAAAAAATTTTAATTGCTTAAAAATATGAAGAACAGTAAACAAAATACACATAGACAAACACAAAATAGCTGGGAATACTAAGATAAAAGAGTTACTTCAGAGTTGAACATAATGCTTCCCAGATGAAGTCAAGAATCCCGTGGACCTAAACTACAGTGTAATCTACCCCAAACCAATAGGATGGTATCTCTGAGTTTAGACACAGAGAAATACAAGGCACTTTGGATACTTAAAATTTAGATTAAGGCCAATGTGTATTAAAAAAAGGTATAAACTTAGAAAAACTAAGCTTGGCAAGATTTGGAGAAGCAAACAAACAATGCAGTGAGAAGTAAGTTTTCTATAAATGTATTTCAGAGGATTTTGGCAGTAAACTTTTAAAGCACTATGCTTTAGGCTTTTTTTAAAAATGGAAAAAAGAGGAAAGTAGAGAGTAGACCTAGATCTCTTAATATATTTTTATGTTTGTTTATTTGTCTTAAAAGAAACAAAAACATTTCCTAATTACAAACACTTAGGATAATTCTATCCATAATATCTTTTCTTTCTTTAAGAATAACAACAACCAAAATAGCACAGTTACATGTTAAATGATTTCTGGCACTGTGTCAAAAATCTAGACTCTGAAATAGAACACTTAAATACTAAGCTTCCTTAAATTCCTAAAACCCTAAACTGTAACGTTATTTTTAATGCCCAACTCTTAGAAAAGGAAAATGTCATAGGTACCGTCGGTAACACAAAGAAATCAAGAAGGTGATTATTTTCCTGTTTTGTCAAGCTATGCTTTGAGTAGGTTTTCTCCAAAATGCAGGCAGCCTGGGAGTCTTTCCAGGAAGACTTTTGGGGACACACACACACACACACACACACACACCAGTCTTCTGGATTCTGTTGAGCTATTTCACATCCTACAAGGCACTTAAGGGTTTGTCCTCTGCTAAAACTATCTTAGGGGGACCAAGACCCTGGTTCTGTTCCCAAACTGGACTCCCCTGCTCACCTGCAAGGCACCACATATTCCTGCCTGGTCCACTGCTGCCCCTCCCCACCCCCACAGGTTCTGAGCTAGTCATCAGCACCAAGTCTGGGCCTCTGGGCCACTAAGAGGGTGGCCCTCCCACTGCTCTGAGATCAAGTTAAAAGTCCTTTCATAGGACTTTTATTTTGTGTACTCATCCCTGAATATAACATTTCCCCATACATAACATTTACTTCAGTTAAGAAAAATGTTTTTTAATAATAAACCAGTTCGCAATGCTCTCATGACCTGGCCTGCCAGCTTCTTCAAGTTTATCTTATACCAAAGTGCCCCTCACTGGACTGCCCTCTGGTCACGCTGTAAATTATATCAGTCCCCCAGGAGCATGGTCAAGGTGCTCCCACATGTGGCTCTCTGCCTGGACTCTCTTCAGTCATCCCAGCCCCACTCTACCCTCTTCTCCCTGGCGAACCTCCATGCAGCCAGCCAGTCTCCTACTCATCCGGGGCACCTTTGCCTCCCTCCCTTCATCCTGATGCACAAGCGCGAGCTAACGCGTGAGGCCCAAGGCACCACCGTGCTCCCTCAGCCCCCTCTTCCACCATGCCGTGTCGTGTCTTACAAGCACTCGTTAGGTAATCTTCTGATCTCAGCGGGCACGGGCTCTTTATTCTTCACTGTTGTAGCCCCAGCACCTGGCATATCACAGATGATCAGTAAACAGCCGCTTAGTGGGTGCTGACTGAGCATGAGGATATTAGTCATTCAGATCTTGAAGCCTGCCTTCCCTTTTGCTAATTCTGATGTGCTGCCTGAATCCCATGTCTGCCATCTCAAATCCAGCTGTTTAATCACCCTACCTCTGGCTCTGGGTCTGCTTGAACTTCCTACTCGGGAGAAGAAAACTAGGCTCAACAGGGTATAAATTAAGGAGCCAGCATGGTGTTGCTGATTAGCATGTACCTATCAGGCTCTTTTCTAACTTCCCAGCCAAAGGAATCGTTTTGTCTGGACAAGGTTTTCTGTGAGATGTTAGGCTACTTGGCACTGGTTAGTGTGGCCACTCCAGGGCAGCGCAGCCTCAGCCTTTCCTGAGATGGAAGGGATGACACCCTTGAGCTTCCAACTTTGGAAAGTTAAAAAAAAAAAAAAAGGAACCCAACTAAAGTCCCTAAAAATTCTCTCCTTTGCAAGGTTGTTATGAGGGGTGGGAAGGAAAAGGAGAAGGATGAGTCAGTGTGAGTCAGTGTTAAGCAAAAAGCTCTGCTTCTGGTAAACAGTTTGCTCTTTTCCAGAAGATTAGGATTACCCGAGTCCTCATGCTAAAAATACACAAATAACAGGTGGTCTACATTATATAAGTAGTCCCCAAACACGGGCTCTGATCGTCAACTCTAAAAAGGGAACAGTTCAGCAGAGATGAGCCAGACCTTCTCCAGAGCCTCGTGGAGAAGGCCAAAGACCAAGTAAGTGTTTAAGACAATCAAGATCCTAAACATTCTGACAGCTCACTCAAGTGACCTAGAAGAAATACTGTACTTCCCTTGTCATAGTTACCACTTCAGCAGCACCTGCTGTGTGCTGATAACTGTGGCTGGCACGTCATGTAATTAACATTTAGACTTACAACAGTCCTGCTGAGATGGGTATTATCATCAGTATTTCATGGATCGGCAACCTGGAGCTCATGGGGTGTTAGGGATTTACCCCAAGGCTGCCTATGGCGGCACCATTATTTGAATCAGACCTGATGTGGGAGGGCTCGCTTTCCAAACTCATGTCAGAAATATGCAGGAGGACCACGTGCAAGGCATATGCCAGGTACCACAGGGGGCACACGGGAGGAAGAGATTGCTTCAATGATCAAAGTGAGAAGAAAACAGAGTTATCTAGGAGATAGGAGAGATTTGCTTCTTTATTTCCAGAATCTTGAAGAAGGCCTGCTACACAGGAGTTGCCTGGAAATTATGACTGAAACGTATGTGGAAAGAAGGGGAAACAGATAATAAACTGTTAACTACTCTAGTTGGCTTGTGGTTAGTGTCTTGAGAGTGTGCACTGGGGGCTTAGATTATATCTTGCTGCAGTTTCCAGGGAAGATTTGTGAACAAGGTGCCATTTGAGATAAGCTTGACAAATGGTAAAGTGAGAAGTAAAGAGATGGGTGGAGCATGGGGAATAGGACAGGTGGGAAAATCCATTAATTCCTCCCTCAAAATGGAGAAATTGAGGAGGAAAAGTCGAGTGAGTATTACATGTACTTCCCACGGAAAGCAGCCCCTTCTTCCTGTGTGTTCCCTGTGGCACCTGGTACATGCCTTGCACATGCCTGAGTTTGCTTTCTATGGAAAAGCACCAGAATTACATATATTTCCTAGTCCCAAATCAATACATGAAGAGCTACATTTAATGGTTAAATAAATCAAGAACTGTCACAGAGCCTTTCTAGAAGGAAGCAGCGGTGTGGGGTATAACTGAATAAAGTACATGTACAAATCTAGAGCATGTGGTTATCTAACAAAAAGAACATTGCAGATAAGATCTATCACCTTCACTGCTTTACACTGAGTCATTACAGTATGGGTTTTGTGAGCGGAAACATTTTCTTCTTTTTTTTTTAATTTGTTTTGTTTTGTTTTTAAGATTTATCTATTTTATGCATACAAGAGCTGAGGCACAGGCCAGAGTCGTGGAAGGCAGATGGACCGAAATACACTGATGAGGGGAGCAGCGGGCGAGGTAGTCCGCTGCGCCATCTGGGTCCCCTCCCAGGTGGGGCTCAAACTCACACTGCTGTGCCACAAATGCTTCCCAGTGCATGCTCAACCTGCTACGCCACCAGGGAGGCCCCAACATTTTCTTTTAATTTAACCTACACATTGTTCCTTCTTTAGGGGACCAAAGAATCTCAACTGTCAGTCTGCTAGAGGACTTTCTGAAAATTGTGACTTGGGGAGAACATTTTCAGTTGTCATATATTGCTTCCTCACAGGGGACCAGGATGTTAAACAACCAATAAATTGTGAAGCGCCCCTTACTTAAATACAAATGCCCTCACTATCATGCCTGACTTTTAAAATAGATGTGTAGATGAAATGTCAGTTTATAATGGTCGAAAACCTAGAATTTAATTCCTTTTTACATGTAACCAAGTGCCTTTGCATGGTTTTAGAGGCTATGGATTGTCCAAGAACACACGGAAAAGGAAAGATGGAAATACCACGTAAAAGGAAGACAATGCTTGGTTTTGTCACTGGGGTAAATTTTTCACAGCCGGAACACTCTTTCAAACAGGTGAAAAACTGAAAAACACACAGAGGTAGATAAAAGCATATACAGCAAATTCGTCACTTTTTGATCTAGGTGTTTGATCCGGATGCTCACTGTACTTTAAAAAGAAAATTCTATATATTTGAAATGTTTCATAGTGTAAAGCCAGGGGTCTTCACTAAGTGAGAGGTCACAACTGAGACTAAGAGCACTGGGACACTAGGGCTCTGTGACACTAGGCAGGTCACTTTCCCCTTCTTATCCCTCAGTTTCCCCCCTGTAACCAGCAGATAATAATCTCTACCTCCCAGAGCTATTCTAAATAATAAAAAATTTTTAAAAATAAATTTTTAAAAAGGATTAAATAAGACAATAAATGGAAGGTGTGTAGAACAGAGTTTGGCACAGAGTAGGCATTACCAAAGTTAAGGCCATTATCATCACCTACTCACACACCATCCCAAGGTAGTTGTATAAGCAGAAAGGTTGGAAATTCTTGACCAAGAGATATTTTCAAACCATACCCTTCCAGTCAGATCCCTTCTCTCTCTCTGCTGCTTCATAAATGTGCACCAGACAGACAGGCTTACATCTCTGACACTCCAACGCATTTCTCCTCAATGTCTCCTGACCTTATTCTCTCCTCCTCCCACCTCAACATCTTTTCTCCTCCCTTCCTCCTAACTCTACTCTTCCTACAGGACGCCTGCCAAGCACCAGCTGAGGCTCAGGCACCACTTTGCTGACCTCTGGAGTCCTCCCTTCACTTAGCATCAGATAGCCTGAAAGTGTCAACAAACTTTCACTTTGTAGCTGCCTCTCCAGAACAGGGTTGTGCCTTTCTTTGCCATATATATTTTTAGGCTTCTCAGAGCCCCTTGGAGGACTCACAGTGAAATCCTTTTTTTGGTCCAGGCTGCTGCCTTTACTCTTTAAAGACCCTGCCCTGGTTTATAATGCTGCCCCAAACAGAACACTTCACTTGACACATCTCTGCTGACATAAACCAATCAAGGGTAGTTCCAAAGAATTCCCAGGTATGTGCGTACATATACAGAGGCCAGGCACACTGAACTGGGTCCTCCTTTTTTTGAACATTATCAAAGCTCAGCACTAGTTGTGTTTTCCTAGTCTTCCCTTAAAGAATAGGCCACATTTCCCACTAAAAGGGTCAATGGAATTAATGGGTGATAGTTTCAAGGTGACAGGACCCAAGTCCTTTCCCTAAAGTGGTATCTAAGGGGCCTCCCTGGTGGCCTATGGGGTTAAGTCTTAGCGTTATGACCACAGTAGCCTGGAATTGATCCCCAGCAAGGAAGCTGACCCATATATGGCACAGCAGACCTCTCCTGTTTCACCCGCTGCTCCCCTCAACAGTGTATTTCAGTAGATCTTCCTGTTCTGCTCCCCACTCTGTCTCTGGTGAATCCTCTCATTCTCCACACCTCTGACCTGTGCCTCAACTCTTCTATGCATAAATATTTAAAGTGGTGTCTAAGGGAAATGTATATACACATGGGAGCAAAGCAAAGCAAAGCCTCATCATACCAGAGTAGAATTCCAGTGAGCTAAACTGGGCCATGTCATACATAGCATTCCTCTGCTTAGAACCTTCCCACACCTCCCACTCTACTTAGAACCAGATCCATATTCCTTATCCTGGTGTACAAAGCCTGAGGTGACCCCAGTCCTTCTGTCCTCTGAAATCATACCCCTCCTCCCCATCTCTCCCACCGTCTATCCCCTGGCATCACCATCCCATCTGTTCTTTGAACTAACAAACTCAACTCTAAGGCTCAGGTGTCCGTGGCTTCCAGTCATGGTTCTACTACTTCAGTAACTGCGCCACCTCAGAAAAGTTACCTAATTTCTTTGAAATTCTGTCCCCTTATCCACAAAATTCAGTTATTTGGAAAATGTCAAGTATCTCCCATGAGCACCTCTTGTTCCAGGCACTAAAGACTGTCCTCACTCTTTTGCTTATCTATCTAGACAGAAGGCAGTTAAACAAATAAGATAATTTCAGACAGCAGTGAATTCCATGAAGAAAATTAAGGAGTGGAACAAGGAGCAAGCAGACAACATCACATTGCACGGTGATCAGAGAAGGCTGCTTCCAGGGGACATGAGAGCTGAGATCTATTATTAAGGAAACTGGGTTCAGGGGACATGGAAGCTCCCCGTATTGCATCTTACAAGCGCATATGAATCTATAATATCTCAAAAAGTGGGAAAAAAGTCATATGTATACATTTTATATATATATAAAATGTATACATATGTATTTTTTTACTTGAATAATATCCTAAACTCTGCAACTTAAATAACTCCAAAACACTATCATTTTAACATGTAACCTAATTAAAATTAATGATATATTCTTTATCTTGGCGCATTGTCTTGAAATCCACTGTGTGTAACACATAACAACTTGGACTCGCTACATTTCCAGTGCTTAACTCACAAGTAATGGCTACCATATTGGCCAGCACAACTATAATATTCTAAAGCCTTTGATCATGGGCATTTAACTTTGACTCTCATTTCTCTCTCTACTTACTTTCTACCCTTCCCCCACCCCGTCACCCAGTTTTATCAAGATATAACTGACATATAGAATTATATTTATTTCGGGCACACATACAACCATGAATCTTGTAGCAGGGGGAGAAGGGAATCAGAGAGACAGGAGAGGAGGCTGCAGTGGCTGTCTGATGTCTCACTGGTTACAGCAGGAAGCAGGGTGCGAGTTTTGCTGCTATGGCAACGTAACTGAGTGTGGACTGAATGTGGATAGGAGCATGCGGATAGAACAAGAAGGTTTATAGCTTAGGCAACTAGAATTTATGTCCTACCTACCTAGTAGTGCTTCTTCCATGAGAATTAAGTGAGTTAATACATGTTAAACATCCACACAATAAATACTAAGGATACAGTAGATGTTCAGAATAAGTTGAAGTGAAAAAAGAAAAGATCCTAAAGTTCCAGTATATAATAAAACGCAGATACATCTCAGATACCGGATAAACTCCCCCAGTCGTTTCACAAATTAAAGCTAATCCCAAATTTCATTTATCAGTGATTGAAAAGGAAGATCAAGGAGTAAACTTAGACCCCCCCCCCCCTTTTAACTTCCTTTTTTTAAACTCAGAGACATAAACAAGTCTCACAAACAAAAACTTTCCAAATTAAAAAACAAAAACAAAATTCTCGTTTCTCCTGTCAGTTCTCTCAACTTATAACTCTAAATTACATTTAAATTAAAATTTACATCAGAAGTACTTATCTTTTAATACATAATTGGCCACATGACTACGATAGATGATTTGTGCTGGATCCTCTGAAAAGAAATATCAACAAACTATAGTGGAATCCAGAGAAAATAAAGAAAAGAGACTGTGTAATAAAACACTTAAATAGAATAGTTAAATAGAACAGGAAATGGAGTTAAGAGTTTATATGTCTTTAGGGCCAAATAGTGGCATTAGGATGCTGCTCTTTTTGAGATAAAACTGCATTTTGTATTTGTTTTTGTGGATACAGAATGGGAGTTTAATTTGTTGGAATGAAGAAGTTGATAACAGAACAAAACACCATAAATCACAAATAGTAAGAAAGCCAAATTTTTACTAACTAAAAACAACAAAAATCAAACTTTTAAAAAGTCAAACCTAATAGCAAGTGGTGACTTTAAGAGAAAAATCTTTCTGAGAATTTAAGTGTAAGGCGTTGACTTTCTGACCTAGGTTTATATAACTCCCATACCCAGGAGACAGGACAGCTGATTGTCCTGTCCAAACAAACACTGCCGAAATTTATTATAACCAGCAGGGGTATTCCATTTCTCTTCCCACAGTATCTCTTAACTCTTATCTCAGACAGATATGTATGTGTGTGGTTTGGATAAATGTCCTGCATAATTAGAATTCTTTGCAGTACCAAGGAGAAAGCAGAGTCTTATTCTGCATTTAAAAGAAAAGAATACTGACTTTTTTAGAGGAATTCTGGCTCTGGGAAAGCTATTTTAAAAGGAGTTAAGCAAGTGTCATAAGAAAAATATAGACAAATGAAGATATGTTTATATTTCGAAGACAGGGAAACATACTCTGCTACAAATTTTTTCCAACACTAATCCCCAGCAAGTGGTTCCTTAAAATACTATTTTTATCCCTTTATCAACTTGGTTGATAAGTACTTCACTCTAGTACATATATGGACACATTTTATAAAGCGAAATTGTTTTCATAGTTCAGATACAAACATTTTGTAAATGGAAACCAAGCTTACTGTGGTATGATGTTTATTTGTGAGGCTGACAAATGACTGGGGCCCATTCACACATGAGGTCCACAGAAGAGTCCACACAAAGCACAGACTTGACCTGTAAAGTTCCAGAAGCACCGTCCCTCCACCTCAGAATACTGCTCTGGAAAGTTGTGACTAATGTTAATAACCCAGAAAACATTTACCTGCATAACTTCACCGACTTGTGCGGTATCTCAGAGGGCATTATTATTCCCATTTTTCAGATGAGCAAACAGTAGCTTAGAAAGGTTGGAATTCAAGAGCACCAAACCGGGCACCCTGACGCTAAGCAGTAGTGACAGTAATGGCAGGGACAGTAAGAGCTGTAGCCATAGCAGCAGTGATAACCCTCAGGGAAGGAGGCAAGTTGTTTTTGGGATCACCAGTCACCTTTTCCCCTGGCCACCATCTATGCCCTGTTTCTTTCCCCACAAAACAAAACAAAAAAAAAAACATCTCAAAGCCATGACCCACAGTCATCTTCCCTCATCTCAAATCAAAATGTTTATAACTGTTAAAGCTGGATGATGGGTAATGGGAGTTTCTTTATACTAATCTTTCTACCTTTGCTTATCTTTGAAAATTGTCTTATAAATATTTAGCATTTTTTGCTCCAATGTGAAATCTGACCTACTGAAGACTCAAAAGGAATTCACTCATTCCATCAACATAAATTTTTCTCCCATTATGTTGGGATATGTATATATAGGCCTCCTGTCCTCAATAAGCTAAGAGTTTAGTAGCAGACACAAATGAAAGCAAAAATCATTACAGAGGAGTATTTATGAGAAATGCTATAAAAAGAAAAGTTTAAACAAAGTGTTATGTGACTAGGAATGAGAAGTCACATCAGGACACATTCCATTACACTGCACTCCTTGGGACAGTCCAAACTTTTTAGTGTATTAAGCACTAAACATCTAAAATCAGTGAGTGTTTCCACAAGAAGAAATGGAGTTAAAATCCAAAAGCAAAATTAGGGCTGGAATGCTCACATGCCCTCTTTCATGGTTTAATGGTTTCCAGACTGAAATCCAGGCCTCTGAGTATAGAGGGGCAGAATTCCCCTAAAGTTCCAAAATATACTGATTAGAGAGGATTTAGCTGTAAAAAAAAAAAACCTTAACAGATGCTGTTTGTAAAACTAAAACTACCAATGTCTAATAGTAAGATTTGGTGATGGTATTCTTTTCAACTGATGCACACTAATTCACACATAATAATTTACAAAGAAATAAAGTAGATAATCCCTCCCTAATGAGATCAGGACTAATGGCAGTAGAAATTATTTTTTTAAAAAAGTTGGTTAAAGAGATTAACCACTAAAATGTATGTTTATTTGCCAAATATTGATAATTGCTGTTAATCAAGGAGCTGACATAAAGCTCCTGATGTAGCTAAGTGGGAAATATGAATTATAAAGTGACCCAAGTTCTTGTTCTTTCCTGAGTATAACTTTGTACTCCTGTGAGTTCTCACACTTTCCAAGGATTGGCAAACAGAGAACAATGGTTCTAGGGCCACAGGAAAGCTGTGACATTTTATTAGCCTCTCTGGAAATATCTTAATAAAGGTTCAGTTATTTTCAATCATGGTGCCTTGAGCATTAATAGATTAACCACAAGAAAAGAACCTACACTGAAAGATCTCATGCTCAGGTTTTAACTTTAAAACCACAAGGAAACAGGTATCATGTTTCAGATAAACTAATTAACAGTAATACATATTACATTTATTTTGTTAAGTCATAAAATCCAACCACTAAAGAGAATCATTAAGCAGAACGCCAACCTTTGGCACAAATATTCAAACAGAAACACAGCCTGGTCTTAAAAGTACATTGACTGTGGAGACTCATGTACAAGAAAAAAACACCACCCAAATCTGCCTCATGTATAAGAATTTTGTATTAAATTGCTTATGAAAATTTAGAAGCCATATTTTTATATATTTATTTATAGATAGCTAGATAGACAGATACAGTTCTGGCATTCCCCAGGCAGCTGAAGTCCCCAAATATAGAACGTTACAGCATAGAATTAAGGCAGTTTTATTATTACTTTGATTAAAAATAAAAATTTAAAAAAGGTTTATGTGCAAAATATTCTACACAGTTTCTTTGTTCACAAGGTAGCAATCAGCTGCCTGTGTAGTTCCCCAAATCTTACCATTTTCAGAGCTTCCCCTACTAAATACTAATCTCTATCTAATACCTAGTAGCTATTAGTTGTCTCAAAACAAAGGAGACTTATAGGCATGTTTTCAATAAGAAGGCTGTTCGACCAGTCCATACAGAAGCAAAGGCAGCAATTGAAAAATGAAACCGAGCAGGCTTAGGGTAGCAGGAGTCTTTAACTATTCAACATGTAAAACATTTAAAAAATAAATAAATAACAGCAGTGAATAAATATCAACTGAGTGGCTTTCATGGCCAGGTACTTCACTAAGTGCTTTAACTACATAGTCAATCCTCACAAGTCTATGCATACTCTAATTACACTCCATACATTTATTCAGGATATAAAGAAATTTGACATATGACTCTCCCACTTACTGGCTAATTCTGAGCAACTTATACTCTCTGAACCCCAGTTCTGACATTTCTTTAAAAGGTTGACTGTACACTGCGATACAAGCCTGTATTTCCTGGCCCCGCAGCACTGGCATGATGAAATACGCCTGCTCCTGTCTTCACTGATCCTGTCAGGCCAGGAATAGCGCTCTGCTTTTGTTACCACTGTGTGCACAGGTGGTCGGTCTGGCCCCACCCCAGTCCGGGCCTGACATCTTTGCTCTTCACAACCAACGCATATTGAGGAGGATCCAGCATGCTTACAATCCAGAACTAGCTGGCACCGTCCATACTACCTCCAGGGTAAAAGAGAATCAAAAACATCAGATTATGTGAAAACCCCAGAGCGGACACATTTCTTCATGTATGTAACACAACCTGAATACTAGAGGATTAGGTTCCTAGGGGGTCATGTAATTCTGGCTGGCAGTCACTCAAAAGAGCCTTTAAAGGAAATTCTAAAATGTATCAGTATATGTACTACTTTATAAATAGCAGATTTGAACATAACTGAAAGCTTGCTGAGGGTGGTCATATTGCTAAGGGGAAAGATCCTCCCGAATGGATTACACAAGTGGATTATGAACTTTGACCCCCATTCCAGACCTACAATATCCAGAACTACAAATTCCATAAAATCATTATAAAAGAGCCAATCACTGAGACCTAAAAGTAAAGTTAAGCAGCCAGGCTGAGTATAAAAGCAGACATGTGAGCCTTAAAAGTCCCTTTTCCTTGAGAGTCAGCTCTCAGCTGCTGTTAGGTTCCAGCTCCGAGGACCTGGTAGGACATTTACGGATCTTTATCCCTCTCTTCTCCTTGTGTTTTTCACTATGCTATTTCCCCTTCTCTTGTAAATAAATAAAACCCTTTATTAACCTTTGTGGTGTGTGCCTACAGTTGGGGCATTTTAAATGCCTTTCAAGCACGCAGTGAGGACCCAGTCAGGCAAACCCATTTTATATTAGAGTTGCCCTGTGATAATATAACCTGCAACAATATGGTTTCGACACGGACCTGACAAGAAAAGTTTATTTTATATTATGGGTCAGACATACAGCTAAAGTAAAAGTTTTAAAAAACAAAATTTATTCTTGCTATATGAGATGGATTTTTTTATTCATTTAAAAATATATGCTGGGGCCCTCCCTGGTGGCACAGTAGGTTAAGCAATGCACTATGAAACAAACCACAGCCACTGCACCACGAGTTCAATCCCTGCGGCCAGCCAAGGAAGGGAACCACATGGCATAGCAGACCTCTCCTGCCACACCCGCTGCTCCTCTCAGCAGTGTATTTCAGTCTGTCTGCCTATTCTGTTCCCCACTCTGTCTCTGGTGGATCCTCTCACCACCCCCCACACATCTCTGGCCTGTACCCCAGTTCTGGTATGCATAAATAAATAAATCTTTTAAAAAAATTTAAAAATATGCTGGAACTCTTCCCCTAAATAATCCCTCAATTTACAAATGTGTGACAACCTACATCTTAAAACCCTGACACAGGCAGCCCTTCCACTGTGTGTGGTTTTGCCAATACCAAGACTAACCCAAGAAAGTGAAGTGAGCAACCAGTTCTGGACAGAGCAAATGGGCTCTGTTGCTTTAAAAAAACAAATATTGGGCCTCCCTGGTGGCGCAGTGGGTTAGGCAATGCACTGTGAAGCAGACCTCAGCCACTACAGCAGGAGTTCGAGCCCTGCTGCCAGCCAGGGAGGGGACCCACATGGCGGACCTCTCCTGCTGTGCCCTCTGCTCCCCTCAGAAGTGTACTTCTGTTGATCTGCCTGTTCTGCTCCCTGCTCTCTGTGGTGAATCCTCTCACCCCCCACACCTCTGGCCTGTACCCCAGTGCTTGTGTGCATAAATAAATAAATCTTTTTAAAAAAATAAAAAATTTTTAAAAAACCCAAATATTAAGTTGAGTTACTGGGGACAGGGAGGTTTCTTCATCTACCAAAGTGGAGAATACACGACAGGGTGCAAAGGTTTCCTTTCATCAGGGGCAGCTGGATTTAACTGAGACGTGATTTAGCATCACAAAGCCTGAATTCATCTTGCAATGTCTAATGAAGTAAAAGACCTCGGCAGTCATCCTTAACAGCTGCTAAAACTATTTTGTGAAAGACTGATGAGAAATTTGTAGTGGTACTCCATGCTATCACCACCTAAACCGGATCAACAACTTAATATCACACATGGGAGAGCACCAGATTTTATGGCCTTCTGATGCAAGCAAGGCACAGCACCGCTCCTAAAGTATAAAAGCCAAAAAAAAAGAATAAACAAAAATAAATAAAGGATGAACAAAAGGGATGCAATCAGCCAAGTCCAAAAATGAGACATTACACAGGGTATATGGCCTGATTTTTTTCAATAAATAAAGGGAGTTGGGGAGGGAGAAGAGAAATTGCTACAGATTGAGAGATTCACATGACTATCAACCAGATGTGATAAGTGGGCCTTGGGCCTTATTAGGGTCCCTATTCAAACAAACTGTAAAAAGACATTTATGAGAGAGTTGAGGAAACCAAATACCAAATGGATATTAATTCGGTAATACTTGGGGATTCATACTGTTTTGTTTTTTTTTTCTAAGGTGTGATAACACCATTGTGATCATGGTAGTGGAAGGGAAGAGAAAAAGTCCTTCTCTCTTATATGCATTTTAAACTATTTAATATGAAATGATGTCTAGATTTGCTTTAAAATAATCCAAGGTGGAGAGAGAGTGGGAGTTACAGATGAAACAAAATTGACCATATATCGGTAACTGAAGCTGGGGAACAAGTAAAAAGAAAACCTTGCATTCAAACTCAGAATTAATTAGATATAGAATTAATTAGATATATAAGCTGGGAGGTCTCCTGAATCTTTGATCTTTGATTTTTTCTTTTCTTTTTAAGATTTATTTATGCACACAAGCACCGGGGTACAGGCTAGAGGTATGGGGGGTGAGAGACAGAGTGGGGAACAGAACAGACAGATTGACTGAAATACACTGCTGAGGGGAGCAGCTGTCAAGGCAGGAGAGGTCTACTGCATCATGTGGGTCACCTCCACCCCACCTCAGTGGCAGGGATCGAACTCGTGCTGCAGTTTGCTTCACCACTGCTTCACCCACCTCACCACCAGAGAGGCCCCGAACTTTGACTTTTTCATCTGAAAACGAAAATGATATTTTGTTGGGAGGACGGAAATGAGATTGTGAATTCTCATCCTTTGGAAATCCACATCTTATAAATTTCAAGACTTTTTACAAATGTTAGCACAACAGTAAGTTCCCTGTCTGTGATGTTCTGGAAGCAGAGATGACAGGTTTGTGGGAGTAGAGATAAGT
Organism: Galemys pyrenaicus; assembly: GCA_019455555.1. Lineage (NCBI taxonomy): Eukaryota > Metazoa > Chordata > Mammalia > Eulipotyphla > Talpidae > Galemys > Galemys pyrenaicus. The sequence goes on along the minus strand of JAGFMF010011599.1, from coordinate 248,283 downwards.
GATAAACCGAATCCATTCAGACTCAAGAAGTTTTCTTTTGGAGAAGGCCATTCTGCTGCTGGTGTGGCAGTTTTTGATACTGGTGTTCAGTGGTCTTGTTTGTTGGGCAGTAACTGAGCCAAGATGCTGCAGGCTCTTCATCAGATTGCCCAGAAGAACGTAAGTACCACATAACACAGACAGTTTGAAAATGAAATTCCAGGGAAACCAAAGCTATTTCAGGAAGACAATGGCATCTCAGGGCACATTAAGGGTCAGGTAGCAGGAGGTAGTGGGTGCCCTTGTATGTGGGGCAGACAGCCTATCTACATGTCAGCTGGTTATGGCTTCATTTTCCCCAGAGCAGGACTGACATCAATTTATCTTCCCAGCAACCAGCTGGTTCAATGAACCAGAAATCTGATAAATGGAATTGTTTGGGGGCCAATATTTATTGACTTGTACTAGCACCAATAAAGTAGTCTTTACCATAAAAAAAAAGTTTTTATTTTGTAAGAACGCCTTACAGTTTACTATCAACTGACCCTTTTTTGACAAATGGTACTAATGATATTTACAATAAACTGAAGTTCTCTAATTTGTTTGTATTTCTTATTTACCAATTATTCATAATTCTATTAAAGGTGGAAAAAATTATAGGATAGTGTTGTCAAGATAAACTGAACATAATTGAGAATCAATATGATTTAAATAGGACTTTATTTAAAATATTCCAGGTGCTTTTAGGAAAAATAAATATGTATCTGTCAACACTATTGGCTCATCTTATATAAAAGGAAATTAGTAGAGGTTCAAGTCTAAGTGACACAAACGGAAATTTGGCACTACTGGCTTCAGTTGGCAGAGCAGGTGGTAGGAAGTTAGGATGATCTTTCTATAATGCAGATCTGACGAGCCCTTCCCCTTCCTTCCCAGGGCTTCTCTCTGCTTTCAGGAAAAAGTCCAACCTGGGCTTCCCTGGTGGTATAAGGGGTTGAGCGCCTCACTGTGGGGCTTCCACAGCCACTGCAGCAGGAGTTCAATCCCAGGCCAGGGTGGGGACCTACATGGTCCAGCAGACCTCTCCTGCCTCGCCCACTGCTTCCCTCAACAGTGTATTTCAGTCAGTCTGCCTGTTCTGCGTCCCATTGTCTCTGGTGAATCCTCTCACCACCTGCATCTCTGGTCTGTACCCCAGCTCTTGTATGCATAAATAAATAAAATCTTTTTAAAAAGTCCAACCTCCTAAACTAGGTTTTAGGTGGTTCTCCTCCCTGATCCCCTAGTCAAACACTTCAAGGATTAATGCTCTTTTTTTTTTTTAAGATTTCTTTATGTATACAAAAGCTGGGGTACAGGCCAGAGTCCCGGGAGGTGAGAGGATTCACCAGAGACAGAGTGGGGAGCAGGACAGGGAGCAGAACAGGCAGATTAACTGAAATACACTGCTGAGGGGAGCAGCCGGTGAGGCAGGAGAGGTCTGCAGCGTCATGTGGGTCCCCTCCCTGGCTGGGGATCGAACTTGTACTGCTGTGCAGCAGATGCTTCACAGTGTGCCGCTCAAGCCGCTGTGCCACCAAGGAGGCCCTAATACTCTTTCTTGCCACAGGCCAGGGGCTTTAGTCTTCCACTTCTCAAGTCCTGTTGATTCTCCCAAAATGTCTGTCAAATCTGCCCTCTCCATTCCATGCCTTTTGCCACTACCTTAGAGCAGGGTTTTCTTAACCTTTACTCCCCCATCTTCAAAACAGGATCTATCTTTATTGCTTTTTCTGATTATGAAAGCAATTCATGCTCATAAAAAAAGAGAAAAAAATAAGGCAATAAGGAAAGGAATAAACGTCTGCCCATCTCATCATACAAAGAACTGATCTTTCCAGTACACTCATATTCACAGCAGAACTACTCAAAACAGGAGAAGCAAACCACATGTCTGAGGATAGATATGCAATGTATGTATATGTACATACAATGGAATATTATTCAGCCTTTAGAAAGGAGTTTCTGACACAAGCTATAATGTAGATGAACCCAGAGGATATCACGCTATGTGAAATAAGCCAGTAATAAAAGGTCAAATAATGTATGAGTCCACTTAAATGAAGTACCTACAGTAGTTACATTCAAAGAAACAGAAAGTAGAATGGTGGCTTCCCAGGACAAAGGGGACAGGGGAAATGGAGACCTGTTGTTTAATGGGTTCAGTGTTTCAGTTTGCAAGATGAAAAAGTTCTGGAGCCTGCACAAGAATGTGAATCTGCTTAACACTACTTAAATGTACAGTTAAAAACTGTTAAAGATGGTAAATTTTATGAGTATCTTATCACAATTAAAAATTAAAATTTTTAAAGAACGAATCTTTCTAGACATTTTTCCTATAAATATGTATGTATATACTTAAAACAAAAATAGGAACATACTGTACTGTAGTCTGCTTTTCACAGCTAACCATATGATATAAATATATATGTGGCTCCCACCTCATTTTTTTTTAATGGCTGCTAGTATCCATCACATGATTGCACCATAATTTAACCAGTCTGTTTTCAGTTCTTCATTATAAAAAACATCACAATCTATTTCTCTGCATAGTTTCACATTTTGTCTTATGATCAACATCTGGTTTTTTGACATGCCCTTTTTCTGGTATCAACATCCTGACTTTCCCAAGAGAAAAACACTGCCTCTTCAGCCAAACATTCATCCTCCCCCCTCTCCAGCTAACTCATTTTATGTGGTTAGCCTGGGCACACTTATTTTCAAGTTTATTCCTAGGTATTTCTTTTCCATGTTGCTTTGTCATTTCTCCTACAATTACATTTGCTGATTGTGATTGCTTGCACCATGTAGCTGCTTGTCCCTTAAATCTGATAATATCTGATTATTTGAAACTTAATTCTCTTGAATTTTCTCAGCAGAAAAGCATATCATAGGTAGATAATCATATCATCTAGGTAGCAATTAAGAGAAAAAGCTCTGGGCTTAGACCATCCTGGATACAAATCCTGTGTGACTCTACGTAAGCATTTTATTCAATTTCCTCATCCATAATGCAGGAAATATCGTAGAGGCCACTGCACAGGGTTGCTGTAAATATATTATTGAGACAAGAGTGTGAAAAGTACTTACTGCAACATTAGCTCAACAGATGTCTGCTATCTGACAATAATTAAAGTATAGCTTTCTCGCCACATTTACACCTAATAGCTATTTTTTGTTTCATTACACTGGTACACTCCTTCTCAACAATTACCTTGCTTCCCACTTCTCCTAAAAAGTAGAAGCCGTCAATCCTTTCAAAGGATTTGTGCTGTGGATCTCATGCACTCTCACTTTCTCTGAAAAGTTGTGCCATTGAGTTTCCCTTCACCCCATACTCTCTCAGCCTCCCTTACTGACTCTCTGCTATCAGTTTAAATCTGTTCATGTCTCTCTCATGCTTAAAAAAAACTTCACCCTATTCCCCAGTCACTCTCTAGCCTTCTTTCTTCCCTTTCATAGCCAAACTTCTTTGAGCTGCCTACACTTTGTCTTTACTTTCTCACATCCCACTCTCTGCTCATCCCACTGATATATTACATTGAACCTTTGGAAGCTGCCGATATTACAGATTCCGCCCCCACCATTTCACCAAATCTGCTCAATTAGGTCCCCAGTGACCTCTATATTTATTTATCCAAAGGACATGTTTTCATGTTTGACTTATTCTATTTGAAATCCCAGCAGCATACAGCAAGCTTCCTTTAGCTTTTATTACTACACTCTTTGTATCCCTTCTACTTCTCTGGCCATTTCTTCTTGATATGGCCTAAGTGAATGGTTCTTCCAAGCATGTGCAACACAGTGGCCCTGAATCTGGGCTTTTTTATCTTTCTGGCTGGGTCCCTTCTAATACTGATTTAAGTTCCAGTTATACTGAACTGCTTTTATTTCCATGAACTGTCCCTTTGAAAATGTTTAGAATACATGCCATGAGTGCAAGGACCTGATTCCTTACTACCTGCATAGTGCCTGGCCCATAATAGATGCTCAATAAATATTCTTTCAATCAGTATAATGAATGACTGCAATGTGAAAAACAGATTGAAGGAGGAGACCAAGCAAGAACAACAAAAAACCTTGATCTTATCTCCCTCCTACCCCCACACCCCCAATACACACCACTCACTGCCTTCTTAAAATGCCTTGATGGCTCTCCATTGTCCCTAAGTTAAAGTCCAAATTCCACAAAACTCACCAGGAATACAAAGAAAGTTTTCCAGAAGGGACACTTGCTTATTTCATCATCCAGCCAGACCACTTTCACTTCTCAGAATCTGTCTCAAGCAACTCCATGAAATCCTTGCATATGCCCCGGCAGCCTGCACAGTCTCCCCAGGACTTTGCACATGCTGCTCTCTCTGCTTAGAACACTGTGCACTTCATCAGCCTCATCTGCAAGCCCATACAAAGGCAGTCTTCGTGTCTCATTTTGGAAGTCATCTCCCTTTAGCATCTCTTTACCGTCCTCCTCAACCTCATCTCTGGAAATCTGGGTTCACTGTCCCCTCTGTGCATTCACAGTCTCCCATCTGTCCAAAATCATAGCTGGAATCACAGTGAATTCCTGTTTATGGGCCTGTTTCTTCTGTAAAACTGTGGAGTTCCCTAAGGACAAGATCTCTCATTCACTCTTCTCCCTGGCGATCAGCCCAGGCCCTGGCACAGAATAAATACTCAGTGATCGACCTCCTTGTGGTAGTAGTAGTAATAAAAACTGCCAGGCATTAAGGACTTACCTGCAAGAGTTTTATATATAAATTCACTTTTCATAATCTTAGAAGACAGGTGCCATTATTATCCCCATTTTGCAGATGAGAAAACCAGTCAGTGCATGAAGAATATCTTCTCTGGCCTCAGAAGAGTGATACAAGGATACATTTTCAGCGGTTCTGACTAATTTCCCGAACCCCAAATAAGGGTTGCTTTTTTTTAAAAAAAACTTTCAGACCAGGCCGAGCAAGGACCCCTAAAAACAATAAATTGTCCAATGCCCACTACACGCCAGCACCAGGCAGAGTCAAAGGACACGAGGGGGCGCCGCCCCGCGCGCGGCGGAGAGGACAAAGATCTAGCCCCGCCTTCTACCCTGGGGTCCCCCCGCGCCACAGCCCCTCACCCGCGGCGGTCAGTCGGCGCAGGGGCCCGCGCGTCGGGGCCGCGACTGCCAGCTCAGCCCCTGCTCACCTGCCGTCCCGCCGCCTCGCCGTGCCCGGCCCGCTGGCCCGCAGCGCCTCCCCCGGGCTGCCTGGAGCCTGCCGCGCGCAGCGGAGCCCGTTACCTTGGTGACCGAGCTGCCCAACTCCCGCGACTGGCGCTACGGAGGCTCAGAGGGGACCGGGGATTCGCGTTCCCTTCCGCAGCCCCTTAGCGGGTTGAGGAGGAGACACGGGTGGGAGTCAGGTGCCTGGGCGGTAAGCGTCTCAAGTGGGGTTCAGCAGCCTGGAACTTGGCCCCTGGGCGAGAGGGATGGAAGGGAATGCTGAGGTTGGGGGACGGTAAGTACAGGGGCAGGACGTGTGCCTGAGTTGCTGCCGGTGCCTCAGTTTATCTCTCTGCACCCGAAATTGGAACCGTGCCGGGGAGAGGACCCAACCAGAGGCTGAAGCTTGCAAGACTGGAACTATTTAAGAATAGTTGGTGTGAGAAGGGTGGCAGATGCCCCTGTCTTTGAACTCCAAAAGGCTCAGGTGGCGAAGAATGAATAAACTTGTTTCTTGGGGTTCAATGTGTGAGAATTTGATCGCCAGATTTGATTTCAGTACAGGAAATAATTTCACCTGTAACGTGCAGCTATACTTCTTGGAATAATCCTGCAGATACAGTGGAACCTGAGCACAGGATAAAGACTGCTCCATTGTTCGTAGAAGCAAACGGACTGAGTCCAGTCTGAATGCCGTCAGCTGAGGTGTGAGTAAATAAATGACGGTACAACTGTTAAAAAAGCAAAATTCACAAAGTTAGAGTCCTAATTGATTTTATTAAAAAATTCATGATTCATGAATCAGGTAGCATCCCATTTAAACTCTTTGAGAGTTTACACAAAATGGAGGGTATTTATAGATGGAGAGAGGATGGGACAAGGTTATTAGCAAAAGAAAAGATTATTTCTGGTAAAATCACCTCCTCTCTGGGGCATGCAGGCCTGAGCTCAACAGTGTTGATGAGGAAGCTTGAACTTGGTTGGTTTATGATCACACTTTTGGGAGAGGTTGAAACTGTCTGAGCTATTAGATCTGAGTGGGGGTGTGATATGAAAAACTCCATTTTGGGTCTGTTTTTTCTATTTTTACCATATCAGTAAAATGGATTACTATAGCAAAAATTGAGAGACTGACTTAGCTGTAGATGTAACTAAGGTTCACATACAGACCTACCTTCAAGGTCTGCATATAGAATTGATCTCCTGAGAAGTCCCTCTTTGCTTTTATTCTTATCTACAAGCTTACCCCAGTCCTGCCCCAGTCTAGTCTCCACCCAATCCAAAGTAGATTTTAACACAGTGCTTTTAAGCATGCACTAGTGTCCTGCTCAGAAGCTTTCAACAGCCTTCCTATTGAGAATGAAATCTAGAGTCATCACCTACAGAGGAATGGTGGGGATTCTTGGATCCCTTTGAAAATGAATTCAGAAAAGTCATCTTAGCTGGCACACAGCAAGTTTATTGAGAAAAAGAGACATTTGCTCAGACACAAAGCATGTAAAGGCTGTGTTTTCAAAAGGACCAAAAGGATGGGTAGACTTTTATATTCTTTGGAATTTCTCCCTTTGTTCTTTGGAGTTGGGTTAGTTTGTCGTAAAGATGTACTATTTCACCCCCAACCTCTGATTCCTCGTCATATGAAATTTGCATATCAGGTTTTTAAAGCCTGTGTGAATCATCACCATCCCCACTCCTGCCTCTTCCAGGAGGTTGGTGGTCTAGGCAACAGGCATCAGGGTGTTCGGCTTTCCCAGAAGGGTGTTCTCAGCAGCCATCAGCAGGTTTGTTTCTGATGCAACTATCAGCCTCAGAGGGACACAGAGTATTTCATTAAGGATGTGACATAGTCATTTTATCAAGTTTCCAGGAATGTATTTGGAGCCAATTAATGGTTAGTCATGGGGAAGAGACATAGGGGGTGAAATTCAGTGATTTCACAGTTATTCCTAAAGAAGGAATGCAATTCAGTGGTCAGTTTCTTATTCCTCATTTTTTATTTTATTTTTTTATTTATGCATACAAAAACTAGGGTATAGACCAGAGTTGCAGGTGTGTGTGTGTGTGAACGAGAGAGAAAGAGAGAGAGAGAGCGTGAGCGTGATAGGATTCACCAGAGACAGAGTGTGGAGCAGAACAGGCAATCTACTGAAACAGTGCTAGGGGGAGCAGCAAGTGAGACAGAAGTCTGCTACCTCATGTGGGTCAGCTCCCTGGCTGGGGATAGAACTCATGCTGCAGAGACTGGTGACAGCTTGATAATGCTGACTAATCCCTGCACCACCAGGGAGGCCCCCTCATTTTTTTAGTCTATGGGGGTTTCTGTTGCATAATGGAGGGAATCCTACTACAATTACCATGGCCAGCTAGCACCAAGAACTAACCTCCAGGTGCCTATCCAACTTCATCTCTCACTATTTTCTCTCTTGTCCAGTCTTCAGTCACACTAGCCTTGTGGTTTTTAAGTCAGGCATGCTTCTGTCTTAGGGCGCTTCCTCTTGTGTTCCATTTTGGGACCATTCTTCCTCCAGATAGCCCAATGACTTACTTACTCACTTTCTTCGTATGTCTGCTCAAGCATCAAGTCTTCAAGAAGAGCTGTCCTCAACTTAAAATAGCCCTCAATTCAAAACCCCCAGGCCTCCCAGGTGGTGCAAGGGATTGAGCACTGCACTATGGGGCTTCCACAACCATTGAACATGAGTTCAATCCCCAGCCAGGGAATTGACCCACATGGCACAGCAGACCTCTCCTACCTTGCCTGCTGCTCCCCTCAGCAGTGTATTTCAGTCGATCTACCTGTTCTCCCCACTCTGTCTCTGGTGAATCCTCTCAGCTCCCACGCCCCCAACCCGTACCCTAGTTCTTGTATGCATAAATAAAATTTAAAAAATTTTAAAAAATAGCCAACCCCACCAACTCTGTATTTGCTCCTGCTTTTTTTAAAACCCATCTTCACAGCTTTTGTCAGTATCTGACATTGTGTATTTGTTTGTTTATTGCTTGCCTCTTGTCCTTACAGTGGGAACTCTTATAAGGGTAGTCATTTTGTTTTATTCCTGGGAACAGTGCCTAGGACATAGTAAGAACTTAGTAAATATTGAATGAGTGAATAAGTTAATGTACAACACCACGTGGTTGGAATGCTACCATGTATGTAAAAGGGGTGAAAGACAATACATATAACTATAGACATATATGAACTCTGGAAGGAGATCTGGGACCTGCTGTAGGATTGGGGTGGGATGGTAAGATAATACATTTTCACTTTATGTTCTTTTATGCAATACTAAAAAAAAAAAGGTCTCATCCAGTTGTAGGTTTATCAGTGAATATGCCCTGTTTAAGAGTCTCATCTTTACTCTTAAAGATGAGGTCACCCTCTTTGATGTCTCAGGTCCTTAAACACAGAATAAATATTCCTAGTCTGTTCCTACATTCTTTGGAATTTACAACCTTGTAAATTCTCCATATATATGTTATTAAGTTTTGGTTTTTTCCTCCTACTAATTTGTCTTAGAAGAAATCAGATGGGGTAGGGGATTTCTCCCTGCATCCTGCCAGTACTGTATAGGAGGGCAGGGGCTCAGAATAGGCCACTTTAGAATATTCTACTTTGGCATAGATTATTCTGAGCTAAAGAAAACTGAGAAGTAGAAGCAAAAAGCACACTGCCCTCCCCCTAGAAATGTCTCTTTTTACCAGGAAGGGCAGATGTTAATCGCAGGAGACAAGTTCAAACGCCTCCTATCAGTGAGAATCCAAATAACAATGCTAACTAAAACAATCCTTATTTTCCATCAGTTTTTCCTGTATATTTACCTTCTGACAGTATGTTCCTCCAACAGCCTAAACTCCTTTCCTTAGTCTTATCATTTCTCTCTAAATTTAAAGTTTGTAGTCCTTTCGTTACAGGGCAACCCTAATATAAAATGGGTTCCCCTCACTGGGTCCTCTACCCGCGCGCTCAGAAGACTTTTAAAAAGTCCCAACTCCATTTATAGAAACATGGATGGAACTAGAAGGAATTATACTCAGTGAAACAAGTCAGAAGGCAAGAGGAAAATATCGGATGGCTTCACTATTAGGAGGAA
>JAGFMF010011599.1:196296-236870 GCA_019455555.1 Galemys pyrenaicus | reverse complement strand
GTGTGCCTGCAGTTGGGGCATTATAAGTGCAGTTCGAGCGCGCGGGTGAGGACCCAGTCAGGCAAACCCATTTTATATTAGGGTTGCCCTGTAACACTACTACCTGGATAAAAATGTTAAGATACCTAATCATCAAATTGTCCCATTATCTTAAATGTGTCTAATTCAACCCTGTTTTCCACTTCCAAAAAAAAATCCTTAAAGATACCCAGCACAAACCCAAATCTTAAAATCAGCTTTTCCCAATTCTCTCTACCAATATGTTTTGGTTTTTCTCTGGTGTACATTCTCCCTTGCTTAATCAGTTAAATAAATCTAATTCTTTGCACTACAGGTGGGGAAGAGAGAAGGGTTGAAGTATGGTAGCAGGATTCTCTTCCCAACCTGACCCATATGACCTAGCAGACCTCTCCTGCCTCACCAACTGCTGCCCTTGGCAGTGTGTTTTGGTCAGTCTGCCTGTTCTGCATCCCACTCTGCCTGGTGAATCCTCTCACCTCCCACCACTCTGGCCTGTGCCCCAGCTCTTGTATGCATAAATAAATAAATCTTAAAAAAAAAAAAGTAGAACTAAGCAGAAGTAAATACAAGTGTTGTTACTAAGTGTTGTTGATGCGGCTACAAATGACTGGTCTCTCAGATAAGCATTAACAAGTTTGTCTTGTTTGACAGGTTTGTATTTTGTGACTGGTCTCTCAGATAAAACAAGTTTGTTCCCCCTGTCTGTTCCAATTACCCCCTTGTTTTTGATAGGTTTGTCCTCTTGCATTCCAAGGAAAAGGGAGTTAAACTGCAGTTGTTGACAAAGCAAGCCGGCAAACTCCCTCCCCCACCCCTCCTTGCTGACCCCTTTCCTCCTCCCCTTTACAGACTTTTGCCCATTCCCCCTTTTTCTTTCCCTGCCCAAGAGCCGTATGGTGGTCTTTCAGACACAAGTGTGTCACCTTCCTCATTTGTCGACCATTTAAAACACTTTCCTTCTCAAACTCTGTTTCTTTTTATTGACTGAGGGAAACTGAGGCCGGCCAGCGGTATCAGACTTAATACTTTTTGCAGTTTCAACCTCACCCAAAAGTGTGATCTTAAACCTGAAATCCCCTAATCAGCACTAGTGAGGTCACCGGTATAAAACCTATCCCTGAGGCTTTACCTGAAATAGTCTTTTCCTTTGCTAATAACCTTGTCCCATCTCTCTTTCAGTTTATAAATACCCTTCATTTTGTGTATACTCTTGTAGGGTATACATGGGATGCTGCCTGATGCATGAATCTTTTAATAAATTCAATTAGATCTCTAACTTTGTAAATTCTGTTTTTTTTAAAGAGAATATATTTCTAAGACTTCTTCCAATTTGAAACAGGATTTTTTCACTCTGATTTCACAGTTACTTCCTGTCCTGTTCATTCACCCTTAGATACTTTTGTTTATCCCCAAGTGATATTATGTACCCCACATTTTTAGAAAATGATGCTCATCTTCTGGTGAGCTTGGACTCATCCTTCAGTTCTCATATTAAAACTAGTCGTCATCTTTATCCTTCATCCTTAAGTCCTCAAATGAAATATACAGTCTTCTAGGACTTCCCCCCTCACACACAGCTAAGTGACTTTCCCTTATACAGTAGGCATTAAATAAACATTTATTGAAATATTCCCTCACACTTCACGGCGTTAACTCATCACAACATGTCAGGGTGCTTTTATGCTCATTGTCAGTCTCTTTTTAACTAGGCCATAAATTCTTGTGCACTTCTGTACCCTACATCTTGACACATAATGGGCTCCAAGTCAACACCAGTAAGAAGAAGGAATAAAACCTTACAGCTGGAGCAGCCCAGGTCCGGCTTAGCCCCGCCTCCCTCACGCCCAGACTGGTTTAGCCACGCCCATCCCCTCGACAGCCTGAGATTTTTGTTTTGCCTTCCCTTCGAACCCAAGCCATCCTAGCCCCGCCTCCGCCTCGGCCTGGTTTTGTCCCACCCCGGGACGGATGAAGCTCTGCCTTCATCCTCAACCAATGATAGGTGTCCTCTGGGTTGCGACGCCGGAGGTGGGCGGGGCCACGCGATGACGCACAGGGCGCGTTTCCGGCCTGAGAAACCGTCGCGTTTTTGAAGAGACGCTTTAACAGCCAGTTACCACCAAGCCCGAAGCCTCCGGACCGGCCGGCTCCATCACCACTGTCACCATGGGGGCTGTGCTGGGCGTCTTCTCCCTTGCCAGCTGGGTGAGTTCGGGGTCTGGTGTGTCAGCCGAACCGGCGGCTTGGGAGTGAGCCATCGGGAGCCCCAAGTTCAGACCGGAACGGCCTTCGGACTCGAAGGCCCGCGGGTGCGGACGACACCCCAGAACTCCTCGGCTGCCGAGGCCAAAACCCGCGGGCCCCCGGGTCGGCATCCGGCGCCTCGCCTTCCGTGTTCGTGGTGGGAAGCCAGAGCTCTGACCGCCATTGTTTACAATTTCCATTGCCCCGCCCCCACAAGCTTTCCGGCCTGGGTTCCTCCCGGGAGCTGGCCCAGGAAGTGGAAATAGGAGTTACCGGGGCGGGAGCTCTCTGGTTCTCGAAGCACCTTCTTAAGGTGGCGTCTTTAGGTTTAGGGGGTCTTGGATAATATTTGTATCCCAAAGCATGGAATTTGCCAGAGCTAGAGTGTGTAATAGAGCTGGAATCTTAACCGAAGCCTGTGTGCAGTTCTGGCTCAAGAGGAAGAAGGCCTTGTGGGTTATTCAGAATTGGAAGCGAAGGCCTGAATATTTTGGGACCTTGTACAAGTCATGTGTCTGACTTTCCATAAATCACTTAAGCATTCCTTGCTTCGAGTGCGCATGTGAGGATAAAATAAGTGGGTTGAATAATTTTCTAGATTGTTAAACATTTTAGAGTCTTTGAAAGAGACAATGCTGAATTCTCAAATATAGCTGCTTTAGAGGAGCTTAAGTACTTGAACTCATTTTTTTGTAATTCCCCAGCCGATTAGGTTGACCAAGGACTCAATTTCCATCCTTCTGAGTGTTCTTTTGATTGTTGATCTTAAATGAAAAGGGCAGTTGGTTTTTTAGGGGTTCCTTGACAGCAGTAGCTTTCCATCCTTTTACTTAGACCCAACTGAGAAATTCTGCATAGTAGATTTAATACACCGATTTAGACACAAGTGTCATGAAATGATTCTTATTGTTAGCGTCTGCTGTATAAGTTTTTTCTTTTCACATTTAAAAAGATCCTGGTCAGCTGGTGTTTACAAATCCATTACTGAGATAAATTCTCTATTTGCCAAATAGGTTTTGGAGTGACTTGGTAATAAGAAACAAAGATAATATTCTTATACTAGTAACCTAAAACACATTTTCGCTCTGCTGTAAAATGATTTGACTTGATGCCATTAAAGCACTTATGTGTATCCATTGCTTTTATACTTTATCAATACTTGTTTAGGAGTTTGGAATGGAATGAAGGAATAATAGGAACTGAAGTCAGAAGGTAGCAGAGAGCCAAATAATGTAGATAGCCTTTGTATGGTCTAAGTAGACTTTTACTCTTAAGTGATATGGGAGCCAACAGAAGAAGGAGGTAATGTGATTTGATCTCTGTTTTAACAAGGTTGCTGGAGGAGAGATGATGGCAATAAAAGGGTAAAGCAGTAGAGGAAAAGAAAAAAAAATCCCTTTCATCCTCTGTGGGGTTGCTAGTTGGGGGCTTGTGAATTAAAATGACAAAAATTAAAACTATAAAATGTATGTGTGCTTTGCTGCACATGGATATTCTGGGTGTCCAGTGAAGTGAGGTTATTGTAGAGTTTAATATGGGAACAGAGGGAGAGACTTCTATGGGAAGAACAAAAACGTATCTTTAGGAAAAACTAATGGGTTTTAAGAATAAAGAGGAGATAATTCTTGTTTATATAGGTACAGATGTCTTTTTGTTGTGTTCATCACCATTGAATTCCCCTGGGGGTAGAATTTATGACATCTGATATCCCAGAAGTTGTATTTAATCAAATAAGAAAAGCTCCAAGAAGGCTCTTTTCCTGCATCTGTTGAATCTCAAATGTCTTCATTGTTACTTACAATCTTTATACCAACTCTTGGTTTTTATTGGGTTAGGGACTGGAGCATTTAATCTAGGTGAAATAATAGTCTAGGTGAAATGAAATGGAACAATGGAGATAAATAAGGATGCTATGAAAGTGGTAAGGTTCTGGATATGTAGGGAAGTGACATAACATCCACTGCTTGAGTGCCTGTGTAAAGGTGTAAGGAGGTATAACACTGGGTGGTCCCCCCTTGAGGTACTTACTGCTTATGGCAGTTACAAGTAAATAGGTATATTGGCTTGCCAGGGTTGAATAACAACTGGATGACTCAGGAAGTTTACTGTCTAATAGTACTGGCATCTAGAAGTCTGAGATTGAAGTATCAGCAGGCTTGGTTCATTCTGGGAGTGGTGAGGGTGAGTTCCATGCCTCTTCCACAACTCTTGGTGCTGCCAGTAATCTTTAGTGTTTTTGGTTTGTACATCTCTACCTTCATCTTCACATGGTACTCTCCCTGTATTGTATGTGTCCAGTGTCTTCTTTTTATGACATTGGTCACTTTGGGTCAGGCCCACTCTTCTTTACATGTAACATGGTTTTAAACTAAATAACCATATTGCTAAATAAGGTCTCATTTCTGAGGTGCTGGGTGTTAGAACTCCAAGATAATTTGGAGAGGGGAACACTAATCAACCATGACAAACAGTAGACAGTTATGTGATTATTTAATTGGACAGGAAAAATAGTGAAGGGAGTCAGGAGTATAGAGTGCAGGTAAAGTAAACCAGAAGCAGTTAGTGTCGTTTTTGGCTGTATAATGTCTGTATTTCTGTCTGTGGCCAGATACAGACTTCTGAAACTGTCTTTGAACCAAATTGTAGGTAAGAATTGGAGGCTGAGGCTGGATGGTCAATTTTCCATGTCTGGTGCTATTAAAATTTTAATGACTGCTATGATATACTGAGCCCTGTCAGACATTATGCCAAGTATGTTATATTCCTGATACTAGCTCAGTTCTTCACACAGTAATTCTGCTTTGGATAGAAGGTGTTAGGACCATTTTACTGGTGAGGAGTCTTGACTTAGAAGCTTAGCAGATTGTTCCAAATCAAATAAAGCCATAGTAAAATTCAGACAAGATGTAATTTATTATAAAAGGTAAGATTATTACTGTGACCATACTAAAAGACTAGAATCCCTCATTGTTTGTAAATCTGCTGTTTCTGCTGATAATTCTGAACTAGCCTGTCCTTATAATGTGACTTGATAACATCACCTGTCAAAGCAGTTCAAGAGATTCCCTCATCAAGTATGTATAGGAATGACTCAGATTATATCCTCGCTCACCTGGAATGTTCATTAGGAGATTTAACTGACCACAGATCAAGGTTACTCTTTTTACTTTTTTTTTTAAGTAACGGTCATATAACTTAACCATTGTAAGGTGTGAAATTTGGTGGCATTGATATAGTTACAGTGTTATGCTGGTATCACATCTCTTTCCAAAACATTTTCATCATATTCCCGAAAGGGAAACCTGACCCTCATTGAGCAGTCACTCCCACTCCCTCTCCTTGTTCCTTCCAACCTCAGAAGGCCTCTAATTGGCGAGTGCTTGGGCATTTGCACTTTCTCTCTCAATCTTTTCTGCGTAGTTCATGTAAATAAAACCATACATATGTTGATCTTTTGTGCCTAACGCTTTCAGAAAAGGTTCATCCATGTTGTGCTGTGTATCAAAACTTCATTTTTATGGCTGAATATTTCGTTTTATGGCTGTACCACATTTCATGTAGCCATTCCTCAGTTCATGGACGTTTGGGTTGTTTCTGCCTTTGGGCAATTGTCCGTTATGCTGCTATGGTCATATGGTACTTCCCCATTTAAGCTTTTGAGGACTCTTCAGTTTACTCTTGAATGGCTCCTGCTATCATTATTTGTAAGGGTTATGTAATATGGCTTTATATTGTAATATCAGATTTGATTACAGGAAGTATAGTTTAAGTTTATATTTTTCTCGGTATTAAGATATATCGTTTTAAAATAAAATAATGCTTTCTCTGAATATAGCTAACATTTTTTAGACTCTTTCCTATGTTTTAGGTGCTGTGTTCAGTGCTCATTTAATAGAACAATGTCTGAGGAAGGAAGAGTTTATTATTGAGTATTTTTTTAAGCTGGAAAATAGGCTAAGATTATGTAACTTGCTCAACTACAGTAGCAGAAACAGTATTGACTCCAGAACCCATGCTTATAGCCATTTCCTCCACAGACCTGATTCTGTCAGGTGAGATTATCACGTCTGGTTTGCTGGTTATCTATTCTGCAACACTGATTTCATGAAGGCATTCACAGACGATCTCAAATGGCCATGATGTGCTTATTACAGGTTCCATGCCTTTGCAGTGGTGCATCATGTTTGCTGTGTAGTTGCTGTCCCAACTGCAAAAATTCCACTTTGACTCGCCTCATCTATGCCCTCATTCTTATCCTGGGCACTGCTGTATCCTTTATCATGCAAATTGATGGAGTAGAAACTCAGCTGAAGAAGGTAAGTAGAAGTAACAGTATTTTTTTTTTAAGATTTGTTTATTTATGCATACAAGCACTGGGGTACAGGCCAGAGGTGTGGGTGGTGAGAAAATTCACCAGAGACAGAGTGGGAAACAGAACAGGCAGATGGACTGAAATACACTGCTGAGGGGAGCTGAGAGGAGCAGCGGGGGAGGCAGGAGAGGTCTGCACCATGTGGGTCACACCCACACACTCCTTGGGGCTGCAGGGATCCAATTCATGCTGCAGTGGCTGCAGTTTGCTTCATAATGCGTTGCTTAACGCATTGCGCCACCAGGGAGGCCCCAGAAGTAACAGTAGTTTTAATGTACTGGGTATTTTTATTTATATTTTGCAAGATATTAGTTGTAATTGATCTTATTTTTTTACTGTTATGGTACTTAGTCAATTTTATTGTAATTCTTGGGTTTTTTGATTACTTCTGGGTATAGTCAATATACAAAGTATGAAAACATTAGTCCTTTTCCAGAAATATTATCTAGCTTCTAGTCAAGCAGATTATTCCAGAAAAATATGAATATTATATATCAAAACAGATGTCAAGAGTGGTCCCCCAAACCTTTTCTTTCATTGTATATTTAAAATGTAGATATTTAAAATAGACTCTTTATCTTTAGGAGTTAGTTGTAGCATGAAAATTAACAGGAAATGGGGGAAGATAACCTCATTAACAAAAATGAGCTACAGAAGAGAGCACTTTAATCTTTATAATGCAAGTTATTCTATTTGATGAAAAAATTATAAATGAATTGAAAGGTAGAGAAAATCCCATAGACCAGTCTTGCAGATGTTCCTGTGGTGGAATAAAACCTGTATAAATGTGGATATTTCCATAGTACTGAAATTACTTTTCCAGATTCCTGGATTCTGTGAAGGGGGATTTAAAATCAAGGCGACTGATATAAAGGTGGATAAAGATTGTGATGTGCTGGTTGGTTATAAAGCTGTATATCGGATCTACTTTGCCTTGGCCATCTATTTCTTTGCCTTCTCTCTGCTCATGCTAAAAGTAAAATCAAGCAAAGATCCCAGAGCAGCAATACACAATGGGTATGTTAAGATTTATTTCTTATTACCTTGTTACATTATGGATTCTCCCCTTCTGCAGTTAATGTTGCCATTCTGATGGAAGCAGTAGAGTTGTTAAGTCAGTGACCCAGGTGTACTTCTGACCACTTACACAGTGAAGTTGGTTTAGTGTCATTTTCAGTTGAAACCATATAGTTTGGGTGAATGTCTCGTCTTCCCTCTCTGGCCCGCAGCTCCCTTACTACCTTTATTTCTAACTGACACTGGAAGGCTAGAGTGAATTTTGTAAGCCTTATATGTATTATAATCCCCTTTTTACAGATTCAGTGACTGAATTTCATAGAGGTTAAATAAATTGCCTGAGATCTTTCGGCCAGTGGAAGTTGGAGCTAGGATTGAAACTGAGGTCTGTCATGAATGAGCCTGATTCTTTTCACTCTGCCACACAAGCACTCTTAATATTATGGACTGAAAACCATATTTGGTTGTGGCTTTCCCATTGGTAAACTCTGTGATTGTAGGCAAGCCACTTATGTTCTATGTTGTAAGAGGATTAGGTAGTGATTTCCCCTCTCCACGTCTAATAGTTAATTGCTTTATGTTTAGCTAGTATTACTAGCTTAGAACTCTAAATTGTAGAGGTTTAGAAAAATTCTTCTTTTAATGCTAAAAGGAGAACTCTAAATTATTTCTCTTATGAATGTGAATGATTTATTCTATGTGCTAATGTTTGTCCTTAAATTGTATAAAATATTAAATGAAGTAGTTTCATATCAAATAACCCCAAACAGTCATATGGGAAACACTACTAATACTTTGTTTTTACATTTCAGAAATCGTTTATCTCAGTGTAAGAACAAAAATCAGCATTTCATAAGTGTATTTTTGTATTTTAATAGATTTTGGTTCTTCAAAATTGCTGCCATTGTTGCTATCATGGTTGGATCTTTCTATATTCCTGGGGGCCATTTTACTACAGGTATGGCTCACTGTTGAGGGGGGGGTTAATTATAATATATACAAATTCTACAAATATTTGAGTGAAAGCTCCATTTTCATTATTGATTTTGCATAAATATCTAGTTAATGACTTACTACCATATGTTAGTTGTTTGCCAATATTTTAATATTTTACCATTTTAATTTGCCGTACTAAGTTAACTAAGAAGCTTGACACATGAGGACTTGTAACGCATATGTTCCACTCTCAGTCTTAACCTGCTTCCTTAACATGCCATTGGTGACATCTGTGGATCTCCACTTTGATTTTTTTCTCCCTGTAAAGGAAAAGGTTATGGTACCATTGGGAATGTCAGATCCTGGGCTCTCCTTGGCATAAGCTAGAACAAGTTTCAGAAGGTCTGAAACCCAACAGAACTTCTCAGAGAATACCTTTAAAATTGGAATAATCTTGCTGTACTACTGGAGACAGACTGTGTCTTCACCACCTCTCTCTTGCTTGAATTGAAATCTTATTAGAATGTTGGACATTATTGGTATTGTGAAATACTACTCATGTGGTAAAGAATAATTTTGTTCTTTTGATTTGTAGCCTGGTTTGTTATTGGTATGGGAGGGGCCTTCATCTTCATTCTCATTCAGCTGGTGCTGTTGGTAGACCTTGCTCACTCTTGGAATGAATCATGGGTAAATCGGATGGAAGAAGGAAATCCAAGGTGCTGGTATGCTGGTAGGTATCTAAAGTGACTTATGAGAGCCATACTGCTATATGTAAATAGGGTATATAATGAAATCTCCATTGCTTTAAAAGTATAAGAAGAAAACTCCTCATTGCTTTATTGAAAGTGTGACTCCAAACCTCTTGTAAAAGCGTTCCTGTAGGAAAGGGCACTTAACATTTCTACGTTGGGAGTAGAATTTATAGTCTGTAATAATGGGGAAGTACAGGAGGACCCTGTACTTAATTAGAGGCAATGATCCAAGCGTACCTTATTCTTAAACAGAATACTTGTTGAAATTCCTTGTCCCTGTTACCCCCACCCCCCCCCCCCATTACAAAAATAATAGGTGCTGTGTGTCAGGAAGAAACCAGAAATCACAAGCACATGCTCCCATAATCCAGTTCTAATTATTACTCACTGTTAACATATTAGTCTGTATTCTTCCAGTCGTGTACATATGTATATCTGTATGTATTTTTATATTGAAAAATATGTATGTTTATGTTTTATATTTTTTATAAATGTATTATACAAATAGCTTTTATTTTAATTTTTTAAAACTTAGAAATAGCTTGTGAATATCATTTGGTTATGCTTAATAATTTATCTTTGAGTATATTTCTGATTATTTCCTTAGAATAAATGGAAGAGTCAAAGGATATGAATATTTTTAATACTTTCAGATTGTCCAGGTTTTTTATCTTATTTAGCTTAAACTTTGTAATTTATTTAAAAAATTAAAAATGATATATACACCATAAACACTATAGTGATAGAGCTTTATAAGGAATAAAACATGCAAATCTCCATCCTCCTGCAACTTACTTTCTAGGTATCACCACCATTATTGAACCTTTATATAGTTATGCACATACATATTTTTGCATTAAATATAATCATACTGTATATTGTTTTGTCACTTGTTCTTTTCACTTACTGTATGATGATGTCTTTCCATACCAATATATATATATATATATATAGGTAAGTCTTGTTTTAAGGACATGATACTCCGTTTTATACAATTCCATGGTATTATGTAACAAGGTATATACCATAATGGATTTAACCATTGTCCTATTTTTGGTCACTTAAACTGTTTGTAATAATCGCTTGTTTCAGAAAAAGATTTAAAAAATTGTCCTTATCACTTATCATTACTGAAACTATTTCCATCTGCCTAATACAAATTTGTTTTGTTTTTTTTTTTACTGGTTCACTTTCTTTGATTCATTTTGGATCTGCTCTAGAATAATTTAATAATGAGTTGCAGATTGACCATTGTTTGGTATACTAAAAGTAGAGAAAGTGTGTATTTATATGGAAAAAAAAATGAGGAATTATATAGTAACATAGTAGATATTATTTACTTTTAAACATGCAAAATCCATTGAGATTGAGATCAATAGGAACTAATTTTCTTTAAAGTCAGTGCTCTGAATGAAACACAAGTTAATTGAACTCAGCATTACTACAGTTGGTTGAGTATATTGTATGCTCTGTTTCATGCTTTCTAATTTTCAGAGTTACACAATTGTTGATTTTTTTGTGTGTGTGAATAGAAAGGAATATTAGTTTAGATACTTGAAAACAGCAGTTGAGGCACTTTAACACAATCATGTGGCCTTATTGTTTGTGATAGGAGTGGACTTATGTAGCCTGCAGCTGCAAAGGAAAAGCTTTCATTAAAAAGATGCTGGTCGTTTTCTACTAATACCATCTCTGGTGTTTAGCTTACTGTGAACTGGGCCATTTTGAGGGGCCAGGAATCTCCCAGGTCCTAGGAAAAGCTTATAATGAACATTATTTAGCATGTAGTTAAGAGTTTACACTAGCCAGAATGGCCAGATGTCAGGTTTTCCAAACCATGACAAGCTACAGCTAAGTCTAGAACTAGAGCAAATAATCAAAGCTAGGAGTGAATTCAGTTGCTTGGTGAATTTTGGAATTTAATATTGATCCAACTGTTAATACAGTTTGGAATGTCAATCTTAGGACTTCCATAATTTCGCTGTAGATTATTGACCATCATAAAAGTCAACACCTCAAATGATATATTACATGGAAATAATTTGTGAAGTAGACGTTTGTTGTAATTGTGGACATTCATACTGGTTTCCTTTTTCCTAGTTTTACTGTCTGTCACGAGCTTGTTTTATATCCTGTCAATCATCTCTGTTGTGCTGCTCTACACATTTTTCACCAAATCAGATGGCTGCACAGAAAACAAGTTCTTCATCAGCATTAATCTGATCCTTTGTGTTGTGGTTTCTATTATATCAATCCATCCCAAAATTCAGGTATAGTTTTCTGCTTTTTCTTGTGAAAATTGTTAATAGTAAGTTTGAAACCTAGGTAATCCCTTTTTTAAAAAAAGATTTATTTATGCATGAAAGAACTGGGGTGAAAGCCAGAGGTGCGGAAATGAGAGGATTCACCAGATACAGAGTGGGGAGCAGAACAGGCAGATGTACTGAAATATACTACTGAGGGGAGCAGTGGGTGAGATAGGAGAGGTCTGCTGCACCCTGTGGGTTAGCTCCCCGGCTGGGGATTGAACACATACTACAGTGGCTGCTGATAGCTTCGGTAGCTTCATAGTGCTGAGACAACCCCTTGAGCCACCACCAAGGCCCCTCGGTAACCTTTCCTGTGAATTTATGTGCAAGTTTATCTACTTAAAGTTTTTTCCATAGTGTGGTAAAGTTGTCATTTTTATAACTTTGTAACTGTAAAATGCACCATTGGCTGCCTCTACCATAATTTAACATTTTTCCTGTTTAAAAGAAAATTGTTTACATTGTGAGAATGAGTCTTAAAAATCACTAGCCAAGATATTTTCAGGAAATTAAGCTAGAAAAATTTATTTTCATATTTTAAAACAAAATTCATACTTTTGAGTTTTATCATTTAAAATACTGTACTTTTAAAAGTTCATTGAGTTTTAGATATGAAAATGTGAAAAGAACATCCTGATGCTATCTGTTTTAAAAGTGAGACTACAAATTCCAGAGAGATGGTGGGTCATGGCAAAGCTGGGCTTAAACTCCATTATATCAAAGGACTAGGAAATCAAAGCCTTTGTGTGATAGACAGGTATTTCCAGATTATGAAATGTCTTGAGAACCAATAATACATATTTTCTCTTTATTGGATCTTTCGTAAGCTAACTCAAAATTGAAAGGCACTTGTCAACCTTCCAACTGTCAAAGTGAGATGGACTGTTCTTAATAACAGCTCAGTGGGCAATAGTGACCTGCACTGAACTTTAGAAACTCAGCCCTTTCAATTCCTGTCACATTGTTTTCCTTTTAATTCCATAGGAACACCAGCCTCGTTCTGGCCTTCTGCAGTCCTCTATCATCACCCTCTACACCATGTACCTCACGTGGTCAGCCATGTCCAATGAACCTGGTAAGGGAATATCACTATTACCTTCACTTGATGAAAAGAAAGTGGGAAATGACTACTTTGGTGGGAGCAAAAACTAGATCTAGAGCAAATACCCAACAAAAATTTCATTTCAGTGTTCATTATATGTTTGCAGATGTTTTACCTTCCAAGTTATAGTCCCCATAACTATTTTTAAAAATCTTTCATATAATCTAGACTTTTCCCTGGACTAAATTAAACTAGTTAAGGACTGAATAAATATGTATTTATAAGATATCATTACTTTGACCTTTTGTGTTTTAATTTACTTTGTTCTGATAGACTATACAGAAAGTAGCTTTAGGAAATTTCCTTTTGTAGTTGCAGAATTATATCTCATTAATTCTGGAGTTCTATGGACTCTTTTTGGACTCCTTTTAAAGGAAAACAATCAGACTGTCCAGTGACTCAATTTATGTTTATTGGGTGCCTGTGGAATGTAAAACTTCTTGTGTTTAAAGCCTTTGCACAACTGTTTGCTAGTTGAACTTCAAAACCAGTAAAATCAAGATTGACATTTATGAAATTTGACAAACCTTTGTTATTTCTTTTTTTTCTAAACCTTATTCACTACTTCGTTACAACAGAAAAACGTTACTGACTGCTAACTTCAAGTTCTTTTAAGTACATAATTCCCATGTTTCATATCATCCCGAATAATCCTTCCTTGGTATAAGATGAGATGTAGTAGGATAATAAAACACTTCCCATTTTCAGATCGTTCCTGCAACCCTGGCCTGATGGCCATCATTACACAAATTACAGCACCAACCCTGGCTCCTGGAAATACCACTGCTGTTGTCCCTACTGTTATTCCACCATCAAGGAATGGGCCTTCTCTGGATAAAGAGAATTTTGCTGGGCTGGTGGTCTTTGTTTTCTGTCTTTTGTATTCTAGGTAAGTTAAAAAGTACTTATGACAAAATTCTCATTAAGGTTAGTCACAGAGTGAAGAAACTATTTGCTTTCAAAAGGAGTATGAGGAATTAAAAAAATTCAGTTCTCTTTGGTGAAAGTTTTTCATTTGCCTTAGTTACCTAGCTAGTACATTTCTTCAAGTTCAGTAAATCTCTTGATCAAGTAATTCCATCATAACAAAAGGTTACCCTTTTTTAAGGAAGATGATCTAACATCTTCTTTCCATAACTCCTGACCCCTCGATCAACTACAGTGATTAAAAATTGATTAGCTTATATTTTTTGAAGAGGATTTTATTTCCTAGTTATTATAAATAATGTAATATTTAAATTACTACAGAGTTATAGATACATTATTAAATTTTTAGTTAATCCAAGTCTCCAAGCTATAACCTGTGTTAGCTAGTAACTCTCATCCTCTCATTTTTATTGATATTTTCTTATTTTTTAAGATTTATTATGCATACTAGAACTGGGGTACAGGTCAGAGATGTGTGGGGTTGAGAGGATTCACCAGATACAGAGTGGGGAACAGAACAGGCAGATCGACTGGAATACACTGCTGATGGGAGCAGCAGGCGAGGCAGAAGAGGTCTGCTGCTCCGTGTGGGTCCCCTCCCTGGCCAGGGATTGAACTTGTACTGCAGTGGCTATGGATGCTTCATAGTGTAGTGCTTAACCCTTTGCACTGTGAGGGAGGCCCCTATTGGTATTTTCAATATAATAGTGTGTATTGCCTCCACAACTTAAAATTGTGAAATAATTCGTAAAAATGGGCAGGGGTATATTTATAAATATACAGCATAAGTGAGAAAAGTATAAAGTAGAAAATGAAAGTATCCGCCCTCTAAATTTACTTCTTAATGAGTAACATTTTGGTACATACTATTTTAGGCTTTTTTTCCTTTGCTTGTACTTACTGTCTGTCAGTCTTATCTGTGTGAGTAGATGTAATTTTAGAGATAATTACACAATTACATACACAGTTTATAATTTGTTACATAATTTTAACAAATTAAGAACATACTATATACTATCCTCAAATACAAATTTGTCCTTATTACTTGGACATCTTTCCACAACATCATGTGACCATATAATGTATGGTCGGTCTCAGGTGACTGGCTTCTTTCACTTAGCATGTTTTCAGGGTTCATACAAATTGTAGCCTCAATCGGTACCTCATTCCCTTTTGTCGTTTTCTTTTTAGTCATTGCTTAATAGAAGGATTGGCAAACTATAGCTCTTGTGCTGGCTGCCAGTTTTTTAATAAAACTTTATTGGAACACATCCTCATTTGTTTTCATATTGTCTAACTATTTTGTTTCGCTATTGACCCTTTTTTTTTTTTTTTTGCAAACCATAAAAATTATTTTAAGAGTACATTTCAGTAGGTGTTTAGTATATCAGAGTTGTACAGCTATCACCACAATCAATTTCTACATTTCATTTCCCCAAAATGAAATCCCGAATTTGTTAGCCCATAATCCACACCCACCCACACATCCAGCTAATCTTCTTTTTGTTTCTGTAGATTTCCTTATTCAAACATATACATGGAACCATATAATGTATGGTCTCTGGTGACTAGCTTCTTTCACTTAGCATGTTTTCAGTGTTCATCCAAGTTGTAACCTCAGTCAGTATCTTACTCCTTTTTGTTATTAGAATATGTACATACATTTCCACATTTTATTCATCCATTTATCAGTTCATGGACATTGGGGTTGTTCCTACTGTGAAGCTATCATGAGTAATGCTACTGTATATAAGTGTGTAAGATTTTTCTATGTGTGTGAATGTATGTTTTTCTGTCCTATGGATATATATGCCTAGGAGTGAAATTGTTGGGTTATAGAATGGTACCTCTCTGTTTACCTCTTGAGGAAGTGCCAGAGTGCTTCTAAAAAGCCTACATAGCCTTACAGTCTCACCAACAATGTATGAGGATTGCAATTTCACCACATCCTAGTGGTAACAATTGTCTTTTTGATTGCAAGAGGAATTCCATTGTGGTTTTGATGTCACTGATGATGTTGGTTATTTTTTGTGTGCTTATTGGCCACTTGTATATCTTCCTTAGAAGAGTCTACATTTAAATCTTTTGCCTTATTTTTCATTGCGATGTTTGTATTTTGTTTTTGTGTATGGTTTGAGGTAGGGGATACAACTTCATTCCTTCTTATACGGCTATCCAGTTGTAGAATGTATTTCTCCATTTAATTGTCTTGCACCCTTGTCAAAAATCTGTTGACCATAAATGTAATGTTTTTTTCTGTACTCTTGTTTCCTTAATCACTAAGTCTCCCCTTATGCCAGTACCATGTTTTGATTATTGTTGCTTTGTAGTACATTTTGAAAGTGGGAAATATGAGTCATTTCCTCCTTTCACAAGATTGTTTTGGCTATTCTGAATCCCTTCTATTCCTGTGTGAATTATAGGTTCAGCTTGTCAATTTCTGCCAAAATAATTAGGATTTTGATAGTGTTTTGAACTTGTAAATCAACTTGGAGAGTATTATCTTAGCTCTAGTCTTTGAACATAGACAATCTCATTTAGGTCTGATTTCTTTCAGTGATTTATAGTTATTAATGTTTATTAGTCTTAAAGCTGCTTCTGTTAAATTTCAATATTTTATCTTTTATGGTTTTGTAAATGAGATTGTTGTCTTAATTTAATATTTAGATGTTTTATTTATATAGAATAGAAAGAATTTTTGTATATGCTCTTCTACAAGATTATTTATTGATTCTAATTGTGTGTGTGTATGTGCACACCTTACAATTTTCCCCTTTTTTTAAAAAAAGATTTATTTATGCATACAGTAACTGGGGTATAGGCCAGAGGTGCTTGGGGTGAGAGGGTTCAGCAGAGAGAGTGGGGAGCAGAACAGGCAGATCTACTGAAATACACTGCTAAAGGGAGCAGCAGGAAAAGTCTTATAGGAGAGGTCTACTGCGCCATATGGGTAAGCTCCCTGCACGGGCTAGGGATCGAACTCGTGCTGTAGTGGCTGGCTATAACTTGATAACACTGTGTCTTTACCTGTGCCACCAGGAAGGCCCTCCTTAAAATTTTCTATATCTAAGGTCAAGTCATCTACAAATTGAGGTCATTTTGCTGCTTTTCTAGTTCAGATGCCTTTTCTCTTTTTCTTGCCTAAATGACGCTTGCTTGAACCTCCAATACAGTATTGACTAGAAATGGTGAGTGTGGAATATTACCCTTGTTCCTGATCTTAGGGGGAAAGCTTTTAGTCTTTCATAACTAGTTATAATGTTAGCTGAAGAAGGTTAATCATAGATGCCATCTGTCAGTTTGAAGAAGTCCTCCTTTTTTCCTAGTTTGTTTTCATCATGAGACAATAATAGATTTTGTCAACTGCCTTTTCTGTATCAGTTGAGATAATCATGTGGTTATTATCGTTTATTTGTATTGCATATTTTTATTCAGTCACTTAGCAAATTTTTAGTGTATCTCTGCTGTGTGCTAGGAATGCATAAATGACTAAGGTCCTTGTTGTTAAGGAGTTCTTTGAGTAGTCAAAAAGATGGCAATAACTAGTACACTGACAGGGAAGCATAAGCAGCTCTGGCTTACTGGTAGGGAGATGTCAGGAAATGCTTTCCAGAGGATCTGACATGTAGACAGTTGAAGGATGAGTAAGTTAGCGGAGCGAAGATTGGTGGGTGGTACATTCTCAGCATAGAAGAGGCAGTTGTGAAGTCTTGGAAGCAGACCTTGACAGCTTAGTGTGTTTAGGGAAACTCCTACATAGTTAAACCATCAAGTAGTAACTGATGATCGTACTGTCTGTCTTGTGATGACAGGCAACGGTTCAGCACTCCTAAGCAGGGCCCTTCAGAAGGTTTTCTGACCCCACAGTGGAGCAGTTCAGAAATAACCCATATGTTCAGGTCCATGGCAGCTGTTCAACTTCATGGCAACTTTCTGATTTGTGTTTTTGGGATTTATTTCCAGCATCCGCACTTCCAGCAATAGCCAAGTAAATAAGCTAACCCTGTCAGGAAGTGACAGCGTCATCCTCAGTGATACGGCTACCAGTGGTGCTGGCGATGAGGAAGACGGGCATCCTCGGCGGGCTCTGGACAATGAGAAAGAGGGAGTACAGTACAGCTACTCCTTATTTCACTTCATGCTCTGTTTGGCTTCCTTGTACATTATGATGACCCTGACCAACTGGTACAGGTAGGATGAACAATCAGAATAGTTGGACAACCACTTAGTCCCCTTGTATTGCTTGCAAAATCTCCATTCATTGTCCTGATCTCAGACTATCCCCTTCTTGTAACCCATATAATGAAGTCATGTTTAGTGTTGACTCTGCTGAAGTACTTTTTCTTGGATTTAATCTTGGAATTCTTGCAGAGCACATCATGGGAAGTCTTTCAGTCCCAAGCTACTTGAGAGAGGAAATCATGACATGATCATGACATTAAATAAAACCATCTGACCTGTCTTTATTCACTAATTTTTCTGAGTATAGAGATGATCATCTAAAGTATTGTCCAAAGTAATCATGTGGTAAGGAAAGAAAGTTGCAGGCCATTTCAGTTAAGACTTTTACCAATATCTTGAATAGACAGATGTTCCTAGAGAACTTTCCCAAGAAATACTCAGGGTTCTTTGTTGGCACAAAGATAAAAATCATTTGAGCTGCAAAGTCCCTTGCTCATAAAAACTAAAAATAACTCTCAAGTTCTAGAACCTTGCTAGGGAGTAATGTCAGCCAGTTTCACTAGAGAATTTCTTGGCTTTGACTGGGGTGCTGCTGAATGCTGATTAGTCTCCTGTTCTCTTAGCCCTGATGCACAGTTCCAGAGCATGACTAGCAAGTGGCCAGCAGTATGGGTCAAGATCAGCTCCAGCTGGGTTTGCCTCCTTCTCTACGTCTGGACTCTTGTGGCTCCACTTGTCCTCACCAATCGCGACTTCAGCTGAACTGCTAAGTGCCAAGGACACCTGTATAATTTATAAACGTTTCCTTTGCTGAAAGCCCATATCCCTTTTACTTTTGCTTTGACTAAAATATTAAGTGACTGCTTTGCAAATTTGACTATATCCAAATTTGTGTAACAGAGCAAAATTGAATAATGCTTGATGCAGGATATGAACTTTTCATTTATATGATTATTATGTTTATTTGAAAGAATATAGCGCAAAGGGAACATTTTTATGTTTTAAAGTGAACAACAGCTGTGCTGAAGAAAGCTCTTTATTAAGACTTGTAGGTTCCTACGACTTTGATTTTAAAATGTAAGATAGAAAAACTTGGATATTTGAGACCATTGTTAATATATTTCTATTGCGGTATCCTCTAAAAAAGAAAGCTTTCTGTGGCAGTTTGCCTCTGAAAGTCTTGCGTGATGTAAGCACTCTTTTCAGTCCTTAAACTCTTAAGACGTGTAGCATCATAGTACTTGGGGGAAGGGTTATGTATGTGTGGGAGTCCTTTCTGAGAAGAGGGGTTAATGATGCGGCTACTGCTCCTACATCTTGAGTTTGTTTACTTTTTTTTATACTACAGCATTGATTCTGCTTGATACAAGTCTGTGCTTTACCTGAAATGTTAATTTTAGTAATACATGCTTTATAGGTTTGGTTAAAATGAAGACTCAGAAGATTCACTGGGGAAAACAGTGCAACTTTAATCTGTGTAATTGTCTCGCTGTGAGTATGTAAATGTAAAATGCATGTGAACTTATTATATTTGCACTATAAAGGTATTTGATTAAAATAGAAAGACTTAAGCTTTTAAGGCCCTTTCTTTTAACAGCTTTTATGAATTAACCCTTTTGTATTTTTCAGACTTAAGTGGGCAGTTAGTTAGGTTTATCAAGCATGAAGCAAAATGCATCTGTTCCTTTTAAAACTTAAGGTGTGACGAGTGAAGTCTTGTACTCATTCAGAAATTATCTTGTCTGGGTAAGACACTTGGGTAGATAGAAAAAGGAAACTTTTAGGAAAGGTGGCACCAAGGACATTTACTAGAACAGTTTGTTCTTTCGGCAAAGTCACAGTGAGTGTCTGATCACTCTCAGGTCCTGGGATACACTGAAACGTGGCAGACACTGGCTCTTGGACTTAAGAGTTGGGCTTAGGAGGAGGATGAAATGAGCTGACAGGTGGCACTGTGTGTTATGTAATTAGTGCTGTGATTTAGGAAGTGCAGAGAACTCAAAGGAGGGCTACTTAGGATGTGGGGGCTTGAGGGTGGGACTTTCTAGAAAAGTAATGACTAAGCCAAGAAATGTTTGAAGCTAGCTAAGAAATAGGAAAGTGAGATAGCACTGCTGAAAGGTAGAAAACACTATGTTAAAGGCAGAGGGTTTTACGAAAATGGGGTGCTCCGTAAAACTGGAATGGGACGATGTAGTCAGGGACTGTCATGAAGGGCTTTATAAACCACACTAAAGAGTTTGGACCTTAGGCTGAGGGCAGCAATTAGCATGTGGTGACGTGAGCAAATGATGTCAGCAGCCACTGTGGTTGATATATAAAGAATGGATTTAGAGAGATGAAATCAGGGGCGTTTCATCCAAGATTTTAAACTAGTAAAGTGAGGTTGGGGAGAAACTGACAGCTATTTAGTGATTAAATTGATGATTGATTAGTTAGGAGGAGAGTTTGAATTGGCAATTGATTGGTTATGGGGGATAGGTGAACAAAGCCGGCTTAATCGCCTGGGTAGATGGTGGTTCCTTTTAGATAGATAAAAAACAGGAAAAGGAACAAGTTGTGCCAGAGGAAGAATGAAGGTGGTTCCTTGAGAATGGCTAAGAGCACAAACTTGGCACTCAGACTGGACTTGTCCAGCTGAGCCATTTTCTGTCTGTAAAACTGGTCAGCTGATAGATGCTGTGCCTTAGGATCGATGTTGTGCCTTGGGTAAATGGCAGTTTGTTCTAGCCTCAGTGTTTTATTTGAACAATGAGTGGTACCTGGTACATCGGTTGCTTAAAGATACTTTGTAAAGTGCTTAGCCCATTTAAGTACTCTAGTTGTAACTGCTGATCTCATTGTGGGCTAAAATAAGACTAGGCAATATTTTAAGGTTCAGACAAAGTTTAAAGACTAGATTTGAGATATCTTTACAGAATTAATACCATTTGAGGCCATCTCAGTTGGTGTGCAGGGAGGGGTAAGGAAATGGAACTTGAAATGTATTGTTGGAACCACCACCTTTTAAATCAGTCGTTTATGTCAGGGTGTAGTTGCAGGATAAAGTTGCAAGGGATTTGGAAGCAGGTAGAGGAGGTTTAATTCCTTCCTTTGCCAGTGTAAAGCCAGGCACCCCAATTTCCTTAACAGGCCCGCCTTTTAAATGTCTTAAGCTTCAAAAATGTTATGCTACCCCATCCATTGTACTCCCATGTAATTCAAAACAAACAAATACTAAACTGTATTTACAATACTAATGTAAAATAAGTGTAACAAAGTCTAATAAAGTTTTTATTTTTTCTCATGATAACTCCGATATTAATTTGAAATAACAAATTCTTAAAATTCGGGGGCAGCTTGTGCTTTGCATACTTGTACCCTAAGAAGAAGTTAAATTGACCTGTTGTTGGTAAACCAAGTAGTTTACTCAAGGCTCGAGTGACTTAGATACCTGAATGCTGAATTGCACATATGCATGAACAATGTCAGGACTGTTTACTAAGCCCAGGATCATACTGTAATGTGGGGGAGTATTTTGAATCATTAGACCTCATGGTGTCCTGTCATTCCAGGTGAGTCAGCTGGTGTGTGAACAGGCCTGTCTGTCTCCCAGGACTGCAGAGTGAGGGTTCCGGCTTTGAGGTCAGTTCTAAACAGTCATCAAATGAATGGCAGCAGTGGCTAGTCACCTTCTTGTATCCCAGGCTGAATGGATGTTGACTGTCAGGGTTGATTTTGCAAGGCACTTGGTGAGTTGCGATGTAAATTTCCCCTTGACAAGCAAAGATACTTCCAAAGAGTGACCCTGGCCCTAAGTTTTCAGTGTTTTGATATTTTTGATCAAACCACAACTCAGGTCAAATTCAAACAAGGACTGGCTTTTGTCCATCTCAAGTCTTTGTGTGATTGTAGTTTTCTGTTTATGTATTCAGGCTTAAGTGAGTATTCAATAATAGGAGTCATGTATTTGATCTTTGCAGGTTGATGGCCGATACCAGGCTTACACTTATTCATGGGAGCTGCAGTTAGCTCTTTGTGTTGGTCTGTCCATCCTGTTACCTTGGAGCGCAGGTCAAGCAGCCTACTCAGTGATGTCCTAATTACCATTGGGTGACTCAAGCCACATGCCTACATTCCCAGGTGAAGAGTAGTCATCACGTAAATAGAATAGCTACAAGTACCAAGCAGTAAACAGATAATATCTATAACCCCGAAGGTGGTGATTCCCTTCCCCACTGCCACCCTTTAGACATCAACTGAGAAGCATCCAGGGCTTGACTTTTTCAATTAGATCCCACAATCTCTTGGCTCATCAGCATATAGGAGAATGTCAACCGGATACTGCTTAGGGACTGGAGGGAGCCAGCAGCTCTCCAGCTACATCACTAACCGGAATGTTAATAATCCCCTGAAGGCAGTCACTGCTCATTCCTAGGTTACTGCATCCCCAGTCCCTGGCACCTTTTCAGGTAAGAGGGTGAACATGGAGCTAAAAAGTTTTTTCCCAGAAAAGTAATATCTAAAGGATTTCACTACCAGCGTTAACTGGAGTACCATGAAACACTTGCTACAGATCAGTAGCAGGTACATTTCTGCTTGTTCAGCAGAGCTGCTATTTATTCATCTTTGTTCCTTTGTGTTGGTCTGGCCGTCCTGTTAACCTAGGAGCCCAAATCAGGCAGCCTGATACTTACTGATGGTAACAGTGCCAAACCAGTCCTAAATGAGGAGAGAGCATGGAGAAAAACCAATGCGTTTTAGAAAAGAAACATAGAAAGTGCTGACCCTTAACATGGAAAATAACTCCTGTGTCTTAGAAAGCGCCTCATGAGTTGTAACGACGAGGTTAAAAATGACTGGTGTCAGTAGCTCCATTTTTCTAGATGGGAAACAAACTGAGCTTGAGTCACAGCTTCCTCAGAGAAGCCTTGCCTGAGTAGCTGGTATTTTGCGATGTAAGCCCTTACCTGCTGCATCATCAAAAGCCAGCAGTGCATGGGCCTCTTTCATGGAAGTGCTCCTCTACTGCCCGGCGCCAGCACACCGTACCCATCCTGGGGACCCGGCTCTTGTCTTTCCGGGACAGGGCGTGCTCTATGAAGTGAATGAACAGGGGCAGGCAGAGGAGCAGCTGGCACACACAGACCAGAGTTGATCATGTCATACCCGGTTACTTCTCAAGGAGCCTGGTTTCCCTTCTGGATGCTTCAAGAACAAAATGTTCAGTTAAAACTGAGTCTCAGCACATAAGAACTCACATTTTCCAAGAAGACAGAAAACAGGCCAGCTTTTCACCTGACACTCTTAAAAAATGTTTTCCTTTCTTTCCCTCTTTGTTCTGTCTGGGGGCTAACAATAAGACATGCACAGCCTGACTCCAGCCACTGAAGGAAATAGTGGGCTCCCGTCAGACTGTCTGGCTTTGCATCTTAAACCCCAGCTCTACCTCTTGACCAGCTGTGTCCTTGGGCAACTCCTTTTCTGTTCCTCAGCAATAATCCTCCTTCATTAAGGGTGCTTAAAGATTAAATGAGATTTTGTGTGTGAAGCACTTCACTCAGTTGATGCCCAGTCCCTAATAAGCACTCAGGAATTGTTGGCCATTGCTGGGAAGATTACCAGGGGAAGTACTGTGGTCCCTGAGAACTGAGAATTTGCTTATTGTCAGCTCTGCCGTCTGCATCTAGCGTCACCTTCTCATACTGCTGTCTTTGGTTGCGCATGATGTGCAGACGCAGCCAACTCTACAGAACACAGTGGCCAGCCACAGTGCCCTCATTCTTCACCGGAGAGGCTTCGCCCAGACCGTCATGGACCGTGAGTAATAAAATCTTAGAAACTTTATCCAAATTGTTACTGTCACAAAAAAATCACATACAATCTCACAGGAAATTTTATTAGGACCCAGTCATACATACTAAAATTACATGTTCTCACCACTTTGACTTAGAAAATGCATTGGAAAAATAAAACTTTTGGTCAAAACAAACACTGACGTAGGTGAATCCACCACCAAGTGTCCCTACACTCAAAAGTCAAACTGAATTTCAGTTTGAGAAAGGAATGTGGCTGTTAGGGTGCCTGATCTGATCAGATTAGCCCACCCTCACCAGGGAAGAGTGGTGTCAGAGATTCTTGGACCCAGAGAGGTTTGAAGTGTCTTACTTGTGACAGGTTCCCACCAATACCAGAGACGTAGGTGCAGCCCCCAGCATCCCAAGAGGTAGCCGCCTGTACAACTAAACATGCTGCCCAATGAGATGAAGCACAGCTAACTGGCAAGCAGTAAAACTTAACCACTACCATCTCCATCCACAAATCACATGGAACTGTCCCGTGAAGCAAAGATTGAGGAGTATCTGATGGTAGCTGTTACTTGCGGTTCAGGCATCATTGAGTTGAGAAGCAGAAGGGAATTTCAAGTTACAAAACAATCCCAGAGCTGAGGAGCATTCCTGAAACTTCTTTCCTAACAGTTGTTAGTGTTTGTCTAGTATCTCCAGATTTCCCATGCTGTTAGGAGTTTCCCATGCAGGGAACAGTGACTAAGATAATTGACAGCGGGGAAGACTCAGTTATATCCAGGACACCAGGAAACACCTGCAGGAGCTGATAGAACTAAAGCCCGGTGTGCCTGCGTGATGAAGGCAGAGGAGGCTTTCAAGTCACCCTGACAGACGTCCGCCTCTGTATTTCTACTAACGGCCTAATAAGGACTAGGACTTGACTCTGACCAAAGGGCAGAGCGTGGACCCAGGTTTATGGTCCCAGAGGGGGACAAGGTGAGTGGCCCCTGCATGCCATTTAAGACAAAGATTCCCTCGCCTATCAACACAATTGTTCTGTGGACACCTCCCTCTCAGGTCCCCTCCTGAGTGCACTGTTGCTAAATAAACTGCGGCTTTGCTTCATCTGCACCTGGCTTTGAATACTGGCCATAGCCAAGAACTGAGGGCCTCTCCAGCTGTTAACAATGCCACAGGACGGGTATCATTAGCTTAGGTAATATTCACTTCCTAGATGAAGTAGTTCCAAAGGAAAAGTTTAAAAGCTGAAAACTTTAAAAGTGAGGTATTATGATAATGCCACATAGGGATGATAGCTTTTCTCTACCCACATGAAAAATAATCCCACATGGATCTGAAAATCAGATGACATTTAAAGAAACTACCCAGGGAGAATTTTGAAATGCTCAATAGTCCACAGGAGTTCAGGGAAAATATTCAGTGCCCTGACCGTTTCTGGCAGAAACGTATCTTAGAGCTCAAGTGTCTAATCTCTGAGGACAGGTGGCTCCAGGTAAGAATGGGAGGAATGAGGGAGCCTAAGCCTCCTTCACTGTGAGCAAAGCAGAAACTGAAGATGTGAATGAGGACTGCACTTCCGGCTGCTGTTGTAGATTTCTTCCAGCTTCTCCCCAGAAAGGTAGAACAGGATTCCAGGAGAGGAAGAAGAAACCCCCCAGATTACCAATTCTGACATATTGGAAGCTTTAGGTAACAGTTCATCCAGGCCTAAAGAATAACTCATATTGGGAGAAAAAAGGAAAGCCTCAGATCGTACAGTACAGCCACTTAGGCACCGGGAACAGAGGACTCAGCTCCACCTGTAACCCCATCATGTGTGGATGCAGGGGTGTGCAGAAGCTCACCCAAGGCCACAGCAAATAAGGCAGGACTCAGGTCCCCTCCTTTCCTATTCCTTTGCCATTCCTATATGACACTATCCTGAAATTAGGAAAAGCTCATTGACAGGTGTTTGTGAAATGGACCAGAACTTTTCCCTGGAGGAAAATGCCCGAATCCTCCCCACGACCACTTGTTCCCTCTGTCTGTGTCCCCACTATTGAGTACAGCTCATTGGGAGTTTCTTTTGGTCACTGCACCCCCTCCCCTAGCTGGGTCCACGTGATACACAGTCTGGAGAAGCCTCATGAGGCAGGCTTGATCGTCACCCCAGGGATTCCTGCTTTTACAACTTGGTTCGGCCTGGGATGACACAACTATCTGATCGACTGCATCAAAATAAAGCAGCTCTAGGAGGCGGAGGGAGCATGGCCCTGACTCCTGTCAAAGTAGGATGAAATGGCTTGGCCCACTGGAAGGGCCTGGGGAGTAGCCAATATCCTGGACTTTGAGGTAATTCTCTAGGCCAGCCTGGGCTTCCCTGTTCAGTTGCACAAAGACACCTGGCCAGGAACGCCATGGACAGTCTGGACCTCAGGAACTTGGTGGGGCTAAGCGGTTTGCTCCTCTTCGTCTAGCTTCTATTCCGTTTTGTTTTTTAAAGTCTCTTTCTCTGGGGGCTATGAAAGCTGCTAACCAATCTCCCATCCAGGCAGCTGGGTTTGGAGCCTGCTCCCGTGGTTCCCACTGGTCCTGTTCAGACCCTTCTGCAGCATTGGCCACACCATCGTGCCAGACGGAATGAGAGGCAGCCAGGAGTGTGCTCCTTGGCACTTCCAGCTCATCCAGGTCCCTAGAGGATCTAAGGGCAGTATCTGTGCTGAAAGAACTCTCCCTGTACTTGGTACTAATGAGGTAAGACCTACCACTGCATCTTCAGGCAGTTTTAAATGAGCTGTAATGATGAACCACTGGTTACGAGCAGACTGGCCTTGGAATGTCAGGGGACTGCTCCCTTTTGTGCCGAGGTAGCCACCTTGCCTGGACAATCTTAACAGGTGCGTGGAGGATACAACACACAGCACTGGTCACTTTTTAACCATAATCTACAGGAATTAATATGAAAGGAAACAGGTATAGGTCAAAAGTCATCAGAGAAACTATCGACTTGGATGCTGGGGCTAAGGCTAGATTCTTGGCAGGGTCTAAAGTGTGGAAATGCAGAACTAACCTTCAGTCTGGCTGCAAACACCACAAGGTCTGGGAGGACAGGGGTCCCAAAGTGACCAGCAATAACCTGCTCTTGCATGTATTTCCAGAGACCAGAATTTAAGAATCCCAAATAATTTAACCATTCCCTGTTGCCAGGTTTACATACCACTAGTCTCGGGGAGGGAAGGGATTCATACAAGATCCTGGTCATCTCAACTGCCCTCGAAAGTCATGCTGGTCAGTTTAACCCACACAACAACCCTCATGTATCACTGAGTTCCAGGAATACACAAAGTAGCTTTTTTTTTTTTAAGACTTACTTACACATATAAGAACGAGGGGGGCTGGTTTGCAGGCCAGAGGTGTGTGTGGTAGGGGGGTGAGAGAATTCACCAGAGATGGAGTGGGGAACAGAATAGGCGGATGGACACACACACTGCTGAGGGGAGCAGCAAGCAAGGCAGGAGAGGTCTACTGTGCCATGTGGGTCACCTCCCTGACTGGGGATTGAACTCGTGCTGCAGTGACTGCGGATGCTTCATAGTGCAGTGCTTAACCCCTTGCACCACCAGGGAGGCCCCAAACACTAGCTTCTTTAAAAGCAGGGCCAAATGATGACATGTCCTTAGAAAGGCCTAGCTGCCACAAAGCCAGAATCCAGCCACTCAAGTCCAGCTAGTGACCTTGCTTGGCAGAAAGCCAGTGTTGAATATTCAATCACTAAACCTAACCCCAGAACCCAGCAGCCAAAAGGGTCCTGGACATCATTTCACCCAGCCTCCATTTACACATGAGAAAGCTGTGGGATTAGCTCTGGTGGAGAGACCCACATCTTGTCCACAGTCACATCTGGGGCCCCTTAGTTCTTGTGCCAGATTTCTCACAGGGGCCTGGCATCCAGGATGTTAGGCGAAGTAAATCACATACTTCTAGGATCCTTCCTGTATGATTCTATCGAGAACCAAGGCCTTTAAGGTCTTACAGGTTTGGGAAAACTTAAGTTTCTACTGCAAGATCCAACCAATGTGTCCCAGAGGTGCTTCGAAGTCTCCCTCCCCAGCTTTGATCAGGGAGTGCTGCTATCGTTCCAATGTTAGCCAAGATCATTAAGGTGCTTTCCAAACCCACTGTCTCCTCTTACTCTATCTCTGTCCCTTAGCTCTTCCTCTTCTCATGCCCCTGCATAAATCAATCCTGCTATTGTTGTTTCTCCCCACATGTCTACTTCGGGTTCATGTCCCGTGGTTCTAAGTGTGTAAGGATGCACCAACTAGGTCAACCTGGCTCC
Source organism: Galemys pyrenaicus (assembly GCA_019455555.1). Lineage (NCBI taxonomy): Eukaryota > Metazoa > Chordata > Mammalia > Eulipotyphla > Talpidae > Galemys > Galemys pyrenaicus. The sequence continues at coordinate 208,898 of JAGFMF010011599.1, read as the reverse complement.
CAAGGGTTTTCTCTGTTTCAGAACCATCAAGTTTTAGGGATTGGCCCCCAGGAGACTGATTCCCCCTGCCCTACCTCCCGTATGGCCCCCAACACTTAACCCTTCAACATGAAGACTTGGAGGAAGATGAAGTTCATCACACAGACACAGACTCTCAAAGTAGAGGTCACAGCACACCAAAGAGATTTTCCTACCTGGAAATCAGGAGAACTTTTTTCTCTGTTCATGAAGCCAAGATAGATGCCAGTTCCTTTTGGGATGGGGTCCTACTTCCTCTGCATCACCAGTCTCCCAAACTTTGTCAAGAAGTCTGTAGACTTTTCCTCTTTATACCAACTGGATTTGTATGCTTATAGTGTAATGTGAACACTCCCCCATAAATTCGTATTATGATTCTATCATTTGGCTTGAGTCAGAAGTGAAACCTTCCAGCTTCATGGAAGTCAGCTCTCTATAGAGATTTCAAGAAGGAGCAAAGGAGGGGACAGACATCCCAGCCCACTGGCCTGGGCAGCCTGCTCACTTGCTGCTGGAGGCTACAGGAAGGATGGGGAAGAAACTCCAGGTCCGCAGGGTGGGGGCCCCAGCAGGGCAGCCCAGCTGGCACCGTTCCTAGGATGGAACTCCTGGTCCAGTTAGGAGTGCCTCAGACCACATCAGGAGGCCCCGGCTGCACCCGCACAAACTGAGAGCCCCTGAGGACAGAGACACCCTCCCTATCCATGAAGTCTGTCCTGGGGAGGCATATAGAAATCTGGCATGTAGGTAAATGCAGGTCTGGGAGTTCTCTCTTTAGACAGCTGAGGGGGTCCATCTCTCCCATGGTGCTCACTTAAAAGGGTGAGTAGTCCAGCGTCCTGTGAGTAGTAGTTGGGTAGGTAGGTAGGTAGGTAGCATTCAAGGCCTCTAGGACCGACACCTGGTTTCAGTCTCCTACCTTCTCAACTTTCTTGGGCTCACCTCTGCTTACCCCTCAGTTTCTCCACCTGCATCTCCACTCTCTCGGGTTGGCTTGGGACTGACTTCCTCAGGTAACTAGCTCTCAGGGAGTCCTTTTCGGCTTGTAAACCCCACACACATCCCTTTCTTTCCTTTGTCCTATGTGAGACTTTATAGAATGAAGATGAATGTGTTACCTGTCTTTCCCCAGCAAGCTGGGGGCAGTGTGTGTGTGTGTGAGAGAGAGAGAGAGAGAGAATGTTGGTCGGCTTTCTTTTCTTACTCTCCTCCCCAGTGCCTAGAGTGATAAACAGAAAGAGGGCGTAAATAAGCAAATGGCAATGTTAATGGTGTATGTAATGTTACCAGTACTATAGATAAGGGATGCTGTTAGCTTTGCCTGCGCTCTTCTCTGTGTGGGCCTTGCCTGCCACCTAATGGCTACCTTCTGTAACTGCAATCCATGAGCTGCGCGTCTTTGTATATAACGTGCAGTATAAGGAAGTGGGAGGGCCCCGCCCCTCCCCAGGGTGGTTGCATAAAACCACACAGTGATGGAAATAGCGAAGAAGCAGAGTAAAGCAGGTGATGTGAGAAGTGTGCCTGGAAGGGCGCTGTAGCTGGGGTCAGGGAGGGCTTCTTTGAGGAGGTGGCCTCTGGAGGCAAAAAACTCCAGAGACAGGCTGTGCAAAGCCCGAGGCAGAAGCAAGCTCCACCTGGTGCAGTGGGAGGGCCAGCTCCAGGCCTTAGGAGAGGCCAAGGGCAGGTAGTGGTGATGTTTGGCCTTGCCGGTCCTGGCGAGGTCTGTCCCGCTCACCAGCTCTGGCTTAGCATTGATGGCTGCGGACAACGTGCTAGGGAAACGTGAGGCTGCCCTCTAAGATTTATTGGCGGACACGAACATCTGAATTTCACGTCACGAGACAGTACTCATCTTCTGATATTTTCTTTTTTTTTTTTTTAAAGATTTATTTATTTATGCACACAAGCACTGGGGTACAGGCCAGAGGTGTGGGGGGGGTGAGAGGATTCACCACAGAAAGCGGGGAGCAGAACAGGCAGATCAACGGAAGTACACTGCTGAGGGAAGCAGCGGGCACAGCAGGAGAGGTCCACTGCGCCATATGGGTCCCCTCCCTGGGCGGCAGCAGGGATTGAACTCAGGCTGCAGTGGCTGCGATTTGCTTCATAGTGCGTTGCTTAACCCACTGCGCCACCAGGGAGGCCCCTCTTCTGATATTTTCAACCATTTAGAAGGATTACAACCATTATTACTCGTGGACCTTGCAAACAGGCAGCAGCTGGCTTGGCGGGTGAGCCACGGTGAGCGGCCATGCCCATGCCCCAGGTGCTTGCCTGGGTGCTGAGCCCACAGGTTAAAACCAGAATGGTTTGCCCTGATGAATTCCTCAATGTGTCTTTAGGGTAAAGGTTGATCAGGTCTTTTCACCCTTCCACCACTGTGATGGACACCTGCGGTGCTGCGGGCATTCCAGTGTGGGCATGCGCAAGTGGGCGCACCTGAGTTTGACACAGGCTTAAATGGGCAGTGTCATGAGGACGCCAGAACCGACAGAAACTACCAACAGGACCGACAGTATTGGTGAGTAGAAAGCGGCCGAGAGGGTGAGATGCGCCAGGGGCTGGGAGGCCTGCCAGCCTCCCGGCCCCCTGGCCCCCCGGCCCCCATGCCTGCCATGTACCTGGCCACCTTTACTAATAAAAGCATGAAAAGCCACCGAGGGCTCCAAGAGACTCCTTCCCTGACCCATCTGCCCAGAACCATCCCGAACTTGCTCAGTGTGCCACCTTTCCTGCCGCTACAGCGTCCTATGAGAAGTACTCAAGCACCACATCAGCTTGGAAACACTCAGGGAGAATCGAGATGGCACCCAGGGTTCTGCAGCTCCTTCCAGGTTTTCCTGGCCTGATGGTTGACATTAGCGAAAGCTCCAGGAACTATTAATTTCACAGACTCACAGGATTCAAGAAACCCCTTTACTCACCTGATTGCCAATTTATTACAGAGATGAGATTCAGGAACAACTGGATGGAGAGATGCCGGGGTGCAGGAAAGGACACAGAGCTTCATGCTGTCTCCAGGGGGGGCTATTTGCCCCGAATCTCCTATGCCCACCAACCCAGGCTCCCTGTGCTGTTTTCACAGGACTCTCCAACTGTTTAAGTGAAATCGTTGGTCGTGGGCGAATGAACTCAGCCTCTGGTGCCTTTCCCCTCTGGGAGGTCCGGGATGAGTCTGGTTGTTCCCACCCTCTAATCATCTATGTCTCCTGGCAACCAGCCCCCATCCTTAGATGCTTCCCCAAAGTTACCTCCCTCACATAACAGGAGACAAAACTTTATCCTTCTCACATCTAGGAAATTCCAACTGCTTTTAGCTATACTAAAGTGCCAACAGGGACCTCCCTGGCAGTGCAGGTTAAGGCACAGCACTATGAAGCCGTCCACAGCCACTGAAGCACGAGTTCCTTCCCTGGCCACGAAGGTGACCCACATGGCGCAGCAGATCTCTCCCGCCTCGTCAGCTGCACCCCTCAGCAGTATATTTCAGTAGAATTGCTTATTCTGCTCCCTACTCTGTCTCTGGTGAATCCTCTCACCCCGCCCCCAACACTTTCAGCCTGTACCCCAGCTCTTGTATGCATAAATAAATATTTTTTAAAAAATAAAGTGCCAACATAACTATAATTTAATCAATACTATAAAGAATATTCATATCAACTCATTTGAGAACTCCTGGTTTGCTCATCTGTATCTAAATAACATTTAAGAAATAATTGAGTCTCCATTTTTCTTAATCACATTAGACCCAGATGAAAATGTTAAGATACAGATTCCCTGACATGGAACAAACAAGAGGACTTTTCCGGTGGTAAGATAATCAAATGATTCTAGAATCAACCACCCCTCCCCTCTAATACACACACTCCTCCTAATTCATTTCATCATCTTAAACCTATAATTAAAGCTGTCCATTGTTATATAATAAATCAAGAAGATAAAATCAATTCCACCTTTTGTACAGGTACCTTCAGCATCTAACTCCCAGTTTCCTGGGCCTCCACAGCCCTTGGCACCCTAGCCAAGCACAGCACCAGAAGCCACCCGTCACTTCTCACTACCCAGGACGTAGGAGGATGTAGAACAGTCAGAAACACAACAACAACAACTATGGATACTGGACTCACATTTATTTTTTTCTTCAAGTTTCGAAAATGAGAAAAGGTCTGGAATGCGATAACTCTGTCTTCAGAATAGTTTTATTAGTTTGCATATGGTTTGTCAACACTCAGCGTCTTCGCTCCTACTGTTACACACTAGTCCATTCATTCGGAGTCCTCTTCTCCCCATATCTCATATATTGTAATGTTATTGTGTGGGTCTGTGGGCCCCTCCATGTGCTGAAGCTTGAGGTTGCCACCAGCTGCCATGGCGACTTTCAGATTCCGCACTTTGGACACAAATTTCACCAGGTCCATCTCAAGTTGGGTTAAGGTATTAAACGCATAGTCTTTGTTGGGGGAAGCATTTTGATTTTTCTTTATTGGAGAACGAAAGGCGCAGCCTCTAAGGCCAGGAATAGTCTGCTCCTGTCAAGAAAGGGTTAATCATATTGTTGACTTTGTTGGTTTTGATACAGTCTAAGAGAACTGGGCTCACTTCTTAGAGAAGATGGTTCTGGCTTTGTCTAGTTCAGGGTTTGGCAAGCACTAACCCAGTCTGGTCCACCAGTCTGCTTTTGTCAATAAAGTTTTATTGGAACCCAGCTGTGCTCCCTCACTTGCATATTGCCTAGGGCTGCTTCATGCTATAAGGGCTGGATGAGGCTTGCACCAAAGACCCTCTGAGCTGCAAAGACAAAGGTATTTACCATTTGGCCCTTTCAGTAGTTTGCCAAGGCAGGCTCTAGTGGGTTTGGACACAGTGTCACACGGCGTGAGGTCTGCCTAGGAGAACATTCTGCTCTAGTTCTCTACCCCAACATCAACCCCTCTGAGACTTGGTTAACCTCTAACTTCTATACAACTTTATCCCTTCATGACAGGTCTTTATCTGTACTTTTTCTATCACTTGACTAGAGTGATACCATTTCTATTCAATTCAGTGACTTGTAATAGACCCAATGCTAAAGAAATTAAAGGTCTGGGGCTGTCAGTCTATAGTTTTGACCTGTAACCTACTAGGCTCTGGACTCTCTGATTTGAACAAACTCATTCTGTAGGATACCTGTCAAGATTCTGGTCACCCAACCAACAGAAGGCTGTCATCAATGCTCAGTCTTCATCCTAGCTTATGCAGGTCGGGCATTATTGTCTCCCTGCAGACACGAGCATTTCTCAGGGCCAGGAGGCTGGTACTTTGCATCGCAGCCCATTACACTTGACCATGTTGCCTGCATTTACTAGAACATGGAATCACCACCAGGTACAAAATGGAGCCTCTTACCTTAGTCTTCTCACTATCTCCTCGAAACTTCAGTATCACATACAGCACAGCAATAAAAAAAAGCCAGAGCCATTTGCTCCCAAGCCAGCCTTGGGCATGCTCTGGTAGATTCTGCCTGATCCGAAAGTGCCCTCCACAAGGCACCTTCCCCTGGGGATCTTGGGCCTTATCTCTCAGAGAAGAAAACATAAAGGCACAGCCACAGGAGAGGCACAGAGGCAAGAACAGGAACCATTTCAGCGTCCGCATGGTGAGCAGAGATGGGGGAGGAAGTTGCTCATGATGGGTCTGTTTGCCTTGGCACCTGGAGACTGGGCACCTAGGGCTGGGTCACTGGTGATGTCACAGAGGCCTGGAGCCAGAGGCCACTCTGAGCATTGTGATGAGGCCAGCGAGACTGCTAGTGGCCTCCCAGAACAGGACTTAAAGGGAAATGGAGAAATGCTAGCAGGAATAAAAAAGAGAGGATGGGAATGATGGAACGCCTTTTCCTTGCCAGAATATTCTTTCTGCCTTTGTGCTCTGTTGAAAAGGTTATTATCAATTCTGCTTCTTGTTTGTTGACTCTAGATCTTGTGGTGAGCAGACCACATGTGGCAAATGCTCCTGCGGGGCTGAGAGTGTAGTGGGAAAGAGACGTTAATCCAGAAGCTACCAGGGAGGAGCCACTGATGCTTTTTTGCCTCCATTGTGTCTAAAAGAAATCTTTGCCAATATTTAAATGGTGGAGACACTTCATTTTAAAGGCCTAGATTTCATGGGCCACCCTGATGGTGCAAGGGATTAAGTCTCATGAGCTACTATGAAGCTATCTGCGGCCACTACAGCACGAGTTCAATCCCCAGCCAGGGAGCTGACCCACAAGGCGCAGCAGACCTCTCCTGTCTAGCCCAGTGCTGCCCTCAGCAGTGTATTTCAGTGGAGGCACCTGTTCTGCTCCCCACTCTGTCTCTGGTGAATCCTCTGCTGACCCCCCACACCTCCGACCTGTACCCCAGTTCTTGTATACATAAATATATTTTTTTAAAGATTTATTTATTTAAACATATAAGCACTGGGGTACAGGCCAGAGGTGCGGGGAGGTGAGAGAATCCACCAGACAGAGCAGGGGGCAGAACAGGCAGATGAACTGAAACACGCTGCTGAGGAGAGCAGCGGGCCAGGCAGGAAAGGTCTGCCTATGCCATGTGGGTCACCTCCCCAGGCGGCAGCAGGGATCGAACTCGTGCTACAGTGGCTGCGGTTTGCTTCATAGTGCGTTGCTTAACCCACTGCGCCACCAGGGAGGGCCCGTAAATATTTTTTTTAAAAAGATTGAGTTGGAAGGTAGGCCAGGGGTGCAGGGGGTGAGAGAATTCACCAGAGACAGAGTGGGAAGCAGAACAGGCAGACTGCTGAAGTACATTGATGAGGGGAGCAGCGGGCAAAGCAGGAGAGGTCTGCCCCGTCATTTAGGTCACCTACTTGGCTGGGGATTAAACTCATGCTACAGTGCCTACAAATGCTTCAGTGTGGTGTTTAACCCCTTGTACTAACAAGGAGGCCAATAAATATTTTTTTTAAAAAAAAAAGCCTAGATTTCTGGGCTACTTTGAAAGTGTTGAAGGACTGACAACACAGGGTCACTCTGTTGGTGAGGCCAAATTGAAACAGCCTTGTACAAGACCATATTCTCTCCACAGTCCCCACCACTCCCTATTGCCTTACTTTCATCCTCAGTGACCTTTCCTGAGTGTGCAGGCTCTGGGATAATGAAGAGTACCATTTATTAAAATTCTGGTAACGACAGTGTGAAGGGAATGAGTAGAACAAGGGGATTGTGCTGTTAGGTGCAGGGAGGCTGTCCTGAAAAACATTCAGTTAGCTAGATAAAAAGGGGTGGGCTTGACACCTGACTTGGTTCACGGGACACAAGCGTGCTTGTTCCTTAGTCGACTGATGTGCACTTGCTGCTGAAGTGGGCATCTGCTGGGTGCCCACTCTGGACACTGAGAGCAAGTTCTGTGGGCACAGGGGAACCTAGAGGGCAGGTGAGCTGCACTGTGCTGCAGGCCATGTCTACCTGTGCACCTGCCCAGAGGAGTGCATGTGTCGTGCGTGTGGCTTCTGCAGCCACTCCAGGCAGGGATACAAGTCCAAAGGGCTGATTAGTGTAGCAGCCCTGTCCATTCTATCCACTCACCCTGAGAGCTGCTGCTTAATTTGGGAAGTGGCTGGACTAAGGTCTGTGGCCATGGCTGCAGGTGTCCACCATGACCTTCAGGGGCTCATGCCATCTTGACTCGTCTGCTCGAGAGCCCTTGAGGCAGACCTGCCGGCGCCTGCCCAGGTGCTCCGAGGCGATGCAGGGAGGGGCGACCTTGATCGGCCTAGAAGACCCAGCAGGAACGTGGGGAGTTTTGTCCCAAGTGACTTCCATTACTTGGGAATGTCCGCGTCTCTTTAGTGACAGGAGTCACCTTTTTTGGCATTGTATTAAGGAGTCCAAAGCACTTTTCAATAGGACAGCACTAGAAGTCTTTGAGCGAAATCCCCTCTGGGTCAAAAGTGATAGAAGGATCATAGATTCAGGCCCTGCTTGGGGAGCCTGTAATTTCCTTCTTGGCAATAAAGGACAGTGTAAGCTCAGCAGCCTGGTTTTGGAGCTCCCCTTCCACTTTCCTCCCTGGCGGTGGGCAGGGGGCTGAGCCTGCAGGTGCTCCTTCCTGTCTCGGCCCAGTGCAGGGATCTTGACTGGGTCCTGAGTGGAGCGTCCACTGCTGTCTGGTGAGTAAAGGGTGACCGGGCAGAACAGCCTCGTCCCTCGCTGGGTGGCCAAGTCCCTGAGCTGAATGCATTGTTGGGAGGGTACTCAAGGTCCTTGAGCCATGGGCCATGCTGCCTTGCTCTCCTGCCTCTGGGGTTCTGTAGGCACTGCTCTCCTTCCAGAGGGCAAGGGTCCCCTCCTACCTCTGAGGATGTGGTTTTGCTCAGAGTCAAAGGCTGGAAGGAACCCTGAGGCCAGCCCTTCTCTCCTGGGGGAAGGTTCCTGTTTTGCAACCATCCCAGGTCAGGCAGGTTCATCCACCTTCAGTTCTAACAGCTAAAAAGATAATTCTGGAGTCCTCGGCGCCACCATTTCACAGGTTTCAACAGTACACAGGGGAAACAAGCCGGCAGGAGACAGCAACCTGAGTACCCTCCCCAAGGGGCCCTCCTTTTTACCTCCTCCCTCCTAGGCAGAGGTGTGCACGTGCACACACACCCATGTGCCTTCTGTGGTGTAGGGTCAGAGAACTAGCAGGTCTTTCCGCCCTCCCACCACTGGTGTGATGATGGACACCTTTGGTGCTGCGCGCATGCCTACGTGGGCATGCGCAAGTGGGCACACCTGGGTTTGAACACGGGCTTATATGGGTGGTATCATGAGGACACCAGTACCGACCAACAACGAGAGCACCAGCGAGCAGCAGTGAGAGCAACGGGAGATTTTAGCAAAGCAGCCAAGAGGGTGAGATGCGCCGGGGGCTAGGAGGCCTGCCAGTCTCCCGGCCCCCCGGCACCCCTGCCTACCATGTACCTGGCCACCTCTGACAATAAAAGCATGAAAGCCACCGAGGGTCCCAAAACTCCTTCCTTTACACGGTCTGTTAGAACCATCCCGAAATTGTTCAGTGCTACCTTCCTGCCACTACCTGTGGTAATAGGATTGAGGCTACAGGTATAGCCAGAAGCTAGTGGCGTGAAAAGCCTGATAAACTTTTACCCCACAGGTGCCCAATGCCCGAAGAGGGGGGGACCCCGCATGGCTGAAGCAGTCAGACATGGGAGAAACAAGCAGTGGAGTCGACTGAAGTTGGCACTGGGCTGAAAGGGCTGAGGAGTCATGTTTTCCTCATCAAAAGATAATAGGAAATACATTGTGGCAAATAATTTGAACCAGACTAAGGTGCTACTTGTCATGAAAGGAAAAGGGTTAAGTGGTGTGACCTGGTGCCAAGAAAGGTCAGGTAAAGAAAACAGTTAATTTTGATTGGTTCTGGAAATGTCCACAACAAAATCCACTGATGTTCATGTAATCCTGCTGAAAATGCGCCCATAGTCACGTCGACCATCCCGGGGCTGAACCTACGGTCACAAGAGCTGAGGACACATGGTGAGCTCCCCTCTTCCCAGGCTCTCAGCACCCTCCTGCTCGACCAGGTCAGGGTCTGGTCTGAGGAAACAGCTCAGCACCTCCCACAGCCACTTGCAGGAAGCTCTGGGACTAGGTCCGACTGGCCCTGACTGGGCCTCGGAGGGCGTCCCCTCAGTGCTGACCACTGTGCTTTATGGGGGTGACAGCACGGCTGGCTCCTGCCAGCAGGCCGCATCTAGTGCCTCTCGGAGCATGAGGCAGAGGAAGGAAGAGGAGAGACCGGAGGGAGCCGCAGATTGGCTTTAGTTTTGGACCAAGCGTTGGGTGGCCAATTACATGTGTGTCTTCAGAACAGTGAGATGTGCGCCCTCCCCAAGCACCTCCTGTCTGCTAGAGGCTGCGTCCCTTCTAAAGCTGTTTCGCGCGATTTCATTTCACTGTTGGTGGCGAAGCCATTCAGACTTTAATCGAAATGAAGTGACCACACGCCTGTATGGGACCTGTGGTCTTTACTCTGAGCACAAGAAGCACAGCCTGGACTTTCTGGGCAAGGCGGAAGTGCCTCTGCAGGTGGCGCCCCAGGGCTCTTGGCTGGTCACCCACCCACCTCCTGGTGAGCGCAATCCACGGGCCCACAGGCATGGGGGGACCTGCAGCACACTGCTGCGGTGCCGGGAAGAAGCCCTGGAGGGCCAGACGGGCCCAGCCTGCGGGGCGTGGCTACGCAGTGGCTGGGCTTCAGAAACAGTAGGATGTGTGGGTGACCCAGTGGGCCGACTCCTCCTTGGAGCGCTTGGCGGAGCTGTGAGTCGTGAAAAGGGACTTGTAGGCTTCGGACTCCTCGCTGTCGGCAATGCCCCTCTTTGTGGCCCCACACGGAGGCTTCCCAGCCTTCCCAGAAGTGGTCCCATTTGTTGCTGGAAGAACAGAAAGCCAGAATCTTAAAGGCAGGACCAGAGGCCATTCCAAAGTTCACATTTTCAAAAGGGGCAGAAGGCACATCTGCCAACCCAGGCATTCTCCTCCTCTCTCAGTGCGAGTGCGGAACGCCACCTCCACCCCAACCCTACAGAACACAGCAACACCGCATGCGGCTGCCCCCGGCCCAGTGGGACGCAGCGCCTGCTCCCAGGAGAAGACAGAGGCACCAGGGCTGGTGTGACAGCCCTAACCCAGGCTGAGGCCACTGTGTTGAGGGGGCCTGGAACCCACTGGTCACAACACAAGACGCACACCCCATGGAGCTGTGCTTTCCTTCTTGTGAAAAGGGAGCTTGGAGAGAAAGGCCCAACCAGTCTGCAGCAGGTCTGAGTCCAGCTCCCTGGACACCGAGGGCCTGGGCCAGAGGAAAACCGAACCATCAGTGTTCGTGCCCAGACCCCTTGCGTGCAGGGGGCCCTGCTGTGGGGGTACCGCTTTTCTCAGCCCCACCCGCACACGAGCTCCGTGAACTCTTCAGAGACATGACTGGGAACGAGCTCGGTTTTCTTGACTCCAGCTTCCTAACGGGCTCCTGCTCACTCACTAGGACCCACCTGTGTTTTTGGGAGCCAAGTTGACCTTCTTCTCTCTAGAATCAAGGCTGGTTTCTTCAGGCTTCCCAGGCTTAAGTTTGGATGGTCCTGGGGATTCTGTACAAGGAAGAACATCAGCAAACCAAAGCAAAGCAAGAACTTGCTCGGGACACGGGCCCTGTCAGCACCTCACCTTCACTGACGTCTGCTTTTGAGACCGACTCTGCCGCCTTGGGCTTCTTTGTTTTCTGTGAAAGAAAGGACACAGCCGATGTGCAGTCAGCGCCAGGCAGCTGCCCCTGGCCAGGGCCTGTGACCACTGATGCAGCGGCCAGGGACTGTGGTCCACGTTCCCCTCCCCGCACACCTCAGGCTCCCCCAGGGGTTTCTAGTGGCGGGTTTTGCTTCACATGAGAACGTATCTGTAGAGACCAGCTTAGTTTTATATTTAGGTTCCAAAACCATATGCCCAGAAATTTCAAATGAAGATGACAGATTCAAGCGCTAAGTCACTGTCGACGAGGAGTGCTGTGCCCCAAAGAGCAGGGTGGGGGGTGGGGGGAGAAACAGGCTTGGCGCATGCACAGGTGTCGGCAGCACCTACTGCGCTGAGTCTCACCCACCCCAGTCACTCCCTGTGTCCAGCTGCTTTGCTGCTTGTTTACCGCAGCCTGGAGGCTTCATGTGAAGAGCGCTTTGCCCAATTCCCTGAACTCTAGGTGCCCTTGTTAGGTTCCTAGGCACTAGGATTCTGTCACTTTTAATAATATTGGTCAGCAAATACTTTCTGCATCAAACTACCATTCTAGAGTCGTCCAGCTGTGTTAGCAGTGAGTCAGGAACAGAATGGATGACTACTCAGAGAAATTTACTCTAAAAGGTATCCAAAAGGTGGCGCTAAAGACACACAGCCTGATCCTCTGGAAGGTTCCCACCATGAGACAGGAAAAAAGGCCTGTCTCTGGCAGTGGATGAACTTGTGATAAACACACACAATGTGATTTATAACACTTGCACAAAACAGGAAAACTTCATGCCCCTTTCACACACGTGCAAGCAAGCACAGGGTAAGACCTTCAAAAAAATAACTCAGAACGCAAGATTTCCACACCCTGCATTCCCGGCTGAGGTTAATCAAAAGCACCAGAACCAGAAGCTCAGAGAGGAGGCGCTGTGTCCCACTTCCAGCTGTGAGCGTATTTGGGAAATATTTTGGTGCCCTGGTAGCAGTAGCTATGTGGCATTCCCAGAAGCTCCAGGGACAGGGCCCATGAGCTCCACTGGGTTTTGAACAACCTGGCAGGGAGCCTGGGACAAGCAGAAAAGCTGTCCCATGGGTAAGGCGCTTGCTGGGGAGTGCGGTCGCTGCTCCCTTCTGTGCCTCAAAAACTGAGCTGGATTTGTGGGAGCACCAAAGAAAAAGCAGATCTCCTCAATGTTGTCCTTGCTCAAAAGTTCTTTTTTTTTTTTTTTTAATAGTGTGACAATTTCTTTTTTTTTTTTTTAAAGATTTTATTTATTTATGCATATAAGAGCTGGGGTACAGGCCAGAGTCCAGGGAGGTG
>JAGFMF010011599.1:155210-196246 GCA_019455555.1 Galemys pyrenaicus | reverse complement strand
GCATATAAGAGCTGGGGTACAGGCCAGAGTCCAGGGAGGTGAGAGGATTCACCAGACAGAGCCGGGAACAGAACAGGCAGATTGACTGAAACACACTGCCGAGGGGAGCAGAGGGCGAGGCAGGAGAGGTCTGCTGCGCCATGTGGGTCCCCTCCCTGGCTGGCGGCAGGGATCGAACTTGTGCTGCAGTGACTGCGGTTTGCTTCATAGTGCGTTGCTTAACCCACTGCGCCACCAGGGAGGCCCTGCTCAAAAGTTCTTAAGCCATCTTCTTTCTTGCTCACAGGTTGATGAAAACAATGACTCAGAATGAGCTGACTCAGAATGAACGCTCACTAACCTGCACTCATCTGACGCAGTGGAGCAGCCCTGTCAACATTTCTCGTGAGCGCTTCACAGAAAACATCTAAGTGTGTCTTTTTTAATTGGATGGTATGTGAACTGTATCACCATAAAGCTGTTTAAAAAGGGTATCAAGGGGCCTTGCTAGTGGCACAAGGGACTAAGCAACACACTATTAGGCTGTCCATAGCTACTGTAGCAGCAGTTTGATCCCTAGCCAGAGAGGGGGACCCACATGGCGCAGCAGACCTCTCCTGCCTCGCCTGTCGCTCCCCTCATCAGATCTATTTCAGTAGATCTGCCTGTTCTGCTCTCCACTCTGTCTCTGGTGAATCTTCTCACCTCTTGCACCTCTGACCTACACCCCAGCTCCTATATGCATAAATAAATAAAATAAATCTTTTTTTAAAAATAAAAAGTACAGAAAGCAGGGACAATGAATGACATACACTTGAGGAGAAACCAGAGACGCTGTTTAATTACAGGACTCCTCGCTCCTGACAACCACTTATCTTAGTTTCTACCTCTGTAAATTCATAGGAGGAGGACATACATGTGAATCTGGCTGGCTCCGAGGCTTCCGGATCCTCACACAGGAACACTGCTGCCATACTCTCAAGCCTGAGAGTTATAAAACCTGGCTGTGAGTTATGTACCATTCCAGGGCAAACTCCAACATGCCCGTCTCTGCTATGATGAAAGGCCCGCGTGTCTGTCACTGTGGGCATGTGCAAGCTCAGGCTCCTGCCCGCAGTGTGCTCCCACTGTGCATGCATGCTTCTCATTTCTGATCACATTCTCTCATGTATCCTGAGCCAAACTTAAAAACAAACAAACAGGGCCTCCCTGGTGGTGCAAGGGGTTGAGCACCACACTGTGGGGCTTCCACAGTCACTGCAGCGCAAGTTCGTTCCCCAGCCAGGGAGGGGGGACCCACATGGCGCAGCAGACCTCTCTTGTCTTGCCTGCTGCTCCCCTCAGCAGTGTACCTCTGTCGATCTGCCTGTTCTGCTCCCCACTGTCTCTGGTGAATCCTCTCACCCCTAGTGCCTCTGGCCTGTACCCCAGCTCTTGTATGCATAAATAATATCTTTTAAAAAACAAGCCCCTCCCAAAAAAACAATCAAAAATCTGACACAGCTATCTGTAAACACAGAACTGTGAGCTCATGAGGCAGCAGCAACCCTGTTGTTTGTCCCACCCCCCAGCTGAGCCCCTCAGAACCAGACTCCCTGGGAGGGGGTTCCAGCAGGGCTGAGGAGGGATGGCCCCCGCCTGCCCAGGCACGCCCAAGCCGGGAAGGAGGCTCTGCTTCCCCTTGCTTTACAAGTTCTGGGTGCCAAGTACAGGTCTTTCTAAGCAGGGTTGATCTCTGCAGCCCCCACCCCACGCAAGGGTGTGAGTCCCCCTGCTGTACAGCTGGAGAAGATGCAGCTGAGTCAGGAAGAGTAGGCTGCCCTGTAGCTGGCTACAGTGTCTCTCCGGGGCCCAAGTCTTTCCAGGTAGAAACAAGCGCCCCAATCACTGCAACCGGAAGCAGCTGTCCACCCGGCGGTGGGTGATCTGCAGCAAGTCTGACTTCCATCCAGACTCCGCGTGGCTGAGAGACAGATGCAAAAACTTCAGGATGGACTCCACACAATGTGCACTTAGGCACGAGGACCAGATCAACCCAAGATCAGTGGAGAGCAGGTCCCCGAAAAATTTTCCACCCATTAACTACCTGGAAAAATAAATATTGGGGGTCTGGTCCCAACCAGGGCTGCTACCAGAAATAACCTTCCTACTCAGAGAGCCTCTCTATGGCAGGGCAAACCCCTACTCACAGGGCAGCTGGTCTTTGTCCTGAGTCCCCCTCTCCTCACCATGTGAACCCCTCCTCTCCACTTCGGGCCCCAGTCCCCACCCCTTCCTTAGCTCAGGATGGACCCTCATTTAGCCTGTCTTTGAATCCATGTCTAAGTCTGTATGTACTAATCAAGTTTGGGATTTTTCTCCTACAAATTTCATGCTAAATGGATTAACCTGGAGGAGTGGGGAGTTTCCCATCCTCCCTGACAACTCACTTACCTTTCCCAGCTTTGCTCGCAGCCTCCTCTCCTCCATCCTTCCCTTCAGCACTTCCACGTCCTCCTTGGTGCCGTTGAGCACAATGACGTCATCCTCCTGGAAGGCAGCCCCACACTGGAGGGGGAGAGAGAGGGAACCAGTTTCTCACTATGCAGAGGGCAGCTGACCCTACCATCTGACCCTGACTCTTAGGCCGAAGGATCGCCCCAAGCTCTGGGGAAATGCCCATTTTCCTGCCTGCCTCTTGGCTTGGCCAGTCCTTGAGCCTGAGCCCCTGGGCAGTTTCTGGGACAGACGTGAGTTAGCGTGGTGGGCCTGACAGTGATCTCTTGGAAACGGTCTGGGTCTGCTTCCCACTATTCCTGACTGTGGGGGACTTCCCCACTGAATCTGACCTCTAGGTGTGCAGAGAAGGGAGCCAGGCCAAGACCCCAGTGCATGGTGGGCATTTGGCAAATGTTTGCTGACGGAATTATCAGCAGTATTTACTGAGCACCCACTGCTGGTCCACAGGACACTCATTTAATAAGAGCTGATGACACACCCCACCCCGCTAAGCAGGCCTCAGAGACAGACCAGGGGTTTTCCAACTTGACTTTGCATCAGAATCTCTGGGAGGGTCACTGGGACCCACCTCCACTTTCTGACTCAGGAGTTCCAGGGCGGTTACCCAATCAATCATTTCCATTTCTAGTGTTTTCTGGGGGATGTAGATACTGCCTTTGGGGAACCGTGCTTTGAGAACCACAGTTCTAGAGTTCAGGGAGATGAGCCATAACTGCAAAAGGCTCAATCCCAGGAGGAAGAGGAAGGATCTTTCTGGAGGCACAGCTGACGCCACCCCTTGTTAAGCCCGCAGGGTCCCTGGGGAGCAGCCCGGTGGGGGCAGGAGTTGGGCAGCGCTGCTATGCTATGTCCTGGCTAACCTGTGTGTTCTACAGGGTCTACTGCTGAATACATCAGCCAAGGGGATGGGGTGGCCAAGGTGAGGGGCAGAGATGAAGAAAAGGAGCCTGTTTCCCCATCACAGTGAGGAGGCAGGAGGCCTACAGGAGAAAAAGCCTCTTTGGGAGGAAGCCCAGGGAAGTCAGTCCCATATGGTGGGAGAACCTTCCCTTGGGGGGGCCTCCTCCTCAGAGAGGGAATGAAAAGAATCTTTAGGACCAGAATCAGGTGGTAGATGAGGCCCAGAGGGGTTTGGAGCTAGGCCAATGGCGTAAATAACCCTCCTGAGTACGCGGGGAGCTGGGAGTCCATGTACTCCCCCCACTGCCCCAGGTGCTGCCCACAGCGGCCCCTCAGTAAATAACTGCTGAGAAGTGAGAACAAAGCCGCAGAAACATCCCAACCTGGATGAAGCATCACAGCCCAGTAACTCCCCAAAGTGTGTGACTTCAGGGCCCCACACTAGGCAGAATACCCTTCACACCATACAGCTGGGGGGGTCAATCGAGGCTAATCCGCAGGGGCAAAGCTCCCCCTGGCCCTGCTGTGTGTGCTGCTACTGCTGGACATCACCGGAGGCCACTTCCTCTCCAGGGTTTCTGATCATGTGAGAAGCTGGTCCAGCAGCCTTGGGGCTCTGGGTGGACCCTGTCCCCAGCCTCTCCAAGATCTTACTCTCTCAAGCTCAGCAAGTGGGAAATCACATGCGGGCAGTCCCATCGGGGAGTCCAGCACCATCCTCACACCCAAGGGACGGGTCTTTCTGAAGGGACTAGGTGGTGCCGTTCTTGGCGTCCAGGGAACAATTTCTAAACACTGGGGCCCAGGGACACGGCTGCAGCACGACTGAGCTGGCAGGGTGGCCTGCCATGCCCACAGGGCCTTGCCTTTCCTGATTCTTACTACATGAGTTCAGTCCCTCTGAGACTCACAGCCTCTGGACATCTCCAGGCAAACAGAAAACATACCGGCCTGCTGAAAGGCCGCAGCCCTGCTCTGACAGACTGGACTGACGGCCCTGTGCACGCAGCATGTGCCCTGAGTCACCAGGAGCAGGTGGAGAAAAGCTGTGCCCGCCTGGTTAGCAGGGAGTGCGCTCCAGATGAGTTGTCTCCAGGACCTGGGACTGTCAGCGTCACACTTCTTCACAGACCCGTCTGTGGCGAACCTCAGGGAAGCACCAACGAGCGAAGGGCCTTCCAAGACCAGAGAAGGGTAGGACGGGGTGCAGTGTGCCCCAGGGAGCCGTCAGCCAGGGCGCAGAGCTCCACCTCCTCGGTGCCCACATGGCCTCGCCCGGGGCGGAGCCGGAGGCACCCCAGGAGCACGGCCCTGCTTTCCCGGGACTAGTCCTATGGGCGAGACCAGCCCTGCGGGCAGCCAAGCTGAGGGCTCTTCAGAAGCAAAGAGGATTTTAAAAAGACTTACCTGTCCCTTTCAAAATTTTGCCTCCTATTTTTAAAGCCATTTAAAAAATCTGACCACAACTGCCAGGGCTTCACCCAGTTTTTAGAATGTAAGAAGCTCTTGAGGAGTTTCTGTTTGGTACAAAGACGGTGGCAGCAGCTGGTGGCCTCCAACCCGGGTCTAGGGGGATGAAAAGGCAGCAAAACCTGCCAAGTGCTCCTAGGTCTGGGATCTGAACGAGTCCCAGGAGCCACAGGAGAGGAGCAGCTGATGGAAGAGGAGCCGGCCTGACCAGGTACAGTGCTACAAACTGTTCTTTTACTCCTACATGGTTTCCAAATGGTAATGCTGGCCTGTCATTAATGTTTTACAAGTGCACAGGTGGCAGGCATCTTTTTCTCTCAAAAATGGTTCTCATTTTCTTAAGTCAACCTCAAGGCCACGTCCAAGTCCTCAATTCTCATTTTGTGTCAGTGATAAAAATGGTTTATTTCCTGCAGTTTGGGTGGCTACTCTGGAGTGAGGCTTTTCAACTTGTGTGAACGTAGCACATGTTCTAGGGATAAGCAGTCTGCGGGGAAGGCCTGTATCATTGGGCATTTGGCAGTCTCTGAATTTAAAATTAGCTAATTTTAAAAAAAGATTTATTTATTTATGCATATGCGAACTGGGGGTAAAGGCCAGAGATGTGGGGGTGAGAGGATTCACCAGAGACAGAGTGGGGAGCAGAACAAGCGGATCTACTGGAGTAGTGGGCAAGGCAGGAGAGGTCTGCTGCACTATGTGGGTCCCATCCCTGGCAGGGGATCGAACTCGTGCTGCAGGAGCTGCGGAGAGCTTCATAGTGCTGCATCTTAACCCTTTGCACCACTAAGGAGGCCCTTAGCTAATTTTTATTAGTGCACACAAGAAAACACTGCTAACTCTCAGGGTACTCTGGACACCATTCTGCACCCAGAGGCAAAAAAAACCACAAGATACAAACTTCACTGCTCGGGATTTTCTAGGACAAGCAGTCCACGGAGACTACACCGTAGAGTGGGCCGGAAGCTGTACTACTGGGGCTGGCAGGCACTAACACTAAGACCCGATCCCTCTTAAGGTACCTGGCTAAGTACCTCTCAGACAGGCGCAGGGGGAAACTGTGTCCCTGAAAGGTGAGTACTATCACCCCTTCTCTGCACTACAGAAAACAGACTCAGGGAGGCTCCATTATTGCCCCAAATGACCCAAACACCACTAGTGGGTCCAACACAGTGGCCCTAGCACAAAGCCCCCTACCTCAGCCTGCAAGTGAAATGCGGGGCCCCCAAAAGGTAAATGCCATCATCACTGTCACTTTTTTTTTTAAGATTTATTTATTTATGCATACAAGAGCTGGGGTACAGGCCAGAGTCCAGGGAGGTGAGAGGATTCACCAGACAGAGTGGGGAGCAGAACAGGCAGACTGACCGAAACACACTGCTGAGAGCAGCAGCGAGAGAGACTGGAGAGGTCTGCTACGCCATGTGGGTCCCTTCCCTGGCCGGCGGCAGGGATCGAACTCGTGCTGCAGTGGCTGCGGTTTGCCTCATAGTGCACTGCTTAACCCACTGCACCACCAGGGAGACCCCTGTTGTTTTTTTTTAAAGTAAAGAACTGAAAAGGTTTCTCTGGGTTAAATACATTATTTAATCTGGTCAAACTAACAATGCTCTAAAACAGTAATATTCGAACATGCTAATGTTAGTATAAATTAAAACTCTATAAAAATATTAAAATATATGCAAGTTAAATTTCATGATAACAAATTCAAAATGGCCACCCTGGAGTGAGGCTACCTGTTTCCCCTCTGTTAATGGGATGGGGGGATGGAGGATGACACCACAAGCCAAGACCACACTGCTGACTTGTGTCCTAGCTGTGAGGCCTGTTGTGGGCAGGGAGAGGAGAACAGAGTAATAACAAAGAAAAACAAACTCACTAGCTCCACTAAAAATGACAGTAGCTAAGATAAGACAGTAAAGTCTTAAAATAACTACTTTGATGTATTTTATGCATGGACAAAAATAAAGTGTAAAACAATTCCAATCTGAGAACTGTAATGGGGAATCATTTCTGTTATGGATAACTTCTAGCACTACAAAAAATGGAAAACTCCATTCTTAACTGTAACTTTGATAACTATTTTCTACTCGAAGATATTCCATAGTACCTCTTGGATGTCTTATGTCTTCAGTCAACTAAATCTGGAACATGGTTCTCTGTGAAGAAGCTACTCAGTTCCACTGTGTACTATATATCTTAATGACACTAGCTGGCAAAGGCTGCAGATATGGAGGAAGTAAAAACTTACTGTATTATAGAAGGTCCAGGAGAGAGACTTTTAGGAGCGGAAATGCATGGAAAAAGGCTTACAGTGCTGACAAAATGACAATAATAATTTAGAAACTATTCATGCTTTCAGTGAAATGAGAGGAAAACAGAACAGTGGAAGGTTAAAAACAGGTGTAGCGTTGACAAGGAGCTTCCTCATCTCCCTGATAAACAAGGTAACTGCCACTCCACCTAAAACTTACCAATAAATAGAAATGTTGAGCATCACTTTTTGTGGGGGAGAACAGTTTAAGAATCAGTTGCGCTGCACTTGTTTACAAGCAGCATATCCCCAAACTTGGAAAATACCACTCACAGCTCCTGAAAGTGAGCTCCGTGAGCAAAAGCTCACACCCGCACGATGGCTAAAGAAGTTGACTTTACAAGATAGAAACAAACAAAACAGGACTGCTCACCAAGGGCTAGGATATGCACGCAGAACTGCAAATGGTGCTCATAAGTGTTTTACAGGGAAAATACCAGTCCCAGAGAAGCTGTTCCCTGCGGGAATTTTCCTATTATCTGCTCGATGGTACATTAAAGTGACAACACAAGAAGTACTACCAACACCCCTCTGTGCTGGGCTTCAGTCACTGGTGTGAGGACCTCGAGAAGCTGGCCTGGAAGCTGTGACGAGCAGGGACCAAGGTCCCACTCATCGCGAGCCTATCCCAAGGGGAGATTTAGGGACAACTGGGCCACTGTGAGCACAGAACTGGGGGAAAGGGGTGGACCGCACCTAGTGTGCTGTCCCCACCAGGGAGGGAGGAACACAGCCCACGCCAGCCCTGAGGACAGTGGATTACCCCAGCTTGCTTCACTGAGTTACTATAAACTACGGACAACACCTGGCCTCCGGGCCAAGGGCAGCTCACATGGTCAGTGATGTCCCACTTTCTGTGATGGGACCAGAGTGTTTTACTCTGGCCATAAACTTAAAAGTGAAAACCAAGACAATAAACAAAAAACCCTCCCAAATCCCCCTTCCTGTACTAAAGCTACAATGGTGGAGGAAATGTAAAATGGGTACAAACTGGGGCCTCTTTACCTTTCACTGAAATCCCTAAAAGACAAGTAGTGAATAGCTTTGCTTTCCTTTCATTTCAAGAAGGCATTTTCCTCCTCCTGAATTTTTGTTTGTAGGACATAGGTTTTGTGGATTTGACAGGTCAGATATGAAATGCATTTGTGCAACGGTTCTATGTGTGTGAAAATCACCATTACAGTTGTCTTCAACGCTGTGGCACCTTCTGTCTGGGGCAACCAGCCACATCCCGGGGACAGTGGCCAGCACGCACCCTGGAGTCTGCACAACAGCTGTTTCTAACCTTTGCGACACAGTGGGGGCGGAAAGAAACTGGACCCAGAACAGACACGCCATTCCTAAATCCACAACCCAGCATACAGCTGTTACTGGCTCAAAGTTTAAGAGTTTAAGGACAACTCGAGGTGCTGTCCAGCCAAGACACTTTAGCGCACTGCGCTTCCAACGTGACAAGGAAGGGCAATGGGACCAGTGAAGAGTCGGGGTAAACACCAGTCAGATGCCAGCAGGCTTTTAAAATTGTTTTAAAAAATAATTTAAAAAATAAACTCATTTCATCAAGTGGAAGTAAGTCCCACATACTTCACTTGCTGATTCCTATACTGGAGAGTTTCATTCTTAAAACATGATACAGAATAATGGCATTAAATGAACCTTGAATCATGTAGAAGAGGGCAGTATCTATGTCCAAAATAAATATTTGTAGTTCTCCCTGGCTGCCTAGATAAGGGCAATAGAAGATGAAAATAGGCTCAGTCCCCTCAGTCACCAGGCAGAAATGCCAAGTGAAGCCTGGGAGGGGTTCAGATCTCAGAACCTGCCTGCCCCAGCCGATGGTGAGGACGAGAGCCAGTGCAGGCCCTTGTGGCCCGGGGGACAAAGATGACACAGGCACTCTGGAGAAGAGCCTGCAGCTGCCTGAGCAGTTAAACACACGCCACGCGGGCTGGCCAGTCACGCTCACATTTCTTCGGACACCAGAGTACAGGCACTTGTGGCCTAACAGTCTGAAACTGGAAACCACGGCAATGTCGATGTCCAGATGAGTCAGTGGACAGAGGTGGCGCATCCACTTGAACCACCGCTTGGCTGTGAAGAGGACACACTGCAACAGCACAACAGCTCGGGTATGCAGGTCCTGGTCCTCACACTAAGAGGATGCGTGCCACACGCCCAATGCCCCAGCAGATAGTCAGTGATGCTGACTGATCCAGAACACGTAGGTGATGGCCGGAAGGGGCAGGGGAGAAGGTGGGGGAGGGGTAGTGGAGAAAAGGGGCACAGGATGAGTTTAGGGAGCAGGCCTCACAGGTACACAGGTTCCCATCACTGACCAAATCACGCGCCTGCACTCTAACAGCTGGAGGCATGGGAGGTACAACACCCTAAATCCCGTCTGTTGTTCTTCCAGGAGACATAAGGGAAGCATTTCAAAGCACAGCAGCGAGGAGTCGTGGGGCGCCTGGAGCATGAGCCTGCCGCGAGCCGTGAGGCTGGGGTTTCTGGTGTGCGTGGCTGTGGGTGTCTTTATGTCCCTCTATTTGAGGGGCCCATCTCCTGAGGAGTCTGAGGAGGAACCCACTTACCCACTGGTGGTGGAATGTGGCTATTATCCAGATGAACTGTGCTCAGCTTTGTTTGCAGGGAAAGAGGCAGCCCCCCAGATTGCAGAATTTTGTAAAAACCCCCAGGGGTCTGAAATACGTGCCCATTTACACACACCAGGAAACTGCTCCAGGATCTCTCAGGGCCTGCGTTTCATCACCAGGCCCCTGTCTGCAGAGGAGGGCAATTTCTCTTTGGCCTACATCATAACCTTCCACAAGGAGCTGGCTGTGTTCGTGCAGCTTCTCAGAGCCATTTATGCACCTCAAAACATTTACTGCATTTACGTTGATGACAAGGCCCCAAAGAAGCAAAAGACTGCTGTGGAAACCCTCGTCAACTGCTTCGAAAATATTTTCATTTCATCCAAAAGTGAGGAGGTGGCTTCCACCAGCTTGACACGCCTCCAGGCAGACATCACCTGCATGAGAGAGCTGGTCCATCCCGAACACCCATGGAACTACGTCATTAACCTCTGCGGACAGGACTTCCCCATTAAAACCAACAAAGAAATCATACACTACATCAGAAGCAAATGGAATGATAAAAATATCACCCCTGGGGTCATCCGGCCACCAAATAATAAATCCACAAGTCACAGTACACCTGAGCTGTCCCCTGAATCCAGCATCTATGTTCCGCCAAATCAGATACTCAAAGAGCCACCCCATAACTTGACCATTTATTCTGGAAGCGCTTACTACGTACTAACGAGGAAATTTGTAGAGTTTGTACTGACTGACACCCGTGCAAAAGACATGCTTCAGTGGTCTGCAGCCCTCCGCAGCCCAGAGCACCATTACTGGGTGACACTGAACCGACTGAAAGGTAAGACAAGGCGAGAATCCAGGCGTCCGCTCAGATGAGAGGCAACAACAGTTGCTGATTCTTAACTCGCTTCTCCCTATCACTGACACGGGTGCGGGCAGTTTTTTAAGACCTTCCTTTTAGGAAGTATAGCAGGGTCTTTGGCTTCAGGGGTCTGGAGTTGGAAGAGAGCATGCCCGTCCCCAAGCCAGCTGCTGCTGTGCTCTCTCCAGAAAGGGACACCAGCACTTGAGTCTCCTCAGACTGAGCCTTTTGAAAATTCTACACAAGTTCTTACTTACAGTGAACAGTACTGGCTGATACGAGGGCAAGGTCTGTGTGAGGGCCTCTAGCGAAAGGAAGTGCTAACTAGTAAATGTTTTGAAGTGGCTATGACACTTCAGGCGGCAGAGGGAGACCTGGGGTGCCCTGTTAGTGGACGTCTCTTTCTGTAAGGCAGAAGGCTCCCAGCAGGAAGGAGGCTTCACGTGTGAAGGGCTTTGCAAACCGTGGTCAACTGTGCAAATTTTGTGTGAATGGCTCAGCCCAGAAACCAGCACAGACAACCCAGCAGAACCTTCAGGAGCTCTTATATAAAAATCTCTCAGACCCCTAGAAATTCTGTTTCAAATCACCTCAGATTTGTGTTTCTGTTACAAACAATACCAACTGTTACAATCAGATCCAATCTGGTCAGAGGAGCACTATGTAAACTTGAGCTCCTGAGGGAGAAAAGGGTGAGACGTGAAGTCTCAGTACAAACTGAATTGCAGTCCTGGGCAGGCCCCACCTCCACCAGCACAGCCTTAGCCTCCAGTCAGAGGATGACACGCCAGAAACTGAAGAGGGAGGCCTCTCCCGCCACCTTGCTCATGATGGAGCAGCAAACAGAGAGAGCGGCGCAGAACTTGTCCTGCAAGAACGGGCCAGAAGCTGGGCTCAAAAGGGGTGCTCTTCTGTTTCCTCCTTAGATGCTCCAGGAACCACACCCCACACGGGTTGGGAAGGTGACGTGCGAGCTGTTAAGTGGAGAAATGAGGAAGGAAAAGGCCACAATGGATGCAAAGGTAAAAACAGACTCCAAGGCCCCCAAAGTCTGCAGGTTGTACAAAGCCACACAACTGCTGCCTGATAGCAGTGGGGAAGACGGGTGAACTCGGGGACCATTCTCTGGGGTCTGAGACAAGCTGTTGGTATGGGAGTCACCTTTTAAATCCCAGTGTGAGAGCCATACAGACAAGCACCCAGACAGCAAGCACACAGTGGGCAGACCTTCACCAGGGAACACAGGGCAGTTCCGAAATCTCTAGTTTTCATATCAATATCCAGACGCTGCCAGGCTTTCCCCACCTGCTCCGAGAATTCAAATATTTATTTAAAACGAGCCACCTCCCTGGGTCTCTCAGAACAGAGAAGTGAGTAGGCAAGTGTACACACACAGCAGGCAGCTGCTACTGACTGCGGAGCTTGTTTCTAAGAATAAAGCTTTACTGGACACAAACATGCCCACTGACTTACTGTTTATGACAAAGAAGGGCAGGATTGACCAAAGAGCCAAAAACTGTTACTCTCTGGCCCTTTAGAGTCTGCTATGCCGCTCTAGGGCAGTGGGCTTCCCGCCTGCTCTGCCTGTAGGACCCTTCAAAGAATTGGGGGGGAATCATACAGGTTTAGTTGCTGCAACCTACTAGGAATGGTCTGTGTGTTTTGAATAGCTTTTCACCAAATCTTGCAGCCACAGATTAATTTAGCCCACTCAATTATGCACAACCTCTGCCATCTGACCCAGGGGGCCAACAGGTCCAAGGTGGAGGCCCTCAAGCCTGACTTCATTGTTAGATCCAGGTAATGTTTCTACACGCATCCCTTAGCAACTTCCTTGCTCTGAAATCCTGGCTGGTTGAGAGGAGTTGATGGTTGAGGAAAGACTACATTGGATGAAGAATCATGAGTCCAGTAAGATTGCAAAGGTTCTAGAAGCATCCATGGGAAGGAAAATGGGCCCTGCCTGGCCTTTTTGGACCTTTTAACAGTAAAGGGAAGATCCAGGGCTTTGAGCGTGGAAACCAGATATCCCCACAAGGCTGAAAAACATGGTCATTGTAATCTTCAAAATACCATTCCCTCTGGGCAAACACTCCAGAAAGTTCTAGCCATCGCCAGTTCAAGGTGCAAACTGCCCGATTAGGAGGCAGGCCAGGGCCACACCTGGGCCCACATGCAGTCAGCCCTCTCAGCTCAGGCCAAGCACTACAGCAGGGGCAGCAGGGAGCCCTACCGGAGCCCCGGCTCTGGCCTGCAACAGTTCTCATGACGCTTCTCAGAAGGAGATTACTATTCACACCTCAGGCCCCAGAGGAACTCCAAGTTCAGAGAAATGAGGTCACTCAGGTCACAGGAAGTGGCAGAGCTGCCTCTCTGCGGATTGGGCTCGTGGCCCAGTTTTGCACGAAGGGCAATAGCACCCTGTTGTTATCGGCAACAGCAAGGTTGCTTATTTTAATCACCAAGACCACATCAACATAATTTTGAAACTTTGTTCCCTTCCAGTCCAGCCCAGAGGCAAGAAATGACAGACTCATCCAGGCGCATTTGATTCTCTCACCAGAGCTGTCTTAAGACTATTTCCCTAATACTCAACCTAAGCTGGTTGAAGACAATTCTGCTGTCACACCGCACAAGGAATGTCTCTCAGCTAAAAAAAGTCAATCGTATCAAAAGTGGCCACTTGCACACATACCACCTTGGGGTCCTGCCTGGTCTCATGGGGAGAGCTCCTTCTGATTGGTTCAGTCTTAGGAACACTGGACTCTTGCACAGAGGTCTCATCCTTCCCCTTTATTAATAATAGTATTTCCTTAAAGTAGGCCTAGAGGAGCATTACCAGGCTGGTGTGTGGAGAGCGTGGGGTCCTCCAAAATGGCCAATACCTCCCTCAACCATGAGCAGAGAGCTTGCTGTCCTGCACACAGACGGTGACAAGAGAACCACTCACTGGGTAGTGGAGGGACCAAAAGGGAGCAGGAAAATCCAGAGTCAGGCCATGAAGCACACTACTGACTTCTTCTAGTAGGACTCCAGTCAGCACTAGCCCCTGATAGCCACTCCCAGATTAGTTACTTCTATGCACGGCAAGTACTCACTGCAAATCCAATAAAGGACAGGGCAATGATCTGCTAAAACCAACACAATTCTTCGGACCTATTCACACCCACGGTTGGCCCCTCAAAGCTCAAAAGCTCAGAACTCGGGTGTCAGCAGGCAGACAAGGGCGCTAGGCACTCGGGTCCCATGACTTCACCGGAAGTAGCCTTGAAACATTTGAGCTCATGCCCACGAGACCAGGAACTCCCTTTTCAGTCATAAATTCCAAGTTCTGTGTAGAAGCCCCTGTCCCTGCAGCCACACAGAACATGTTGAATCTGAACCCCCGGGCAGCAGAAGGTCATGGGCCAGGACTCAGGCAGCTGAGTTCTGTGTTTGGTCTTGCAGGTCATTATGTGCAGGACAGCTGTGTGTTCGGCCCAGGAGACCTGCCGTGGCTCATTCGATCCCCTTCTCTGTTTGCCAATCAATTCGAGGCCTCGACTGACCCACTGGTGGTCACCTGCTTGGAGAGGCGGCACCGGCTGCGGGTGCTGCGGGCCGCGGAGGTGCCCGTGGAACCGCACTGGCACTTTGACCAGGAGGGGCACTTTGACATGAAGCTGAGCCACTGAGCAAGTCACCGTGCGGTTGGCTCTCTTCTGGCCTCCACTGCCCCCTCCACCGGAGACTAGAGCACACTCGACCAGAGAAGCAGGTCAGTCCAAAGACGAATTCAGAAACAGGACGTGATCGCTGGCCACTGTGACACGCTGAGAAAGGACTCGTGGGGGAGAGTGCTCAAGCTACTGCTGGCAACACAGGGACAGGCCCTCTTCAGGCAACTGCTTCAGCAAGCAGCTGAATACTCTCCAAAAGCTTCAACCCAGGTTCAAGTTAGAGGAAGGGCACATCCAGATGTGGGGACAATACTGTGTTTGAGAGTCTAACAAAGAACAAACTCCCAATGAAAATGAACACCCGTTCATCTAAAACAGGCCGCCTGACTGGGAATTATGTAAGACTGTTCTGGTAATCCAGAAAGATATAATAGAGGTCATGTCTGTCAGATAAAATGAAGTGACTCTGAGTTGAAACATAACTTCTTAAAGTGTTGCCAGATGTTTCAGTGGTGCTTTAGTGTGGCTAACAGACATCCTGCGAGATGCAACGCCAAGCACCACTTCAGGGGTTTGGGGAAACTTGAAATGTGTTCAGTGCGACTAAGTGAATCTTCATTTTACTTGTAACAGTTTAAGGTGGTCTGTGATTCCTGGGCTATTACTATCCCAAAGGCCATAAAGTGGGCAGAAAGTAGAAATAACCTGGGAAAAATCAGAGTCGGAAAAGCAGAATTCAAAGACCACTTCTGAATAGACCCCTGCTGTGACTCGGCCCTGCTCCTTCCACCCCACCAGCATGGGGACTCCACAGGTATAAGCATGCATCGTCTGTAAATTCTGACCTGCCCAGCTCACTCACCACATGAAGCAGAAAGCTGGCAAGTCAGATGCTGACATCTAAATCTAAACCTCTAACAGCAACACCAGCGCTTCTCAAACACAAGTGTCCATCAAAACCCTTGAGGATCCTGTTAGCACGCAGATTCTGACCCCACAGGTTGGGGAGGAGCCAGAGAGTATGCATTTCTTAAAAAAATAACCACTAAAACCTCCCAGGCAATGCCGATGCTGCAGGACCACCGCCCAGGCTTTGAGTAACAAGTATGTCTTTCAATCTGCAACCTGTAATTACTCCAAGGTGTTTCTTCTGATTACAAGAAGGGAAGAACACAATGGGGAATATCATGAATTTTCTGTTTGGTGATTTGTTTATGCGGAAAACAAACACAAGCCTAGCAACTGCATCTCTCTGGACCCTGTTTACTGAGCTCAAGTGTGCTCACCTGAGCTTCTGAACACAGAACCAAGACGCCAGTCCTTGAGTCTCTTCTGTGAGATGAAAGCCAAGTGCAGGCAGAGCTAAGGGTGAGAGCATGCATGCCCCAAATACCACCTTGACACTGCTCTTACAATAGCAAACCTCTAAATTTCAGAAAGTACCCAAAAAATGAAAATATTTGTTTTAGATATTGACAATCGGGTTATTTCCCTTCATTTGCGTTTTCAGAAAACACCGTGGTTCCTGAAGCTGCATTGTCACTCCTCATTATGACAGAAGGCCTGGGTCTGTCTCTTCTTCTGGGGTATGCAGCTACGCTATGCTTCCCAGGCTCCCTCACGTCAGGTGTGGTCACACAGAGTTCTGGTCAGTGGGATGGGATGGGACACGTGGGATGAGCATCAAGTGCAGGCCTGTCAAAACCTCCCCAGCTAGAGGCTCCTGCTCCCTCCCCAGCTAGAGGCTCCTGCTCCTTCCCCAGCAGTCCACTGAATGGAGGTAGGGACAATATCACAGGATCAGAGAGGTTGAGCCCCAGATGGCTGGAGCCTGAGTCCAGGACTTTCCCAGGAGAATGTTGCCTGGCTGGGGCCATCCACAGTATCAGCACTGGAATTCTGGAGCTGCTTGTTAAAACAGCTGGCCAACCTTGATCCATCTGCTTAGCATCACCACAGTTTAGAAACTCCACATTAGAAGGATGCTGATGACAATATGCAAGTTTGCTATTTACTTTTAAAATGTCATCATTTGGAAATTTCTATATAAAAGGAAAGAGTCTGAGAATTTACTATAATCCCTTCATTCTACATATTAGACTCTGACATCCAGAGAGGTGAAGTGGGATTCCCCAGCTGACACTGGTGCGTGAGCCAAAGCCAGTGTCACCCAGGCGCTCAGCATCGGCCGCATGCGTGTGGCTGCCTCCCACTCCCGAGCAGCTTGACGGTCCCTGTGTGGTACTTCTGGCTGAACTGTGTCCTCATGCACTACCACCCCCTAATTCCTATGCTAAAGTCCTAACCCTAGCAGTTCAGAATGGGAGCTGCTCTGGAATCAGGTCACTGCAGGTGAGGTCATTCAGATGCCACCCCCAGGAGGGGTCCCAATCCAACATGACCAGTGTCCTGACAGTGGGAGGAAACCAGAACCCCTATGGACTCCACAGTAGGACACTGTGAAGAGATACGGGGAAAAGGAGCCTTTACACGGCAGGGAGGGAGGGCTGGGATAGAGCCTGTCCCCATAGGTCTGGAAGGTGGACAGCTCTGCCAACTTGCAACCCCTAGATTTTGGGCATCTGGCCTCTGTGCTGTGAGGGAATATATCTCCATTAAGTCCCCCCCTTTGTGGTACACTGAGTAAACTGAGTATTCCAGATGGGCCACACAGAGATGCCTTTCATGGAGATGGATCCGTGACAAGTGCTTGGTGTCTTCCAGCATCAGTTTTATTTTTAAGAAAACACACTCCCTGAGCTCCTAAAGTACAGCCAGGTTCCTGTCTTGCCTCAGAAGTCACTGAGCCCCCCAGAAGACAGGAATGCTAGGGCCCCTTCCCTCCCTGTCTCTGCTCCTCTTTGTGCACCCCAATGCAGTCAGTTCCCCTTTTCTCCTGCTACCTTCCCTTCTCTGGAAATGCTCAAGGTAAAAACTTGCAAGTTTACCAGCATTCAGTAAACTTTTTAAGTACCCTCGCAAGGCTGCATTTCCACAAAATTCAACCGGCTGCCCCGGGAGGCTCTGAGCAGGCCCCTTAGCCCGCTGCACAGTGTCAGGTGGCAGCCCGGAGGTCAGCTAGGACAGGAGCACCCTCCCTGAGATGGTGTGACTCTTCAGCTCAGCCCCCAAACCTGGCTGCCCACAGAGCTGTCTGGCAGCACCTAAATGAGCGCAGCTACCTGTGGCACTCGACACCCACCCCGAGCTTCAGTTCAGCAGGTCTAAGACGGAGCAAGGAACCCTAACAAAACTGTGGGGACTCAAACATGCAGCCCGGTTTGAGACCCAGTGACTGAAGCTTCTGTAACATAGTTTAGCTTTTGTATTTATCTCACGTTTCTATTTCCCGTCAGGCTTCCTGGTGTGCCTGCTTTTAGACCTGCACCATCACCCCTGGGGGCTTCTCACGCGGGCTCCTTTTCCATGTCTGCTATGAAAGGCGTGGTTCTGTCAGCCCCGCATCTCTGTCCATCCCGCCCAGGTCTACACATTCATGTGCACAGAGCACTCGTTGCTGCAAAGGCATTCATGGCTTCTGCATGGACCTGCTCCTTGTTTCTGCCACCTACAACGATGGGCACCTCCCCCGCTATGCTCTCCCACCCCGTAGAGCCTAGCACAGGGGCTGGTCCCTAATAGTAGTTCAGTGTCATCTGAGAGTCATTTACCACAGGAAGAAACAGTACCGGGAGGCCTGGTGAAGACCCCAGCAGAGTGAGCTCTGGTGAGAATAGCCACGAGTTGCTGGCTCCCACGACACTAAAGTAAATGCCAGGCCACACAAAGGCCAGCAGAACACCACAGACACAGCCAGGCTGCAGAGCCTTCAGTGTTTCCCTCGCATGAACTGAGCAGGCAGCTCTGACAGCACGTTATTTGCTCACACACATAAGCATGTGCTGATGGCACGTGACAGGCACTGGACATTAACAAGGTTCCTGACGGGACAGGGAAGGGGGGGGGGGGCTGTGCAGCCAGGGTCACAGAAGAAGCAAAGGCCCCGGAACCAAGGTTCCTGAGGGAGCGAGACCCGGTAGGCTGGCAGGTCAGGGCTGAGGCAACAAAGGCCCAGGAGAGAAAACAGCTTGTTTGGGAAGCAGTTCAAGCTCAGGCTGAGCCCAAGAGGCAGGCACACGGCAAGGATGGGTGGAGTGTGATCTCACAGCCAGGATAAGCCAGGAAGGGGTTTTAAACAGAGAAGCAACTAACTTGGCCTGCATTTCAGAAGGATTGCAGGGATGTTCAAATGACACAGGGAGGGAGGGTCCCTAAAACGTCTGATATCCTCAGCTACCAAGAAGGAACAGACGATGTCTGTCAACAACTCACTGTGTGACAGACTTCCGCTTTGATCTCTTTCAAGGCTCGTTCAGAAAACACGCAACCACAGCATCGCAGGAAGCAAAACCTGGGGGAAAAACCCAAATCGGAGAGAAAAATGGTTACATCTTAATGATCCAGTGAAGAAAAGAAATTAGTACGTCCCACAATAAATAAATATGTATATACAGACATGCAAACCACAAAGACATTCATCCCTTTCCTTTCAGTAATTCTATGGAATAAAGTTTCTCTTATAAAAATACATTTAAAAGAACCACAAACAAAATGTTGAAAGTCAGACTAGGAAATTCAAGGAGAAAGATACTTAAAATATATGTGACTTAGAGTTTCTGAATGTCCAAACAGTTCTTAAAAAGCAACAATAACATGATAGAAAAGTGGGCAAAGGACATTAACACTCAGCTCACAAAACAGAAGTGGCCAAACAAGTGAGACGCTGACCCTCCCCCGTTAAAGGTATTTCGACCTACAACGTCCTATGTGTGGGGCAGTTAAGAAAGGGACTGAAGGTGTGCCTGCTGGGAAGGGTGTGGGGGAACGATGCTGGCTGGCAGCAGTCACAAGCTGGTGGGCGTTCAGCCCCATGCATGGCATCAGTGAGGCATCACTTCATTACTCTCCTATAGAGACACGTTGAGTGCACAAAAGCACAGCCCGCGTCTATGATGCTCCGCAGTGCAGCCCCGCTTGTGATGGTGATAAAGAGGGAACTGTCTACACGGTCCCTGGTGGAGAAGAGGGTGAGATTGAGAACATCACCCAGCTATTGATGAGTGAGGTGACCAGATGAGGTGAAGAGATGGGTTCAGACGAGATAAGAAATAGGGAAAGGTGATGTAGCACAGGACTCCAGTGTGGGAAGAACACAGTGGTATTTCTATTCCCAGTGGGCATGGAACTGGTTAATGTTGTGCCCCTGTCTATGTCATGCATTGATGTGGTTCCCATGCTAAAGGAGGGGTGGTGGTGGGGAGCTGGCAGGGAACATTAAACACCAAGGACTTGCCATGCCACCCCAGGGACTACGGTGTGGGAAGGGGAGCATGTTCAGGTTTCCCTTTATATAGTCCTCTAAAAATGCCACAATAGAAACTGTCCCATTCCTAGGGATTATTAAAGACATAGAGTGCCCTGAAAAACAACTCATAAACTGTGCTAAATTCATCACGTATGGTTGAGAACATCCCCCACCCAATTCTTGTCTTTCATATGCTTACTAATTATTAGTAATTTAAGGAACTTTTTTTTTTAAAAAAAAGGCTTAGCGTTTCTGTTATACTAATAATTCCTCCGGATGTTTCAGTCTTTACTACACAATGCCAAACGTGTACATTATTATGCCAAATATTAATATGCCAAATAATAATAGCAGTAGGGAAAGGTCAAAAGCCAAGCAAAGCTCAAGTCACGGGGAGGAGAAAAAGGAGAAGAGCTTTAACCAGCAAATGAAAAGAAAAAACAAGGGAAGCCACAGTGAAGCAGCAGGCCCCAGGCAACCCCACTCTAGACCCCAGAGTTCACCACGTTCCTGCAAAGTTCTTTTTTGGGTGGGGAGCCCACGGTTTTCTTAAAAAGTGGGAGCCCAGACACAAAGGTTATATATGGGGTGATTTTATTTTTATGAAATACCCAGAATAGGTAACACACAGAGACAAAAAGTGGACCGGGGGTGTTTCAGGGGCTGAGGACAGGGACTAAAGACTGACTGCTTACTTGGGGGAGAGGAGGGCCATGACATTAACAAGTGTGTGCTACTAACTGGACACCAGCACAATGCCGGTGGGACTGAAACGGACTCAGCAGCACAGGCCCAAGGCTGTGACTCACCTGTGTCGGCCGTTCATCTCCAAGCCCACCACAGGACAGATGAACCGGGCCCGCTGGAGGTCATCGTGCTTGTCACCCTTTGTGTTTCCTTTATCCCCTTCCCAGGCAGGATTATCAGAAAGCCTCAGTTCTGTCACATTCTGTGAAAGTGTCAATATTTTGAGAGTTCATTTAATAAATGGATCATCTCTCCTTTTATCACCAGAGAAACTGTTACTCTAGTCCCTTTCCATCCACTACCTTCCTTTGGCCATTGACATGGATATAGATCAACATGGATATAAAACTAGACCATAAATTGTGATAGAAAACAAGATTTTAAAAATTTACTGATTAGCAAATGAATTAACTATTTTCCATTTTACAAATATTTTGCAATATAAGGAAAAGTAGCTTCCAATATGTAAAATGACTCCACTAAAAGGAAATTCTGCCTCAGGTTCATCCAGAAAGGAGTATGCCCATCCCCTGCTGGGCACTCTTCCCTGAGCCTGTCCTACATCCCTGAGACAGTCAACTCTCTGGGGTCACATTCTCAGGAGCCCTTGGCAGAACATTAGCCAGAAAAAAACAGCTTATTCCACAACTCAGCCACTCAGGTTTTCAAAAATACAGCTTTGCAAGTTTGACCAACAGCTCTATTTTGGAGTTGGAGGCAATTCTCCGAGTTTAACCCCACTAATCTGATTTCAACACCCTGGACAGCAGCCCAGTACCTGGGAGGGAAAGCCAACTTGCTGTGTGGAAGGCTCCAGTTACCTGCTCAGAGTATTCATGGACTGTTAATTGCTATATGATATTCCTGTATCTTTGCATTATTTTATTTGAATGCTTTGATCTTTCCTGTTTTGGTTTCTTGGAAGCTTTGTGGATTTTTTGCCATTAAAATGAAAAGTTCCACACATACATTGTGTACTATGTTTTAGGTAGAGAACTGCATGAATTAATTTCCAGGACAATCGCTTTTTCATGTCACCATGGGTTTCTTAGGACTGAATTCTCCTCACTCCCAAGAGGAAAGATGACAAGAATCAGTCTGGGTATTTCTACAGCGTGACCACTGGTTACATGTCAGATTCACTAACTTGCCTGAAATGAATCTATCCTGCATCTTAATCATGTCCAGAATTCTAACAAAAAGCTCATAATAAAAAATACAGTAAGAAAGAGAAAAGAAAAAGAAAAAACCCAAAGTCCTGGGGTGAGGCCTTTCTGACTAGCCATGTGGCCTCACAGGTCATCATGGTGGGCGCCTGGGTCGAGAACGAGTGTGACAAGCTGAATGGTTCTCGAGTCCTTCACTCCTTTTCTGATTTTTTCCACTGACTAGATTTAAAATTTGTCCTCTAAACAAACTTCCCTCACTAAAAAACTTGCTCTTCTACTTTTATGAATCAGTGTGAAGTATCCTTTAGAACTTCTAAACAGTAGAGGTAACCACACTGACTTCATGAGTGACATACCAACAAAACTCTAATTTGATCCAAGTGTCTTCCAAATCAAAAATGGCTTCCAACATTTATACAGCACGTTTCTAAGCCCTTTCACACACAGGGAATCGTGACAGATTCGTAGTGCAGGCATGAGAATTTCTGCTGGCTTTAAGTTAAATGTCCTAGATCACACCTCTCTTAGGTGGCTGGCTGGAAAGGAACCCCAAACTTCTGAGTTTAGTCTATCATGCACATGAATTCTATTAATCCCTGACACACCTGTGACACTTCAGAATCATGTCTTACCTTAATGCTTTTAATGTGGGATGCTGCCTTCCCAAGGGCCTTCTCAGGAGATTTATCCAGGAGAAACTCAATCACAGCATCCTTATTGTAAAGTCTGCAACAATAAAGGTTAGTCCAAACACTCTGGCAACAAGCAAGCTTCAGACAAAACAGGAAACTAAACTGCAAATGACTCACAGTCACATGTCTGGTAACAGAAATGCCCTACATTAAGGAAAAGTAAATTTAGTCCTGTCTCAAATGTTTTAAGAAATTAGCGTAAATCAAGCATTGCTAACTGGCAGTCTGAGGACTAAACATGACCTGGATTTTTAAAATTGGGAAACTTAATATAAAAGTACATGCTTTCAATTTTTCTTGTGAAAAAGAAAACGAGAAGATCTGGAATCACTTGTGCTACACTCTCGAACTTGCTACTTAGCAGCAAGCTATCCCTTTAGATGAGAGGAGAGCTAGCCAGTCATCCCATGTGCACCCCTTCCACCCAATTCCCTACTGTGCTCCACCTGGCTCCGTCACGCATTTGTGTTTGTAACTTAGCTCCTATTGACCCCTGAGTTTTTAAGACAAGGATTAACCAAACCTAACAGGAAAAGCACAGACGCAGTTCAGAGACAGGAATGATGACCTGGGCTCACAAATCTGCCAGAGCTAATTCACATTCGAGGACTTAAGAACTGCATTTACACAGTAAAATTGACTTTTAAAATGATTTTTAAGTCATCTAATAAAAACTCATCTTTAAGAAGAAAAGAAGCCATACCTGCCCAGTTCACAGGCAACTATAGGCCGCCTTAATATTTCTTGACTTAGAGTACAGTAGTTCCATTGGGCCACTAATTCAGCATTTTTGTCAACCTAAGAAAAGAAAAGGTTCCTTAAATTTTCACCTCTGAAAGTCTTATGTCCACAGTTCTACATATAAAGGCTTATTCAGTAATGACAAACTGTGATGATTTTTTTCCTTGATGGCAGTGACACGTGAAGCTGGGATTTACAAAGTCACAAATGAATCAATACCATCACACAAAGGGCCTCTCTAACCATGACGTGTACAAAGAAACAGTTTACATCAAAGCAGTGTGCACTGCTTATGCAAACTTTGTATGAATATTAATACTGATATCTTTTTTTAAAAAGATTTATTTATTTATGCATACAAGAGGTGGGGTACAAGCCAGAGTCGCGGGAGGTGAGAGGATCCACCAGAGACAGAGTGGGGAGCAGAACAGGCAGACTGACTGAAACACACTGCTGAGGGGAGCAGCGGGCATGGCAGGAGAGGTCTACTGCACCATGTGGGTCCCCTCCCTGGCCGGCAGCAGGGATCGAACTCGTGCTGCAGTGGTTGTGGTTTGCTTCACAGTGTGTTGCTTAACCCACTGCGGCACCAGGGAGCCCTAATACTGATATCTTAACAGTGAGGGAGGGAGGCGATCTGGGAAACAAAGAACACTAGTAATGGAAAAAGTCCCAAAGTTGTAGCGGAAGGTAAGGGTAAAATGAGAAGCTAGAATTTTTTTAAGATCAGCAAAGACAATAAACTTCTGTAAAATCAGCATTTCACATAAGGGGGTGTTCTGAACTGCCCACTAGAGGTATCAAACCTGACCCACGTAACAAAATCCAGACACAGCAGACAAATGGGCTGTCAACCTATTTCACAACCCATTTTTTTCCCCTCCTGAATCCTGAAATGCCAAACCTGAATAATGTAAGAAGGATGGCACAACTGGGAGAAAATAGGAAAACAAACAAACAAAAAAACAAAGAATTTTCTTGGAATTTAATTTTTGCAGAACAACCACTTACATGTTTACTGTGATCAGTAGTTTCTGTGACCTAGTCTTTTAATAACTTAGTATTTAAAAGTACTATCTTTTAAATATCATAAAAACCCTATGAGTTAGGGCCTCCCTGGTGGCACAGTGGGTTGCGTGCCACACTGTGAAGCATCCAAGGCTTCACAGAAGCGCAAGTTTGATCCCAAGTCAGGGAGGGGACCCACAAGGCGCAGCAGACCTCTCCTGCCTCACCCGTGGCTCCCCTCAGCAGCGTATTTCAGTAGATTTGCCTGTTTTGTTCCCTACTCTGTCTCTGGTGAATCCTCTCACCTCTGGCAACTCTGGCCTGTACCCCAGCTCTTGTATGCATAAATAAGTAAATCTTTAAAAAAGAACCAAAACACCCTATGAGTTAGTATTTTCAAATCTATACTAATTGGAGACGGTGCAGTACCAAGAGATTAGGTTACCAGGTGAGGGTCAGATGGCAAGCAGATAAAGGAGCCTGGATAAGTACCCAGGGGCTGGCTCTTATGGCATCTAACTGCTCCTGCCGCATCTCTAGCATTTAAACCAGGCCAAACCCAAGAACCAAGCGGCCACTTCACTATGCTGTCCTTCTATCCACTCCTCAGAGCCAAGAGCCCCAATATGGAAGCTCCAACAGCTTTTATCAAAATTCCCATGGTGTTGGAGCCCCAAATGAGAGTCGGGTCACTGTGACGCTGATCTACTACCTCTTTGGCCATTTAAAAAGCCACTCTTAGCCTAAGAGGCAAGAGGTCTGGTGGCACAGAGCCTTGTGGGATTTTCTCCTGAATATGGAGTCTACTTACTGTACCAAAACACAGGATGACTATATGGGGTTTATCTTTTAAAAAGATTCCTCCAGCTACTGAATCAAGAATATATGGCAAGGGCCTTCCTGGTGGCACAAGAGATTGTGGCTCAGTACTATGAAGCAATCCACAGCCACTACAGCATAAGTTCAATCCCCAGCCAAGGAGCTCACGCACAGGGCGCAGCAGACCTCTACTTTGTCCTCTCCCCTCAGTAGTGTATTTCAGTCAATCTGCTTCTTCTGTTCCCCACTCTGTCTCTAGTGAATCCTCTCACACCCCATAACTCTGGCCTGTACATACCCCAGTTCTTGTATGCATAAATAAATATTTTTAAAAAAGAATATTTAAAAAAACTAAAAAAAAAAAGAATACATGGTGGTCTCCAGGGTCTGGCACTGCATACTTTACATACCTTAGAAAACTAAAAAGTAGTTACTAGCGTTAACTTTGAAATCTTGGATAAATGGATGGGAATCTAGGCCACATTACATACCAGTGGTGGGATGCTGATCACATTACTAACTTTCCAGCATCCCGAAAATCCTTTCATATAATTTGCCCAATGACTTGTGAGAATTAGGAATTACCCACTCGGTCCTCTGTTCACTACACCCACTGTGCCAGGAAATGTGCTGGATATAGATAGGGGCAGAGGGTATCTCTGCCATCAGTTTACACTCCGCAGGAGACGACGTTAATCAGCCACATACTCAGAATACGAGATCGCTTTTTAAAGAAAAGGACCTGAATTCATGGGGTAGGGAACGGTCTGGGAATACTTCCCAGAGAAAATGACATTGGTGTATACAAAGTTTAATTAACAGCAGTGTTTGTGTCGGTTAATAACGGCGGACAGGCGTCAAATCCTGGCTCTGCCACGACTAGCTTTACAACTTTCTCCCATCGAGCTTCAATTTCCAAGTGTGCAAGTGCGTACTGGGGGTGGCAGGAGCAGGTGCTCAGTAACTTCCCCATATTAATACTGTTGTAAACGCCGAGTGCTCCCAAAAGGATAAATAAACGCTCCCAAAAGGATAATAACATAAACAAACGTGGGAGGGGCTCCCTCTCCCTCCCTGATTACTTCCTCCCCGGGGGCGTCGACCTGACCCCCACCCACGATCCCCAGAGAGCCCGTGTCGCTTACCTTCTCAACCTTCTTCGGCCCCTTCACCAGTTCGTGCCTCTTGGGGATTGTTCCTCCGTCGCAACCCATCGCCAGGCAGGAGTCAGGGACCCACAACAATCCCTTCAGTGCCACTTCCGGAGTCGCCGGTGACCTCGGCTCTCATTTCCGGCGCGCCGCAGTGACGCACACCGTCGCGACGCAGAGGGGCGGGACCGTTGTCAAGCCGCCGTTGCTAGGAAGAGCCGCGAGCGGCCCAGGGCGTGGGTTGATGTGGCCTCG
Organism: Galemys pyrenaicus; assembly: GCA_019455555.1. Lineage (NCBI taxonomy): Eukaryota > Metazoa > Chordata > Mammalia > Eulipotyphla > Talpidae > Galemys > Galemys pyrenaicus. Next base: position 170,019 of record JAGFMF010011599.1, on the reverse strand, counting down.
CGGGGACCTTGGGCGCTAAGTGGGGTGTAGAGCGCCGCCCTCATCCTATCCGCCCTTCCTCTTTGCGGTGGGTGCAGCGTCCTTGCTTGCCCACGGCCGGGACCCGGCGGGGATCGCTGGGTGACTCTGGGGCGCCCGCCGCTCTTTGGCCTGATCCCCACAGGCCCTCTGCCTGTCTGTGGATCTGGTAAATCTGTGGAGTTAAAGAGCCGTTTTTTATCACCGTCTTTAATGATGCATATAAATAAAAACCTACTTTCTAAAGTGGGGTGTACTTTTTAAAAATAAGATCACATCTTTAGTGAGTGGCAACTAAGTGAAACTAGCCCCCCAAAAGGAAAACCGACCCTGAAACTAGCCCTGTCCGCACTTTTTTCCCATAACTCAGCTAGTAACTGTGTCTTAACTGCTTTCTGTTTCTCCAGTCATGGCTACTTTAGGTAACGATGACACGCTCACCTTTTGTTACAGGATGGGGATAAATATGTTTGCTCCAAGCGCTTGTTTTTCCAGGTGATGAAAGCCCTCAAGCTGGGTCCAACCCTGGTCCAACCCAGAATCTTCCCATTAGTGGCCACCAGTCCATCACCCCAAAAGAACCCCACCACCGAACATCTTCAGCTGCTTGCCTTCCTCTGTCCTCCTGTCCTTTTAACCCAATGACCTGCCAAACCTTTGCAAGCCCCAATTCCCAAAATGAAATATAAACCTATTTCTCTGACCAGTTGGGGAGGCAGTTCTGAGTCTTGGGGCTCCTGTGTTCCACTGAGACTCCTCTGTATCAAAATCCTTTCGTCTAAAAATGTGAAACAACAATACAAAGCAGATATAATAAAATGACATACACTGCATGAAAGATGAAAACTAACCAGAAATGAACAGAGTTGTGGTAACTAAACCTATGTCAAATAATACTAAAATACTAAATATTTCAATATAAGTGTAAAAAAAACAAAAAAAAAAACCCCAAAATCCTTTCTTCTTCCAAACCCTTGGCATATATGTGCATGGTTAGAGAAGCCTTTGGTAACAGAAGCACTCACAATAAGTTCTGAGACACTAGGGTAGTGAAAGTCTTTATCTCAGGCCCAAGATTTTCTGATGCTGTCATACTTGCTGCACACATCTGAAATTTTGCTAATACTTATATGTATTTTGGTTACACCCTCCTCAAGCCCAAGCTAAAATGTCTTTATAAGGAAACAGCTATAATTAACAGGCACAGATATAATCATAAAAGAGTACTGATATTTACATCTCCTTGCTAAGAGATATAGTGTATATTATCTATAGTGAGAACATAAATCCCTTGAAAAACCTAAACTAACATCCATGTGTGTCTGTTGTGCTCTTGGTCATCTCTGTGTCCCTTTAGTTATTATGAATGTTAGAGAAAAGCCTGTCCATTTGAGCAAGATGGACCTTTGTGAATGGATACTACCTTGTTGGCCAAACAAAACATTAAAAAGTTGAAAATATTCTCTGCTTGGGAACAGAAAAATATGTAAATATAAAAACTTCAGGGATTATAAAATTGGGTTATCTTTTCCTGCAGCTAATGGAAATGAAAAGAAAATGTTTTGTGCTGTATCTGGTAAAATATATGAGATCAAGTCTATGAAAACACCTAATAAACTCTAAAGTTGTACGTGTGTGTGTATATAAGAAATCTCTAATCAGCTGGTTTCTCATTGGCTTATGATTTATTTTTATGCCAATCAGAAGAATTATAAACTCTGGAGGGTTGGGACTTTGTTTTATTCCCTGTTGTAAACTGGATGTGTCCTGGATGCCTGCAAGAGTCTTTGGCACATTTAATATTCATTTTATCAACAAACCAAAAATAATACAAACTTGTTCAGAGGGACTGACCACCTGTTTCTTTTTTGTTTTGTTTTCTTTTTGTTCTTATATTTAAAAGGACAGGTTTATCAGAAAAGGAGGAAAAGAGGGGTGTCTGTATTGTCACAGGCAGGTAGGAGAGCTGCCAGACAGCCCAGTTTGGACAGAGCCTGAGCTGAGAAGTCGTTTTAGAACCCATCACGGGTGGGGAATCCGAGGCCTGGGGACACTAAAGGCCCAAGGTCACACAGCTGCTGCATGAGAGAGCTGGGCAGGTATCCCTAAATTAGTTTTCTTTCACAACAAATAATAGATCTTATTCAGAAGAGCAAAAACCCAAGCATCTGTAGGCAAATTTTCAAAAGGTGTTGTTTTCTGGCAAGATAAATCTGTTCCTCACTGAGTTCATTAGGGAGGAAAAACAAAATCTCTTTCTGAAACCACGACTGTGCACTGGGAGATTGGGGCACCATTCTGTCCTCACAGAATACCCCAGGAAATGGTATAGCGCCCTTTACTTTCCAAATGACAAGCCTGAGATGTCCATGCATCTTGGGTCGAGGATACCCAGCGGGTGAGTAGAAGGAGTAGAAGATGAGGGGCTTCTCCAGCAAGGCCCATGTAACTACAAATGCTGTGTTCCTTATCCTGGCTCCCCACGCTGCTGTTGACACCCTGGAGTGCTTGTTGCATGGGTGTTAAATAGAGCTAAGGCAGCTGGATTGATTTTCTCTTCCTCCTTGATTTCCTCTTTTTGGAGATTGGTCTCTGGGCTGCCTGGTGTTGCAGATTCTACACAGTTAAAACCCATGCGGTTTATGATCAGCAGCAGCAGCCACTAATCTGTGCAGGTTGCTGGCTGTGCATCAGGCTTTGCTTGATTTGAGCCTTTTGTTCTCCCATTTACCCTGGAGGGCAGCTGTCATTACTGCCAGGTCTCTCCACTGCCTTTGTTAAATAAAGTAATAAAGCACACTCCTTCACAAGGATCCTTCCTATCATCTTTGCCCAGTCAAGCTGTGGACATCGGGGGTTGGGGACTAACACAATGAAAGAGAAATGACACTAGCAAAACCAGTATTTCCTGACCTTTTGGGGGTCATCTGTTAGAGAATGTGATGAAGACGTTGAACTTATTCCCCAGAAAAAAATACCCACGTTGCTCTAGTTGATACAAGGCTGGATTTCGGGCTCCACTCCTGAGGCCCAGGCTTAGCATAAGTGTCTCCCTGGCCTGGATGTCAAGGTACAGTAGCAGAGCTCTATGTCATCCCCTGTGGCTCCTCTAGCAACTGGCAGAGACTTGGACAGGGGGAAGGAGGGTGTTCTGGTAAATTGCTGTTAAATGAATGAAGGAAAGGAAAAGGGCTTTCACAAAGTGCTTGCTTTTGCAAATGGGCAGCTAAGGGGAACATTACAATTTTTAAAGGCTTTTTTTTTTCTTTACATTTTAAAAGGACAGGTTTATTAAGAAAAGGAGAGGCACCTGCATAGTCACAGGTGGTCAGGAGAGATGCCTCCAGATGTTTTGTTTTAAAAAATTGTTGTCACCAAACCTGAATCAGCTCCCAGTGCTTGTCGCTCTGAAAGATCTCTGAACCCGGCCCTCACCACTTCCAGCCTCCTGATAAAATCCACCCAGTTGATGTCAAGTAGCTGCCAGCACCACCACCGCCACACCACCCACCATTTCCCCTTCCTTCCTCAAGAGGAAATAGCACAGAATTCTGGGCATGAAACATAAATACTTAGCAAATAGTTGCTAAATGCTGAAAACGGCGATTTTTTGCTCCATTTTAATTTTTTTCAGAAATAGTTATTAACCAGTGGAAACTCATCCCATAACTGTTTTCTTTCAAAAATGGGAATGAGGGGCCTCTCTGATGGTGCAAGGGGTTAAGCATCACACTATGAAGAATCCACAGCCACTGCAGCATGAGTTTGATTTCCCTGCCAGAGAGGGGACCCACATGGCGCAGCAGACCTCTCCTGCCTTGCCCGTTGCTCCCCTCAGCAGTGTATTTCAGTCAAACTGCCTGTTCTGCCCCCACTCTGTCTCTGGTGAATCCTCTTACCCCTCGCACCTCTGGCCTGTATCCCAGTTCTCATATGCATAAATAAATAAATCTTTAAAAAATAAAAAAAAATGGGAACGGAATTACTTAGCTGAGAGCAGCCTTTTCATTATTTAAATCTTAATGGTTTTGTACTTTGGCAAATAAGATTCATGGTTTGAACTTTTTTTTTTTTTTTTTTTTTGGTCTCACATTGTGTTTAATGAGCACTTGCTGTTATGGCAATGTAGTTTTGTTGTGTTCTGATACTTGACTCCTAGAATCTACAGTTGGCCCTGACCTGTGGCAGGTGTCGCTGCTGTGGTTGGGTCGACACTTGCAATCATGAGATCTGAGCCATCAGAACTGCAGAATATCCCTGACAACTTGTACGTAGTGGCTATCCGGGGGCTGCTTCCTCTGACTCCCCGGCTGCAGGAAGGCCTTAATTGTAGGAATATTGCTGATCCTGGTTTTAAATGCCTTTAGCAGAGGGAAGTCAGAAAGAATAGAAGCATCAAGTTCTTCCATCATTAAGATAGCTTCTAACAGTTGTATGTCTGCCCAACTGAATTTGTTACCAACAAGAAAACCCTCTCCATGACTTTTTAGAATCTTTTCAAAGACTGGAAAGTAACGGGTTTTGGCTTTCTTCACAGTTAAAGCAAGGCTCTCCTCTTTTTCCTGCGGGGTCTTAAATGCAGCCACAGCAATCATCATCATGAGGTCCAGGGTCCCGTCGACGTACATATCAATCCTGACTCTTTCCTTCAAGTCCTTTCCATATAAATTGTACTTGGCAGCAAGGTAGCTGAGGATGGCCCTCATCTGCGTCAGCATCATCCCATCCATCTCAACCAGAGGCACTTGGCCAAACAGCAGGCGTCCATCTTTCTGCAACTTTGTTGTCATCCTTTCATATTGTTCCCTTGTTTCAAGAAATTCTTCTTCAAACTCTACTCCAGCTGCTGCCAGCAGCCAGCGGATTGACTCCATCCTGCCCCTGCCATGAAAGTAGAAGAGCTTGGGTTTGGCCGCCATGATTCCTGACTCAGGGTTTTCTCGTTCAGGCTCTTCTTTCTCTCTGCTCTCATGGTTTGAACTTATCCCAAAAGAAATATATATGGATATCTGTAGGCAGAGCTCTCTCTCATCTATCCTGTCTATGTCTCTACATACATACATGGTGTTCTCAAACCAACAAGCACCTGTTCATTAACTGCAGACTGTATCACTTATGAAAGACCAAATTACTTAAAGCATCTAGAGTGTTAGAACAGTGTCTGGAACATAGTACTCCCTTAATAAATATGTGCTGCTCTTATTACTATTGTGCAAAAAATAATGTCACCCACTGGAGGAAGCATTTATGGGCACCTTCCTGCAACTCCCTTCTTCCAACTGCACTCCTTACTTTGTGGGGGCTCCACTGGGGGACTCTCTGAACAGTTCTCAGGGACTCTCTGAACAGAGGCACTAATAGCAATCTGTTCTGGAGTGTCTGTCTTTTCTTTGCAGCCAGCACCCTCAAAGGTAGAGTTAACATCGTCCTCCAGAGTGGAAGGGTGGGTTTGTTTGCTGTTTGATCTGAAAAAGATAACGTCTCACGCTGTGAAGCTTGGTCACATCGGTCAGAACCCAGCAAAGGGTCAGGAAAAAGACAAAACTTGAGAGCAGAACATAGATCTGAGGTATCCAGCAGGGGAGAGGTAGGGCTGAGGGGTCAAAACAGAGGAGGGAAGAGCACAAGGAACTGTGGAGATGGGTCACGGGGGCTGTGGTGGTAGGGGAACTATGAGGACCACACAGCAGGGAGAAATCAAACACTGTCCGAAAATGAACAATGATGTAAGGAAATAAATACATTTATGAAAAGTAAATAAAAGATGGGAGTTTCCTTTTCTCAGGACTCTTTGGCTTTGACATAAACCCACTGCATGCACAGCATCACGGGTCAGGGAGGGGGTGTGCAGAAATGATGGTACGATGAAGCTTAAGCTGCTTACACTCGGTAAGAAAAGTCCTCTGTGTGGAAGAATGGACAGTGCAAGTCTGACTGATATTTTCAGAAAGACCTGTTTGCAGGCTTAGCCTTTGTCTAGAAACATGGACCGGAGAAGGTCCCCCATCCACGGAATCATAGTTCAAACTTAAGCTGTGTGAGCGTGGTGCGGTGGAGCCCCTGCCTTTCCCTCTGATCACCTGCCATTTGAGCACACCAAAGGATGCTGCCTGCTTGGGCCGCCCCAAGAAAACCCTGGGTGTGATCTCTAGCCGGCTTCCCTGGCCAGCAACATTTCATACGTGTTGTTGCAGGTCGTTCTGGGGAGTTAAGGGTAACCAGGTGACCCCATGGGAGGACCCTGAGGGCTTGTGCCAGGTTTTCTCTGTGCTTCACCCCAGGTGCCTTTCCTCTTTGCTGATTTGGCTTTGGAACTTCTCACTGTGAATTAAACCATATGCTGAGTCCTGGGGGTCCTCCCAGTGACTTGGGCATGGTGTTGGGAACTCCCGTTGTAGTCTCTGACCCCAGAATCTCATGTCTTCCATCGGTATCTGTGAAACTGGCAGGCTTTTGACTAACTTGAAATAGGTGGATATCTCAGACATTTCAGTTCTCAATAGATCAGTCCCTTTACCCTTGAAGGACACAGGGAGCGTCCATGTGGTGTGCGTGTGTGTGTAGGGGTCAAATCCAGGCCTACGGCATGCCCCTCATCCTGCAGTTGTGAGGGGCAGGCACCTCGTCTAAGTGAATCCAAGCAAAATCAATTGCACCTCCTTCTGCCACTCCAGCCACAAACGAAGAAGGGCATAGGCTGGGGCAGCACCCTTGTAATCGTGAGAGTTAACCCGGAGGAAGTAGAACCGAGAAACCGATGATATTATTGGGACACCTAAAACCACTGTCCTTGAGGCCAGGTTGCCTTTGGATTACTGTAAGATACTTGAGACAAAAAGTTTCCTTTATGTGTATCAGATCGGAGTTTTGATTACTTGTAACAGAAGGAGTCCTGTTCAAAAAAGGTGGATATCGGTGCTCTGGCATAGAGAACCAAGCTTCACAAAGCGGGGGGGGGGGGGTGTCTTTCCATAGACTCTCTTAGACCCTCAGTCTTTCCCGAGACTAACTCAGTGAAAATGGCCAACTTTCCAGAAGTTATCCATTGTAAAACACCTACTAAGCGCAGAGTGGCAGAGAGGAAATGGACCAGGTAACTTCTAGCCTGAAAAGCAGTTTCCAGGCTGTAAAGATGTTTAGTCCCTGAGAAGCACTTCAGAGACACAGACTGATATAGACACTTGAAGTGAAGCAGGGGTACAGTAACCACAGCAACATGAGCTAAAGGCCTAGTTGCTAGAAGAGGATGAGGGGGCGGTTTGATTCGGGGGACCTCTGTGTTACTTTCAAGTCTGCGCCCTGTGGGTGATGGACATCCTGCCCACGGACACCACCAGTTCCTGGCTGCCCCAGCACAAGTGAAGGCTTGGCTTTGCCTGTGTTAGCTTGGTGCCTGAGGACTTGACCGCCACTGCATGTCCCTGCACACTTGGTGAGGGAGGGAGATTTCGAATGACAAAAGCAAACCTGGGAGGATTTGCTTTGGTACTTGGTTCAATTCTGATGACATTTATAGAACATTTTAAATGGTAACGGAGTTGAGACCGTTAAAGGTAAACCTTTTCTGATGGAGCATATGAATTTATCAACACAGAAACTATAACATACAAAATAAATTAACAGGGAACCCAACAGAATATGTTATGTGGTCAATATAGCATGTATCATTTAAGATAAAATAGCAAATATATATCTATTTTTGGTGCAAAGACAGAGAGCCACATTTTGGACCCATCTCACACAATTATTGCAATCCCAAATGGAAAACACACATTCTCTAACAGATGCAACAGGAATGAATCACTTGAAAATAAGCTCCTTTCTCCTATTTTCTCCCTACCACCTGGTATATTGTATTGTCACATAGTTGTCTGTCTCTTTACTACATTATAAACTTCATGAGGTCAAATCCTCTATGGATTACAGCTATATACCCAGATCTAGATCTGACATATAATAGGTTCTCAATAAATAAATAGATCATGAATGAATTTAAAACAGGCCCATATTCAACCAATATTAAAGTTGGTTTCTACAGCATCACTTCACACACTGACCCTACATGATATTCCAAGAGTTCAGTGAGGTCCTTGCTTGACCCCTGACTCTCTGTGGGTTGTGCCAATGTCCTGGGGTTACATAGTCACTTAGTCAGACCAGCACTGGGCTCTGTGGCTGTTTTTCCCACTGGGATATCCCCAGACTCTTTTGTCCCATAGGACAGGAGTGCATGGGTTGTGGGTGTGCTGCTGAATCTAAGAGGTTAATGGGGTGGGGGTGTGGAGGTTCATTCCAGTGTCCCTCGGAATTGCTGTGTGTGTTGCTCCAGCTTCTTGGTCTCGGCCTGCAGGTGTCCCAGGGCTGCAGGGCTGGGGTACTTGAGCACTGCCTGCTTGGTGGCCAGCGCCAGGTCCTTGAGCAGGCTGCACAGTTGGTTGCTGCCACAGAGGACCTCATTGCGTGCGTCCCTGTCCTGAGTCTCCTTGCATAGCGTGTCCACAAGCTTCTGCCCCGCCATGATGATCAGCTTGCTCTGCGTGATGAAGCTCTCGGGGGGCTGGCTGTGGTTGAGGCTGCTGGAAAAGGCATCAATAGCTTTGAAGAGCGCCCCAAAGTAGAGGCGGCAGTGTTCAGAAAGATGGATTCTTTTCGCAGGTTTCTGTAGACTGGAAGGTTGGGGGATAAGACAGCTAGGATCCTAGAGAAAGACAAAAAAACAATAGCTCAAAGAGAGATCCCTTCAGCAGACTGGTGTGGTCTCTCTTTTCCTGCTTTGCTCAATTTGCTAGACTCTTCACTTGAAAAAGTACAGCTTTGGGAAGTCCTATACACAACATTTGCCTAACAAATTACATTAAGTGAAAGTTAATGCTTTCAAAATAATGTTGCATATGAGTTATAGTTTATTGTATATTTACATAAACTTCTTATAAATTGTATTGTGTGTATATAAGATTTTACATGTTATAGCGATTCTTACTCAAACCTCTCAACAAGCCATCAGAAACCCATTCTTTTCTTTTATAAAGATTTATTTATTTATGCATATAATAGCTGATGTGCAGACCAGAGGTGTGGGGGTTGAGAGGATTCACCATAGACAGAGTGGGGAGCTGAAGAGGCAGAGCTACTGAAATACACTGCTGAGGGGAGCAGCGAGCAAGGCAGGAGAGTTTTGCTGCACACTGCGGGTCACTTCCCTGGCCAGGGATGGAACTCGTGCTATAGTGGCTGTGGATAGCTTGATAGTGCTGAGACTTAAGCCCTTGCACCACCAGGAAGGCCCAGAAACCCATTCTAAGGAACACCTTAGAAGACTAAATTTATGAACTAAAAAAAAAAACCAGCAAACTTGATAAGATTTTAAACTTTTATTCAATAGATAAAAGATTTTTTAAATCCTTTCTGTCTCAGACCTAAACTTTCCAAATTTCCAGAAAAAAAATTGAAATTTGCAGGACTATTATTAAAATATTTATCTTGCTTTGCTAGTAAGGTTTCACCTAAAATTTCACTTTCATGATTTTTTTTTTTTTTTTTTTTTGCTGGAATGGGGAACAGGTCTTTCCCCAAAGGTCACACACCACTGAAAAATTCTCAGCATCTGACTTAACAAAGGCCAGTCCAGTAAACAGTAAAAGTGCCTTTGTTAGGTTAAAGATGAGGAGACTGAGGCTGCCAGCTCCTGGGGACATCACGTAACAAAGAGAGCTGTAGCAGTAGCCAAGGCAATCAAGTCTCAAAATCTCACTCTTTTCACTAAACCATGCACTCTCTAATCCACCCAGGACCCCAAAATCCACAGCCCAGTAGCCCTGAGAGTCAGGGCTTTTGAACCCAAAATTCATAGGTTGAAATTGGACCCTCCTCCCCTGATATAAGGGTATTAGCAGTGGAGACCTTCAGGGGGCCTCAGGACTAGGGGAGGCCTGAGGGCTCTGAGATGGGTTGAGTATCCTGTCCTTCTGCCACAGCAGTTTCCTGCATGTGCTCAGAGAGGACCCAAGTGCTAAATGTTGTCATGTGTCACGTGTAACAGTATGGATGACCTTGAAGTAATGATGCTAAGTGAAATAAGTGAGAAGGAGAAAGATAAATGCCAAAAGATTTCACTCATATGTGCAAGATACACAAAGTAAAAGAACAAACAGAAACATCAACACCTACTCTTAGGCACAGAGAGCAGGTTGGAGGTTTCCAGAGGGGCTGGGGGACAGGATGTGACAGGGGGAGGGAATGGACTGGACCTTGGTCAGTAGCCCTGATGCAGAATCTGTAGATATTGAACTACTTGCTTGACTCCTGAAACCTACCCCTGTTGTAAACCAAAGTTATCTCGATAAAACTTTGTCAAGGGGCCTCCCTGGGGGTACAGTAAGTTGAGCGCAGCACTGTATGGCATCTGCAGCACAGCAGTGTGAGTTCGATCCCTGGCTAGAGAGGTGACCCACATGGCGCAGCAGACCTCTCCTGCCTCGCCCACTGCTCCCCTCAGCAGTGTATTTCAGTCCATCTACCTGTTCTGCTCCCCACTCTGTCTCTGGCAAACCCTCTCACCTCCCACAACTCTGGCCTGTACCCCAGCTCTTGTATGCATCAATCTTTAAAATAAATAAATAAGTAAAACTGTCAATAAAGCGACAATAAATGAGATGTTGTCTGGCTGAGACCAGGTCTCACCAGCACCCACCATGCTGGCGCCTCCCCATCGCCCTGCTCTCAGACATCCGGGACCCAGAACTGCAAGCAGCACATGTCTGGGGTGATGGGCCAACATGTGGGGGATGCCTTGTCCCCTCAATCCAGACAGTGTGTCATAAAGAGTGATCTTTTGGGGGCTCTATTCCCAAAGGGTGGTAAGGTTGAGGGGGGCATCAAATGAGAAGGAGAGGGAAGGTGCACTTTGAAGAACATTCATATTCACTATTAGAATTTCATGGGTGGAAAATAGAAATGATTTTTTCTAAATCAAAGTGCAGACAAGGACTGGGGATGGCTGAAAGGGACTCTGGGGGCCAGGGAGCAGGAGCAAATGGACATTAGAATCTCAGCATCTTAGCTCCAAAGTGATAACTATAGGGAAACAAAAAATGCATTATGATTCTCGTCCTGGAGTGTTGGAGAATGGGGTGGGAGGGGAGGCAGAGTTGGTGGACTCGGGAGCTGGCCATGAGCAGGCAGGGCCAGGGAGTCCACCCCACGCTATGGGCAAGCGTCCGCCACTGGTGCCCGCTCTCCACCAAGAAGCACCTTTAATCTGAAGCACTAGTTTCCGGAGCAAGGTCCTTGGAACGACATCAGCATTGCCGAGAACTTGTCAGAAAAGAAAACTCTCAGACCCCATGCCAGACCTAGGGAATCAGAAGCTCTGGGGCTGGGGGGTGCAGACATGCATTTTAACAAGTGCTTCCGATCCTCAGATGGTCATAAAGTTAAGAACCACTGGATTAGGCAGGCCTTGTGGTGAAAAAAACAGCATGACTTTCCCCACCAATCTGGTAGGTCCACAGTTTTATGTTTGGGATTTAGGGACCCCGCATCAAAAGGCCTGAGAGCCCATCCTGGTTTGCCTCTGAGAATGCAGATGACCACGGGCCAGTTGGTGGGCATGTGGGCATCTGTCATCTTCCCATCCCTCCCCCTAGCTGAGTTTGGTCACAACTCCCAGGCTTCAGCTATTCAAAGACCACCTTCTGGGCCACACCCTGTTGCCTCCTTCTTTAACCCAAATGCTTAACCTTTTTTTCTTTTAAACAGAGCCCCTGTGTTTACTTAAATTAACCTAAAGGAAACTTAGAAAACTGGTAAATGGAAAACAAGTGTCCTTTGCCACCAATAGAAAACAACTGATAAAAAGAGGCACAAGATAACATCTTGACTTTAAAAAACAGAGGAGGAAGAACAGCAAGTGTCAAGGAGGTGTTAAAGATACAGGGCCTCTCCAAATGTGGGGGGTTTTCAGTTGTAGTCAGAGGCATTAAAGGAGGATGTCAAAAGGAATGTGAGTCTGTGCTATTGGAATGCATGTCAGTTTCACCTATGATTAAAATTACAGAATGTGAATTATTTCACTAAAGGTTAATAGATTGTCTTCTACTTCCTGGGATTCTCTGGACTTGGCTTGTTCCTTCTACTGTAAAAAAGGGAAAACTATCCCCCAAACCAAATCCTTTCTTCCCATGCGTGGTGACCATAATGTTAAAATATTCATAGCAGAGAACGACCATAGGGATAAAGCACATCTCTCAAAAGTATAATATGTAGTAACACCTACCTGTGTTTCTAAGTCTTTGTTTGCATCCAGTCTTCGTTCCAAGGTGGGTTTTTCTCTCTCTTGTTGGTTAGGCAGCTTCTGATAAAACAAAATACCTTGGAATTGCCAACTTGAATGGCTTTTAACTACCGCGTTTTATGTTGTTCACAGACATGGTGGTTTTACACTAGTTGACTACTGCCTGCTGAAGTTCAGTTTTTGTGGATGGCTCTGCCTACTGATGCCTTTGTCAGCAAAGGACATTGCAGCATCCCGAGTGGGCATTGCCCACCAACATGGCCAAATATGACACTGCAATGACACTGTGACATTTGTGCAATGACATTGTGACATTCGACAGCAACAAAACCACCCAACTTGTTAAGGGAGTTACACACATTTTTAAAATTGGGAAATGAAAAATGTCCACATTCCTAGCTTCTCTGGAGGGATCAAAGCTCTCACACTGCCAGCCGTGTCAGCAGATGCCAAGACTGGGGAAAAACATGCCGAATGGGGACTGTGTCCCCAGACTCGTGACCCTGCTCTGAGGTCTCTCTCTGCAGGCCTGGAGCTCAGGCAGCACAGGCGTGCTACGAGCAGCCGGAGCCTGGAGGCAGCTAAAACCCACATAGCTCAGTGTTTACACTTCCTCTTCCGTTTCTAAGAAACAACAGCCATACATGTATGGCATTTAAAGATGCAAGGAGACTTGGTGAAATGAGAAAAATTTGCTCAAAGAGCAGATTTCAAAAAGGTTTGCAGAGTCCTTCCCCCTTCTAGTAGCAGAGATAAACCCCGAGGCCCCAAATTCCCAGGATTTCCTACCTGCTTTAACATCAAAATATTTATCTGACTTCTTAGAACAATTTCATCTAGACTTTTCCTTCCAAGAATTTTATTTTCTGGAAGCAGAGCCCATGTCCCTCCAAAGCCCACCAGCTCTGGCAAGATACCCACCCAGCAGTGCGCTCGGAGCCCCTCTCGGGAACTCACCTGGTCACAGACATTTGTCCCATTTTTCTTAAGTAGCTCAGGGGACAGTCCACCTTCCCTCTGTCGATCCAAAGGAGCACTATGCTGGTGCGATTCGGATTTCCTTTGGAGAAGTGGAGAGCATTTTGCAAGCTTAAATTCTGCGTTTGGGGTCAACAGCACAGACTCTTCCCTTTCACAATTCTGCTTGAAAAGGAGCTTCCCGTTGGCGATGACGATGGAGGCAAATCTCCTTATGTCGTCTGGAACCATCCGTGCGGCCATGACAAATCTCTCCAGGTCATCGGGACTGGTTTGGACTTTGTCAGTCACGAGGACTTCCAGGGACCAGTTGAAGCTCTCCAGGCTTTCCCTGGACTCAAGCAGGATCTGGTACGAGTGGGAGATCATCTGCAGCTGCTCCCGGATTCTGGTCTGAAGGTGAGAGTCAGTGATCTGAGAGGCCGTCCTCGCTACCGCCCGAGCGAAGTCCAGGAATTCTCTCAGAGATTCCTCCGTGTGCTCGGCCGCCCTGCGGATGGCGTCCACGCTGGCCTCCAGGTACTCCCGGGACCGCCACTGCCTGCTCACAAAGAGCATCAGGCCCGCGACGGCGCTGCCCACCTTGTGCTGCAAGGCCGCCGCCATCTCTTTGGCCAAGTCCTGGTCCATGGGCGGCTCCACTGCGGGCTCTTCCGAGTAGGAGCTGGACGAAGAGTCAGTGGACACGGAGGAGCCGGAAGACACAACGCTGGCTCTGCTGTCAGAGCTGGAAGCAGACAGTCTGTCCAGGTCGGGGGACAGCGACGCCGCCCGTCGCGAGTAGCACGCGGAAGTGGGGTCCCGGCGGATCTCTGGCGCGCCACGCGCTTTTCCCAGCTCTTTGGTGGGCTGGGGGTCACTCGTCATCACTTTAGGGATGTCGTAAATGTTTGGTTTGGTGTTCTGCTGCTCCACGCGGGAAACCAGGAAGCTGGGAGGCACCTTGTATTTAGTACCTTCCTCCACAGGGAAAGAGTCCCGGGGTGCCAGACGGCCGTAGGAAGGGATTTCTGGAAGGCTGAGTTTTTTCTGCATGAACACATTTTTAGGCAGGTGTGTTGTGAGGGGTGGGGCTGTGCTGTTCGGGGGGCTAGGGAAGCTGGACGTATGCCAGGGGTGGACATGGGGCCGTGATTCTTCGACAAAGCCGATTAGAGGTGCTTTTCTGACACTGGCTTTTTGTGAAGACACGGGCATGTCATAAATCCACTCTGATTTCTGAGGGTTTGGCAGAGTGTTGTAGCCACTCCTTTTTAAGTCTGTCGCCGATGTCAGGGGGACACTCTGCCCCTGTGAAGAACCAGAGTTGCTCAGTTTAGTAGAAATAAAAAGAGGGATTGAGTGACTCTTCTGACCAATGTGTGTCATACTGAGGACCTACTGCGTGCCTGACTCGGTGCTTCTTTAAAATCCGATGATCCCGGGGCCTCCCTGGTGGCGCAGTGGGTTAAGCAACGCACTATGAAGCAGACCGCAGCCACTGCAGCACGAGTTCGATCCCTGCTGCTGGCCAGGGAGGGG